>JAHRHZ010000264.1:15274248-15303073 GCA_024137785.1 Ginglymostoma cirratum
AAATGTCAGCTTTCCTGCTCCTCTGATGCTGCTTGGCCTGCTGTGTTCATCCAGCTCTACACCTTGTTAACACATTCTGCACTTGTTTGAACTCAGGAACACAGATGACAGCCATTCCCTCGTTCATTTCACAGGACAATACCTTCTGTTTTTTAAGAGATTCCCTTCCCCAAGCAGATTATGAGTCTTATAAATGGATAGAGTGCCTTTTATTTGTATAAGATGCTGAAAGGTCCACAAATATCATTGACGTTTCCTCAATCAGGTTTGGCTACATGAGATAGAAGTCCCACATAGTCTGAACTTTCTGATAACCAGGTAATTGTTTCTGCGCTAGTAGGAACTGCAGATGCTGGAGAATCTGAGACAACAAGGTGTACAGCTGGATGAACACAGCAGGCCAAGCAGCATCAGAGGAGCAGGAAAACTGACATTTTGGGCCTAGACCCTTCTTCAGAAATTGTTTCTGCGCTGTAGATGGGTGTTGCGCACGGAGAAGCTACGAGCCCCTGATGTAGCAAACTCTTAGTAATCACCCAGGAAATTGAATTTTACCCTGGGCAATTCCTCTGGGCCTGGAACCCTCTGAAAGTATCCATTAGAATCAGATAATTCCTAGTTTTCCACAGCAATTAAGTAAATAGTTACTAATGAAATGTTAAACAATTAAAATTCTTGTCCAACTCTCGAGCAACTACTGTCAGAGCCCTCACTGATTTTTCATTATTTTTGTTTTGATTATTTCATCAATTTTGATTTGGAGTTGTGAACTGAGGACTGTGAGCTAAAGGTGACTTTAAGACTGGGGTAATATCTTATGTTAAAAGGATAGCAGGCCACATAAGCTTTGCTTATTCGTAAGGCCAGGCCTGGAAGTTAAATGGTTCTGTAGATGCTTTATCACCAGGGAGGAGCATGATGTTTAAACAGATAGTAGATGTTGGCTATTAATGAGGTCAGTACCTGGGAATTTGTTCCAGCAAGTCTGGAAAAGAGCTTATGTTCAAGCAGATGCTAAATGTCGATCGGTAGCTCGGAGCTCATGAAGGAAACAGTAGGTCTGTTGGTGAGTAGTTAGAGTTTGATTTGGGTTTTGGACTGTGTTTTGTGTGAAGAAAGGAATTGGCTGTTGATGCCACATGCTGAAGATCTGAAAGCTGTCTGCCTAACCTCCCATGAGAAGCTCTTGGAAATTCAGAGAGTCAATAGAAAACAAAGTTATACTGCCTTTACCTGAGTGAGCTGTAAAGGTCATCCTGAACAACATCTTCAAATATCAACCAAGAAACCATCATCTTTGCTGGTGAAGCAACACATTGCAAAAACTTCCTAAGTAATCTGGCTAATTTTAGTTTATCTATCCCTTAACAGTGCTTGTTTGACAGTCTGTCTTTGTGGGAATGGGGCTGAAAGCAAAGGCTGTTGGGTTTAAAGCACAGGCCAATTACATTACTTCATTGTTTAATTTTTCTCCTATAAAATTATTGTATTTTTAATAAATTGCTAAGTCTTTTGTTTAAGTCACAAACACGCATTGAGAATTGATTATTCATGAAGTCCAGGATTGATGATTCAAAAAGGAACCATTGGGGTCAATTTTGAGGATCTTTGAAAGTTTTTATTTTACCATGTTATGAATACAGAGGTAGGATGGCTGACTTGATTTGGCTGACTATCTCTGTGTTGTAACACTTTTAAACTGACCTCTCAACATACTTACACAAACCCCCATTCGACCTGCCCTGGCCCCTGAGACCCATATACCCTGACCCAACACATCCCCTCCCTCCCCAGGGACTATCACCTCTTGCCACTGGATCCATCATTTGCCTTTTGTGACTAGACTCAACACACCCCTCTGTCCCTGGGCCCTGAAACCCCTTCACCCACCCAACTGGAACCCAGCATTCCCTGTATTCATAGAGCTTGATACACTTCAGCACTGGACCAGAGATCTCCCTCTAAGTCAGGGACCCAACAGCCACCACTAGGTCCCAACATCTTATCACCACTGTAAGCACTGACACCCTATCCCATAGGACCTGACTCCCTCTCCCCAACCACCAAATTGACAGCATATACCCTCCACATTCCCTCAGAGACCTGACACCCTTATCTGTCCCCGTCAGACTTACCCTAAACATTACCCTAAACAATCCATCACTTACCTGGCCCCCTTGAGTCCTATCATCCAACCCACCTGACGCCGTATTTACCTGGCACCCTACCCACCTGGTGCTTCACCTACTTGGCACCCTATGCCATGTCTATCTGGCGCCTTCCCTCAGCACTCTAATGCCATATGTATGTTATGTTCTTGCTTTTTCACAGGAGCTGTTCAAGTGTCTCTCTGTGACGCTGGAACTTTACTTCACAGAACAAAGCAACTGACTTCTGCGAAAGAAAAGTGGCATGGTTTGCTAACCCGAAACTGTTCTGACTACAGGGGACCTGTCGGGATGAAAGTACCGCTCCAACTTTCTGAAGGAGTTTTGTATCTTAGTCTTGTGTCAGGAATGCCGAGCTCTTTCTTAATGTTCAAAATAATGAGCACAGTGTCACTGTGTGCGATTCCCATTCCTTGGGAAATCTCACTCCATCTTCTTCTGTGGAGCTGTCTCCTCAAAATGGGAAACTGCATTCACCTAACGCAGACAGACCGATAACAAACTTTGAGGAAGGTTTGCTGCAAAATACCATCCTGTACAGAGGACAGTTGTCTGTTCATGGACTTTTGTAATCCGGTCAGTAGGATCCTAAAACAAAATTAAATATCAGCAACATTTGTGAGTGTTCCTTTAAGGCACAGCAGGGATTCTTTAAATCTGCTGTCTGCTAGAAAATGTGTCCCCTGGCTTACAAGCTCCTTGCACAGGTCTAATTTGTGCATGCAGAACAAAATAATTCTGTTAATTAAAGGAATTCACCAATTCATGCAAAATCAGCTGAGTCCGTTTGGGACTGAATTGACGTTCCCTATCCCCCGGCCCAGCCACATAGTGCTTGGAATGAATAGTCAGCAGTGTTATTCTATCAGCATACAAGTATTGTGTGATCCCCACCACCAAATAATTCAGGGGAATGCATGCTTCTTGGAGATTACTTATCATGCTTTCACTGTGAGGCAATCAAACATAACGTATTTCCTTGAAGAAGAATACACAGATGGCCGGCTCCTTCATGATATGGATTTTACAATGCATCTATGGCCAATGAAACCTACACCTAAGTTCTGTCCTGCACCAGAAAACACTTACAATGGGGTGGATGGGTGAACCTAAGTCCTCAATGTGCAGGCCTACTCTAATTCATATGTGTGGTTCAGTTAAAGGAGACCTAATAAAGCGTGCCAGAGAAATTCAGGAAATAACTGCATTTAATATGCTTTGTGCTGAGAATTCTGGTATGGGGATGGATCATCATGAACTTTAGAAATAAATAATAAGTCATGGTAAGCCAGGTTGGTCATGGGATGAGGCTGGGGGTGGGGAGATTTTGAAACTGGTAAAGCCCACATTGAGATCATTGGGCTGTAGACTCCTGCTCCTCCAGTTTCGGGTGGTGTCATTGTGAGACTGGAGGAGGCCCAGGTTGGATATGTCGCCCAGGGAGTGTGAGGGGGTGTTTAAGTTGTTCACAACTGAAGGGTGTTGATGTTTGTCGCCAACAGAGCGCAGGTGCTCTGCAAAGTGATCTTTGAGCCTCCGTTTGGTCTCACCAATGTAGAGGAGGCCACATCGGGAGCAGTGGATGCAGTAGACCACGTTGACGGATGTGCAGGTGAACCTCTGTCTGATATGAAAGCTTTGTTTGGTGTCTTGGATGGAGGTGACGGGGGAGAGGTGTAGGGGCAGGTGTAGCACTTCCTGCGGTTGAAGGGAAAGGTACCGGGGGTGGTGGGGCTAGTGGGGACTGTGGAGTGGACGAGGGGGTCGTAGAGAGAGCAGTCCCTATGGATGGCAGATGGGGTGGGGTGGGAAATATATCCTTGGTTGTGGGGTCAGATTGCAGATAGTGGAAGTGGTGGAGAATGATACGTTGAACTTAGGCATAGGTTTCATCGACCATAGATGCATTGTAAAATCCATATCTTGAAGGAGCTGGCCGTCGATCTGTTCTTCTTCTACGTTGGATACGTATCAATCAGGGGACCTCAGGTGACCTCCCACCCACAGCCTCCAATGTCATCATTCCCCAACCCTGCACCGCTCATTTCTATCTCCTTCCCAAAATCCACAAACCCAACTGCCCCGACCGACCCATTGTCTCTGCCTGCTCCTGCCCCACTGAACCTATCTCTACTTACCTTGACTCTGCTTTCTACCCCTGGTCCAGGAACTCCCCACCTACGTCCGGGACCCCACCCGCACCCTCCACTTTCGCTAAGACTTCCAATTTCCTGGCCCCCAACACCTCATCTTCATTATGGACATCCAATTCCTGTACACTTGTATTCCCCACGCGGACGGTCTAAAAGCTCTCCGCTTCTTCCTCTCCCATAGGCCCAAACAGTCCCCCTCCCCCGACACCCTCATCCGCTTAACTGAACTTGTCCTTACCCTTAACAAATTCTCCTCCAATTCCTCCCACTTCCTACAGACTAAGGGGGTGGCCATGAGAACCTGCATGGGCCCAGGCCGTGCCTGCCTCTTCGTAGGATACGTGGAACAGTCCCTCTCCCGCAGCTACACTGGCGCTATCCTCCACCTCTTCCTCCGCTACATCGATGACTGTATCGACACTGTCTCATGCTCCTACAAGGAGCTTGAACAGTTCATCAACTTTACTAACACCTTCCACCCCTACCTCAAGTTCACCTGGACCATCTCCGATACCTCCCTCTCCTTCCTCGACCTCTCTGTTTCCGTCTCTAGTGACCGCCTCAAAACTGACGTCTATTTCAAGCCCACTGACTCCCACAGCTACCTACACTACACCTCCTCTCACCCACCTTCCTGCAAAAATGCAATCCCCTACTCCCAATTCCTTCGCCTCCGCCGCATCTGCTCCCAAGGTGGGGTGTTCCACTCCCAAACATCCCAGACGTCCTCCTATTTCAAGGACCACAACATTCCCCCCTTCGGTGATCAAAAATGCTCTTGACTGCATCTTTTGCGCTTCCTGCACCTCTGCCCTCACACTCCCTCCCCACAACAAAAACAAAGACAGAATCCCCTGATCCTCACATATCACCCCATCAACCTCTGTATCCAACGTATCATTCTCCGTCACTTCTGCCATCTGCAATCTGACCCCACAACCAAGGATATTTTTCCTTCCCCACCCCTATCTGCCTTTCATAGGGTCTGCTCTCTCCGCGACTCCCTCATTCACTCCACACTCCCCACAAATCTCATCACCCCCGGCACCTTTCCCTGCAACCGCAGGAAGTGCTACTCCTGCCCCTACACCTCCCCCCTCACCTCCATCTAAGGCACAAAACATACCTTCCACATCAGACAGAGGTTCACCTGCACATCCGTCAACGTGGTCTACTGTTCCCAATGTGGCCTCCTCTACATCGGTGAGACCAAACAGAGGCTCAGAGGCCACTTTGTAGAGCACCTGCGCTCTGTTCACGACAAACGACAACATCTTCCAGTCGTGAACCATTTCAACGCCCCCTCCCACTCCCTGGGCAACATGTCCATCCTGGGCCTCCTCCAGTCTCACAATGTCACCACCCGGAAACTGGAGGAGCAGCACCTCTTATTCCGCTTTGGGAGCCTTCAGCCCAATGGTCTTAATGTGGGCATTACCAGTTTCAAAATCTCCCCACCCCCGGCCTCAGCCCATGACAAACCCTCCCTCTCATCCCCACCTGCTTGACCTGACACAACCTGTCCATCTTCTCTCCCACCTATCCACTCCTCCCACCTCACTGACCAATCCCCAACACTGTCTATCTGTACTCACCTATCACCATCCCACCTACCTTCCCCACCCCCACCCCTCCTCTCTCTATTTATTTCGGAGCTCCCTTCTCCCTCCCCCATTTCTGAAGAAGGGTCCTGACCCGAAAAATTAACTTTCCTGCTCCTCTGATGCTGCCTGGCCTGCTGTGCTCCTCCAGCTCCACACTGTGTTATCTCTGTCTCAGCATCGGCAGTTCTTACTATCTCTAATATGTCAAGGTGGGCTCGTTTACTCCATGTTGTCCAATGAATCCTGCAGTTGACTACTGTTCATTTTAAATAGTCATATTTTTAACATTAGAATTGCTAGTTGTTTTTTTCCACTGTTAAATTTTTGTTAAGAATTGAATGTGCATTTTGTTTAGTTTGAAAATACTGTGTGTTTTCCTTTTCACACAATATCAGAATGTCTGATTCTGTATATTTGGGGTAATTTTAATCTAACCACTGTAGGAAAATGATTCTTTACATCCTGCTCTGATTTTACTTTCCTTTGGAGTCATTGACCAGGTATTTGCAACTTTCTATTCTGTAGTCATTTGAGTAATTGGGTTGGGGATTCTCCTTGAATTACAGTAAGTTCTGTGCGTTTAAATGTGATGCCCTGTCATTCATGCCAGGCTACATTGTTAAACAAAACTGCAACTGACATGAAAGAGAATTAGATACTCATTGTGAAAGCCAACAGAACCAAAGATTCTCTCTTTGTGCAGCAGATTTTCTCTTGCACCCTTTTCTGTTCTCTACCCTAACAGTATAACTCTTTTCTTACTGCTCATTATGTTTCCCTTGAACAGATGCTCTCCCTTCAATTGCTCGTGTTTTCCTTTCATCGACCCTAAAAGCATCCTTCTCTCTGCTTGGCAATGGAAGCTAAAAGGGTATTGGTATATTTCTGTTTCCCTTCATTGGATCCCTCTCCTTTCCTATCAAGACACTTTCTATTTTTCCCCTTGTCCTATCACTTGTCATTTTGTCTCTTATTATACAGGCTATAGAACTTAGAGTCATAGAGACGTTCAGCACAGAAACAGACCCTTCAGTCCAACTTGTCCATGCTGACCAAGTTTCCCAAACTAATCTAGTCCCACTTACCTGCATTTGGCCCATATCCCTCTATACTTTTCCTATTCATGTACCTGTCCAAATGGCTTTTAATTGTTATAACCGTACCTGCATCTATCACTTCCACTGGAAGTTTATTCCACATAAGAACCACCCTCTGTGTGAAAAAGTTGCCCCTCAGGTCCCTTTTAAATCTTTCTCTTCTCACATTAAAAATATGTCCCCTAGTTTTGAATTCCCCCACTCTAGGGAATTCACCTACGCTATTCACATTATTCACATCCCTTGTGATTTTATCAACTTCTATAAGGTCACCCCTCAACCTCCTATACTCCAGTGAAAAAAGTCCCAGCCTATCCAGGCTCTGCTTCTAACTCAAACCCTCCAGTCCTGGCAGCGTCCTGGTAAATCTTTTCTGGGTCCTCTCCAGTTTAATAATATCCTTCCTATAGCAGGATGACCAGAAATGTTCACAATATTCCTAAAGGGGCCTCACTACTTCAGGGATTAAGTATCCATGGAGGTCATGAATCAGACCTTTGGACATGCCTTTTTTGGACTATCAGTGTATTGTCGGTTCATAAATTTTCTGTAGTGTTCTTCACCAAAACACTTTCTGTTCTTTACAACTAGATATTAGTTATCCTGCAAAATAATTCTCTTCTGCTCTCCAAAGTCAGATGAAGTTTGTGGGCTATTTTTCCATTATAATATTTTTTGTCTACTTTGTAATATTATTTCCTCTTCTATTTATCGTTCATTAATGAATTTTCTCACCTCAGTATTTTTTCTTCACCTCATTATTTACACAGTCCTCTTCTTTGTGTTATTCAATTTCCTTTTATTATATAACAATTCTGGCTGCACAGTATTTATGCAACAGATTTGCATGCCTCACCAGAATAAGCTGATTTCAATTATTAATGCAAGGTCAATATTATACTGGCCATAGTTTTGAAGCAACGACAATCATTACTGATCTAATGGAAAGGTCCTGGTAAATATGTTGCACCCTCCAAATGTTCTGCTCCTGATAGCAATTTAAATCTGCTTCCTAGTCAAAGGTGTCCAGCGATAGCGATGTCATTGGGCAGAATAAGCAACCAATCAGATTGGAGAGTTCTGACTGATGGCAAAACTGGAAATAACTATATTGATATTCCACTCTTATCATTGAATTTCATAAAGGTTACAATTAATGATTTTTGGACACTAACCTGTGATTAAGGTAGAAGCTGAAATATCATAAATTATGGGTTTTTTTATCATAAAGAAGAAATCTGATATTCCAGAAATTTGAGGACTTGAGAGTTTCAGCAGTAATTATGAACTTAATACTGTGTTGAACACAGTCACACTTAAGGATTATTACAGAGAGACTAATACCATAACAAGTAAACACCAAAAGAACTGCGGATGTTGTAAATCAAGAACAGAAACAAAGTTGCTGGAAAAACTCAGCAGGTCTGGCAGCATCTATGAAGGAGAAAACATAGGTTAATGTACCGGGTCTGGTGACCCTTCCTCAGAACTCAGATCCAGTTCTGAGAAAGGGTCACCGGACCCGAAATGTTAACTCTGTTTTCTCCTTCACAGCTGCTGCCAGACCTGCTGAGCTAATACCATAACAAGTCAAGTTTCTATTGGTTCTGTGATTTCTACTTGATTGTAGTCTAGCAGAACTTGGCCAGAAATCACACAACACCAGGTTATAGTTCAACAGGTTTAATTGAAAATACTAGCTTTCGGACCCTCAGTCCTTCTTTAGGTGTTAGTGAGTGAAGTAGCATCAGACACAGAATTTATAAGTAATAGATCAAAGGTTCACACCATTGATCAGGATGTATTAAACAAACCTAATATGTTATTAAATCTTTAATCAGTTAAAAGGTTTTAATTGATTAATATGTATATTTAAATCCCCAAATTCCTTTCAAGTCACTGCCCTGAGAGAACTAAAGGTTTTATTAACGTAAAGAAGAGGTGACATTTTAGGTCAGACGATGCATGTTAGGCCTTGTTTAGAATCTGTTTGTGTTTTAGTTTGGAGTCAGACTGGTTTTATTCCTAAAATAGGAATTTATAAAACTCTGCATTGACTGACTGTCTATAAATTGTGGGCTTTTTGACCAAAATAAAATGTATCTGCAAATACAAATTCACCCCATAAATTCACATGTGTATCGCACCCAAAACATATTAAAACAGCCATCCCTATGGACAAGACCTACGCATACACAGAGTCTGTTTGAATGAGGAGGAACCAGACGGACACCTGAAAGTGTTGAAAGACACCCTCACAGGAACAGGATACAATGCTCAACTCATCGATCAACAGTTCCAATGTGCCACAGTGATAAACCCTAACGACCTCCTCAGAAGACAGACACGGAATTCGTCCGATAAGGTACTCTTGGGGTTGTCCAGTACTTCCTGGGAGCGGAGAAACCATGCCATGATTATTGCAGCCTTCAACACATTGTCGATGATGATGAGCATATCGCCAAGATCTTCCCCATGCCTCCACTTCTTGCTTTCGAACAAGCGCCAAACCTTAAACAGACCATTGTTCACAGCAAACTACCCAGCATTCAGGACAGCGTCGACCACAACACAATAAGGCTCTATCGTGGCAACTTCAAGACCTATCAGATCTTTGACAAGGATACTACCATCAAAAGTGGGAACACTACCCACCATGTGCAAGGCAGATACTCATGTCACACAGTCAACATTGTCTATCGCCTATGCTGCCGGCAAGGATGTCCCAA
Source organism: Ginglymostoma cirratum (assembly GCA_024137785.1). Classification (NCBI taxonomy): domain Eukaryota; kingdom Metazoa; phylum Chordata; class Chondrichthyes; order Orectolobiformes; family Ginglymostomatidae; genus Ginglymostoma; species Ginglymostoma cirratum. The sequence continues at coordinate 15,284,000 of JAHRHZ010000264.1, forward strand.
GGCATAGTACATTGGCAAAACCATGCAGACACTATGACAACAGATGAATGGACACTGCGCAACAATTGCCAGACAGGAATGTTCCCTTCCATTCGGGGACCACTTCAGCGGTCAAGGACATTCGGCCTTGGATCTTCAGGTAAACATCCTCCAAGGCAGACTTTGGGATACACAACAACACAGTCGCTGAGAAGAGGCTGATAGCCAAGTTCGGTACCCGTGAGGACAGCCTCAACTGGGATCTTGTGTTCATGTCACACTACAGGTGACCCCACTGTACTATACACTCGCGCACACACACTCTCAAACATGCATACATATACACACAGTGACATACACATACATACACACACACACACACAACTATGGGATGAATGTGTATCTGCAGATACATTTTATTTTGTTCAAAAAGCACACAATTTATAGACAGTCAGGCAATGTGGCATTTTTTAAATTCCTACTTTAGAAATAAAACCAGTCTGACTCCAAACTAAAACACAAACAGATTCTAAACAAGGCCTCACACCTAACATGCATTATGTGACCTAAAATGTCACCTCTTCTTTACTCTGATAAAACTTTTGGTTCTCACAGGACAAGGACTTGAAAGGAATTCGGGGATTTACAAACACATATTAATCAATCAAAGCCTTCTAACTGATTAAAGATTTAACAACATCTTAGGTTTGTTTCGTACATCCTCATCAATGGTGTGAATGCTTGATCTTTTACTGAAAAATTCTGTGAGTGATACTACCTCTCTCACTAACAGCTGAAGAAGGACTGAGGCTCCGCAAGCTTGCATTTTCAAATAAACCTGTTGGACTACAACCTGGTGTTGTGTGATTTCTCACCTTGTCCACCCCTGTCCAACATCAGCACCTCCACATAATAGCAGAACTTGAGCAGTGCACCCAATGAGGAAGCATCAAATCACCGACAGTGACATCTGAATTTCTATCAATCAGCTGCAAGTGTGCAGACTCCAGAAGTTTCTGAAAATTGTAGGGAAGTGATGACAGCAAACATTTTATTTCATTATTAAAAGCAAAATGCTGCAGATGTTGGAAATCTGAAACAAGCACAGAAAATATTTGAGAAACTCGACAAATCTGGCAGCATCTTTGGAGAGAGAAACAGAGTTCAGTATGATTATTCTTCAAAACTTCTTCAGGCTTCTGAAGAAGAGTCACACTGGACTCAAAACTTTATTACTAAATATTAACACTATTATATTACTTATTTAATTGAATCCTCTGAATTCTGATTGCCTCAGTGATGCCCTCAGAAAAAAATATGGTCCTTTTTATTGCTGTCACAATTGTACAAAAGTTCATCTCCTCATTGTTTATGTGAATCACTGGAACAGGTAACATGCAATGCACCCTGCATAAGCTGTATAAGATAATCCTACTGAGCAACTCAAAATTACTGTTATTTTGAGTGTGCGTCCCATGACACACTGAGACTGCGAGGGTCACAACGATGGGTGTAAGTAGCCAATGAAAGATTGTGAGCTGCTAGCTGTGCACTGAGCAAGCAGCTGGTGTGGGGCAATGCTTCTTTGTCACATGGGAGTAATGTTGTACATGGCAAATGTTACAGGTCAGGCATGCCAACTGGGCGGGGAATCTTAATTTGTTTTGGCAATAATTAAGGCCATCCTTTCAAAGCCAGTTTGGAACATGTGTTGTGCGGCTGAAGCATTTCTTTAGTACTCTGCAGCATGATGGGTCAACATTTTCCTTCAAGTCGGGGGCTCTGTGATGTTAATGGAAAGCTTGTGTTCAGGTTTTCAAACCCCTTTACATTTGCCACAGGATTTGAAATGGTCTGAGCACCTCGTGTATGTAGTGAACATTAGGTGTCAGTGCCTGATTTTAGTGTCTCAGTAGCCCACAATCATTTTATCAACCTGGCTGCACAATTTGGAACTGCAGAAAACTATGGACCCACATTCACTTGAAATTATTGCAATCACTCAAATACAAATTCTGCATATCAAACAAGTAATTCATTCCTTGTAGTAGGTTCATCAGCTGTTCTGTATAAACAAGGAGAGCAGTCGCCTATTTGTATGGAATTCCTTTGTCTGCTATTTTAACAAATTTGTTTCTAATAATACACAGCACAATTACAGCCAAAGTTTTAGTGATGACCATAGGCATCAGAGACATCAGGCTGATTTGGTGTTGAGTTGGGGAGACTGGGAACCAATTCTGGGATTAGTGGAGCCATCCCCAGTGTTCCAAATTTTTGTCAAGACAGGATAGGAATGCAGACTTGTGTACTCCTAACCTGGCTGGTTCCATTGCAGGAGTAAACATTGACTAGTCCCCTACAGTCTTGGTGGAGTTGGGCCAGCTTTCAAAGGAGTCCTGGTTCATTTTCCCTCAGACGTAGTAGTGAGTAATAGTCTGGATGAGGGAACCTTTTGAACATTAAGTTCAAACCCAAGTTCCATGCCAACGTCCCCTCATCCATCCCTGTTGCCTTCCATAACCTCCATGCCAACTGATGGCAATTCCATGTTCAGTCAACCATTGTACTTCCTTTCGAGAACAAATACACACTATTGTCACAATGCCATGTGTGAAAAAGTTTTTCTTAAAAATGTTATTTATTCAAAATTTCTGAAAAAAAGCTGTTTTTACCACAGTGCCAGAAAAGTGTCCATCAATCAGACCTCTAGAATATCAATAGCAGAAACTTCAAGCTCTTCACACCTCTATATCTTGTGTAAGTATATGTTAAGCATGTCCTTACTAGATAAGGAGAAAACAATCAACTAGTACCTTACTTTGGATACAGCAGTTTCAGCAGCCTGACGGGACTTTGAACTAGCTGAGGGCACTATTCTACGGCTGACTTCAAACTCTTTCTGGGTATGGTAAGCCCAATACTGTTGGAACCCACTCCCCAGAATGAAAAATCCCAAATGCGCAGGCATTTCGTATGAGGTGAATGGAGCCAGGCTATTTTTCAACTTCTGCTTCCTGCCTCTGGGATGAAATTCCAGCCTCACAGGAGGATGAACTAAATAACTTCTGCTCTGGTTGGTCGATAAAACTAGGGAAAAATGTTCCACAATTTCCATTTTTTTTCAAAGTTTCAAATTGTGTCTAATTTAGTTAATACTATCATAAGCTAAAAGTGTGGTAGACTAACCGAATTTTCACTCGATGAGCATCAAAAAGATGCCATAACCTGTCCTTTCTCTGTTCGTTTTGTAAAGTAGTCATTTTTGTCATATGACTGCATGAAATTTTCTGATAACATGCAGAAAGAAAAAGTATTAGACAACCGCAGCACCGAAAGTGTTACCACCAAAGATAGCAGGTCTTTTGATTTTAATTGCAATCCCTTTTTTACTCCAACCTCAAATGCGTCAATTAAAATCTAGCAGAGATGTGACTTTCTTACCTTTTTCCCTGAACAGGACCACTTAAAGCTCATGATACACTGAAAGGAGTAATCCAACTCAAATATAAATCATAAGTTCTTGAAAGCAAATTACAAATGAAGATAATAGGGCATTGCTCTGCAACTAAAGCATCAGCCAATCCATCTCAGGCAGTTTCTTTTCAGACAAAATTGCAGCAGCACTGTTATCATCAGTAATCGTGCAGCTTGATTACAAGGTTACAGTAAATAATCCTTTTACATGACATCATTGAATAGAAAAGTACAAACAAGGCTCATCCACTGAAGTCAAACAGACACACAAGGCAGGATACTTGGCCTTTACTGTTTCTTTAACGATTGGTCCAGTGCTTATTTATTTTGCTTTGTCGATGCTTCATAATCATGAACTGCTCTGGTAAAGCCTTAAATTGCCTTTGTCATTATGAGCAAGTAGCTCATTGTACATGATTACAAGTTTGACATGTTAATGATAGCTACAACACAAATTACAACTGCAAAAAAGCCAGGGCGGAACAGACTCCTAATTTACGACAAACAGCCAGGCATTTCCATAAGGAAAGTCTCTTCTTGCTCTCTCACTTTCTCTCCCTCACAATGAAACACTGGTACAATTAAAGCAAAAAGGACTCAATTTTCTCTGGGCTGCTCTCAATTAATGCCTTAAAAATGGATACAGTGCAGAAGAAAAATGGTCTGCAATCATTATCTCCCATTTTGCTCCTGAACAGCTCTGCATTGAACCTTCTTTGTGAATTATTTGGTGTCACCACCTGACTGTGCCTGAAAAGGGTGAAGTAAATCTAAATTGAAAGCAAACAGAGGTTTGAGGGCTTTGTAGCCAGGTTTCATCGAAACAAAGTGGTGTAAATCAGGAGCAAACAGGAAACGCCAGGGAAGAGCAGTGCACATGGACTCCTGCCATCGGTGCTCTTGAACAGCATGAAATGAAACAACAATTATAAATGGCATCTGCATTGCATGTTTAATATAGTAAAATGTCCAAAGGCTCTCGACAGCAAGCACTGAACCAAATAAGAGGATATTAAAGCAAGTAGAGAGATAGCTTTTAAAAAGCATCTTAAAGGAGAAGAGAGAGCTAGAAAAGCTGCAAATGTTATTCAGGAAAATTTGGAGCTTAGGGCCCGTGTACAAGAAAGCATAGCATAAAACCTTTAAAAGATTAGGAGCAGGTATAAACTATACACCCCTCAAGCCTGCTCCACCATTCAGTTAGTTCATGATGGATATCAAGACTGCACATTCCTGTATACCCTGATAACATTCAGTGGTATTACTATCAATATCCTGGAAGTTAGCATTGACCATAAACTGAATTGGACTCACAACTAGAGTGGATACAAGGGCAAGTCAGAGGCTGGGAATTCTGCAGTGAGCAACTTACCTTCTGAATCCCCAAAGCCTGTCCACCATCTACAAGTATAAGTCAGAAGTGTGGTGGAATACACCCTGTTTGCCTGGGTGAGTACAGCTCTTACAACACTCAAGAAGCTTGACAACATCAGCTTGACTGACACCACATCCACATGCATCCGTATCCTCCACCGCCAAGAGTTATTGGTAGAAGTGTGTACCATCTACAAAGATGTGCTGTAGAAATTCACTAAAGAACCTTAGCCAGCAACTTCCAAAGCCACAACCTTTACCTTCTAGGAGGACAAGGGCAGCAGAAAGACGGGAACACCACCGCCTGTAAGTTCCCCTCCAAGCCATTCGCCATCCTGACGTGGAACTATATTGTCACTCCTTCTGGGTTAAAATCCTGAATACTCCCTTAACCCCCTTGAATTATGAGCCTATTTATATCACATGGACTGCAGTGATTCAAGAAGACAGCTCACTACCACCCTCTCAAGGCCAACTAGGGCTGGGCAATAAATGCTGGCCTAGCCAGAAATCCCCACACCTCACAAGTGAATCTGTCTATTGAATATAAAAATATTCAAAGGCTCTTCTTCCATTGCCTTTGGAGGGTGAGCTCTGAAGCATCATTACCATCCGTGACAAATTGTTTCACCTCATCTCTGTCAGGAAATAATGGAGGCTTGTAAGAAGACCACTACTATTGTCATGGGTGATTTTTATTCTGCATATTGACTTGTAGGATTGAGAAAAAAATCCTTGTCATCGAAAATACTGGACCAAAACCCCGGACTTTTCAAAATATTTTAGAAGTGAAAAGGCAGCTGGGCTATGCTCTGGGAGAAATACACAGACATAGAGATAGCTCCTGAAACCATTGTTCAGCCCGAAAATCTAATTCGCACTTTGACTCTAAAAGAATAATCAACCAGGGCTAAGACAAATCAACACAGACTGAATGGGAGATAGCAAGAACTGCAGATGCTGGAGTCAGAGTCAACACAGTGTGGAGCTGGAGCACAGCAGGCCAGGCAGGAGGACAGCAGGCCAGAGGAGCAGGAAAGCTGACGTTTCTGGTCAGGACCCTTCTCCAGAACTGGTGTTCCCTTTGAGTTCTGAAGAAGGGTTCCGACCCAAAATGTCGACTTTCCTACTCCTCTGATACTGCCTGACCTGCTGTGTTCCTCCAGCTCCACACTGTGTTGACACAGACTGAATGGGGCCTCTATAGATACCAAACATTCAACATAAATCAATTTTCATTCACAGAGATATCCGGCATTCAACTTCAATCAAAACATCTTCACATGTACTCTTAATTGTCAGGAAGCCAACTGACCTCAAAGGGAAAGCGGAAGAATTGCAGATGCTGTAAATCAGGAACAAAAACAGTAGTTGCTGGAAAAACTCAGCAGGTCTGGCAGCATCTGTGAAGAAAAAAATCAGAGTCAACGTTTCGGGTCTGGCGACCTTTTCTCAGAACTCAAAGGGAACACCAGTAACATAATGGCAAGCGCAGATTTGGCATGAAGATAAGAGGCCAACAATTAGTATAACTGCAGGCCCCGATCTCACCTGGAAAGAGCTATCTCCCCACTCCTAGCCCCAGGAGAGGGATCCCAAACAGCTATCTCCCCGAGAGCTATCTCCACAGCTATCCCCAGAAGAGGGATCCCAACAGCAATTTCGAAAACTACCAGCAAAGGCCTGTTCCATTCTAAGGGAACCAAAAGCACCTAACCACGACCAGCAGGTCAGAGAACATATAACCACTGCAAACCAGCAACCCATGTGACACCACAAGGCCTCAGACACATCCTCAGGTGAAAACTGGCTGGCTAAAACCACCACAAAGTAAGGAAAACCCGGCACTCACCCGATAAATCCAAAACGCGTCCTACTGCAAGAGCGACAGTTATCCCAGACTGAAGGCCTATACCGTCTGAAGTCTTCATTGAGGCGTCAAGTGCAGCAAGCAGGAATGGCCAGCTGTACTTCAAAATTGCATTTATCCCCAGTGGTGAGTGTAAACTCCCGACATCCCAAAATATTCACTAGCTAGCAGGGAGGGGAAGGTGGTTGGCGACAGTGCAGGGAGCAGGAAAGCTCCTCCGATGCTGCCTGGCCTGCTGTGTCCATCCAGCTCAACACCTTTGTACAATTGCGTTGATTTTACTGTTTTATTACATTTGCCTTTATTTCTTGTATTATGCTTACCTTTTTTTATGTTTAAATAAACACAGAGATTCTTTTGTCTGCCACCTTCATCATTTCACATTCCTAAATAAGTCCAGTGTCAGAACCAGGGATCTGGGGGTGATTCAGCCCATCTAAAAATCAGTAAATTGCTGATCGCAAACCAGAACTGTACAGATTAGTCTAGACAGATGGACAAGGCTGACATGGTAAACAAACGTGTAGAAAGCATCTGGAATGGTTTCTTAGAGCAGTACATTGCATAAGTTTCCTGTGGACAGGCTATTTTAGATCTAGTCACGTGTAATGAGGTAGGATTAGTAAGAAATCTCATAATGAAGGATCCTCTAGGGCTTGGTGATTTCAGTATAGTAGAATTTCAAATTCAGTTTCAGGGAGAGCAACTTGGGTCTCAAACTTACCTAAATAAGGTAAACATTGAAATGATATACTTTTAAAGTCTTCCTTGCCAAACGTTTCATGCATTACACCCCATTTACTTCATTCTAGCCCACTCACTTTACCTATCAATTTCATTTTGTACCTTCTTTATATACTCTTTACAACTTATGTTCCTACCTATCTTTGTGTCCTCAGCACATTTTGCAACCAGATATTCGGTCCCTTCATCCAAATCATGTTTAAAAATTGAAAATAGTTGAGACCTCAACATACACCCCTGTGGCTTATCATTTGTAACAGCTTGCCATCCAGAAAATGACCCATTTATGTCTATTTTCTGCTTCCTGTTAGGTGGCCAATTTTTTTACCCATGTTAATATGTTAGTCCCTACACTATATTTTATTTTCCTCAATGACCTTTGATATGGCTTCTTATCAAATGCCTTCTGAAAATCTAAATACAGTATATTCACTGCTTCCCCTTTATACGAAATAAATGTTCCTTCTTCAAAGAACTCCAACAAGTTGGTTAAACATGATTTCCCTTTCATAAAAGTATGTTGACTCCAACAGATTACCTTTATTTTTCCAAGTGCCCTGCTATAAGGTTTTTAATAAAGGCTTAAAATGTTTTCCTGATAACAAATGTTAAATTAACTGACCTGTAGTTTCTTGCTTTCTTTCTGCCCACTTTTTTTACATAAAGGAGTCATATTTTCCAATTTAATGGGAACTTCCTCGTATCGAATGAAATTTGGAAAAATAAAGCTCATGCTACAAATTAGAAACGTGGATCGTTGCTCTTGAAAGAAAGGATTAACTCAAAAACATCAAGAATAAGCAAAAGCCAGGGCCAACTTAATAAATTAATATAAGTAAGCCAAAGTAGGATAATAGAAGGACAGTAAAGTTAGCATGAAGGAAGTAAGTTTAAGACTAAGGAATAAATAAAGTAAGACAAAGTAAATTTAAGTTTAAGAATGACAACACTGGTTAGTCAAGTGGAATGTATAGCCTGTGATAACAGGAGGTCATGACCCTCCTGGTGCTCCGGATGACTACATATGCAGGTGGTACATCCAGTTGTAGAAACTCAGGCTCCAGGTTTCAGAACTTGAACAATGACTGGAGATACTTTGGCACATCTGCAAGACTAGGAGATATGTGGTTCTAACATTCAGAGAGGTGGTCACACCACAGCTTAAGGAACTGGAGACAGGAAGGTAATGGGTGAACACTTGGCAGTTCAAGTGAATGAGGTCGGTAAATTTTGCTCTGCGCAAAATGGCACTTGTAGAAGCCATCTGTTCAGTTGCATCTGAACAATTTTGGGACTAAGTTCCTTGTCCGATGTTTTGCTTATGCTGTGGGGAGGCTTTGAATTAACTTGGCGGGGGTGTAGGAACCAAAAGAGAATAGTAAAAGCAAATCCAGGGTTTGCAAAATACTTGGAGATGTACTACCACTGGCATAGAGAATGCCAAGTTAGTAGGTAAGGTGTGAGTAAAGAAGTAAGAAATGAATGCTAAGTCAGAATTACTGCTCATGTATGTAAATACACAAACAATAGTAAATGAATTTCAGGAGTTACAGATACAGATTGCCATGGACAAGACTGGATGTTAAATATTTCTTGGAACAAATTTTTCAAAAGATAGAAAATGACCATAGAACATAGAGCATAGAACAGTACAGCACAGTGCAAGCCCTTTGGCCCACGATGATGTGCCGACCTATTATCCTACTCTAAAATCAAACTACCCTGCATACCCTACATTTTACTATCATCCATGTGCCTAGCGAAGAATCGCCTAAGTGTCCCTAATGTATCTGATTCCACTACCACCTCCAGCAGTGCATTCCACCCACCCATCATTCTCTGTATAAAGAACCTACCTCTGACATCTCCCCTATACCTTCCTCCAATCACCTCAAAATTATGCCCCCTTGTGATGACCATTTCTGCCCTAGGTAAAAGTCTCTGGCTGTCTTCTCTATCTATGCTTCTCATCATCTGGTACACCTCTATCAAGTCACCTCTCGTCCATCCTCGCTCCAATGAGAAAAGCCCTAGCTCCCTCAAACTTTCCTCATAAGACTTGCCCTCCAGTCCAGGCAGCATCCTGGTAAATCTCCTCTGCACCCTCTCTAAAGCTTCCATATCCTTCCTATAATGAGGTGACCAGAACTGAACACAATATTCCAAGTGTGGTCTAACCAGGGTTTGTGGAGCTGCAGCATATCCTCACGGCTCTTAAACTCAATTCCCCTGCCAATGAAAGCCAACACGCCTATGCCTTCTTAACAATGCTATCAACTTGGGGTGACAACTTGAAGGGATTTATGGACATGGACCCCAAGATCCTTCTGTTCCTCCAGACTGTCGAGAATCCTGCCATTAACCCTGTATTCTGCATTCAAATTCGACCTTCCAAAATGAATCACTTCACACTTTTCTGGGTTGAATTCCATCTGCCACTTCTTTGCCCAGCTCAGCATCCTGTCTGCATGAAAGAAAAGGGGAGAGATAGCTGCATTGGTTAGCATTACAGCGCTTGAGAAAGAGGGTGTCCCGGAGGGCTGAAGGACAGAATCAGCATGATATGAACAAAGGAACAAAAAGAATTCAATTACATTGCTAAGTGTAATCTGCAGACAATCAGGCAGTAGAGGAAGTAGAGTAAAAATTCCGTGGGAAAATTACAGAGAGATGCCAATGTTATAAAGTAGGGATAATGGGATCTTAAATTACACAGATATAAACTGGGATACCTGTAGTGTCAGAAGCAAAGAAGGACAAATATTCATGGATTGTGTTCAGGACAATTTCTTACATTAACATGTGCTCAGTCCAAGAAGAAAAAATGTACTATTGGACCTACTGTTGGAAGTGAGGTAAGCCAAGTGGATCAAGTATTAATGGGGGATCATTTAGGGGACAGTAATCATTCTATCATAAGGCTCAGCGAGGTGGTAGAAAATGGCATGCAATAATCCAGAATGAAAAAAGTCAATTGGTAGACAGCCGATGTCAAAGGAACAACGGCAGAGCTGTGTAAAATTGACTGGAATAAGAGGCTGGTGGGAAAAGCAATAACTGAATAACGGGCTACATTTAAATAGGAGATGGTTCAGTCATATTCTCTCAAATGAAAGATGTAGCACTGAAAAAGGTAGAGCTACCCGGAAAGCAAAGGAGATAGAAATTAAGGTTAAGAATAAATAGTGCATTTTTGGTGTTTGGTAGAAAATTAAGTTGAGAACCAAGAGGAAAAGAAAAGATTCAGAGGGGAGGTGAAATGCAAACATGAGAAGCAAAGAGAAATTGTGGAAAAAAGACGGGCAGCCAACATACCAGGTATCCAAAGTCTTCTATAGGAATATAAATAGTAAATAGAGGTAAAAGAACAAGTAGGGCCTATTAGGGTCCAGGGAGGAGGGGACACGTGGAACTAATAGACATGGCTGCAGTGTTAAGTTAATATTTTGCATCTGTCTTTACTAAAAAAAACAATGCTATCCAATGCATGATTACTGAGGAGGAAACCCTATCTCTAGAAGTGTTCAAATTTATTAAGGAAGAAGCATTGGATAGACTGTCGTTACTCAAAGTTGAGAAGACCTGAGACTGAATGAGATGCATCCAATGATTTTGAAAGGTTAAGAAAAATGTTCACAGATGTAGCCAACTTCCGTCTGGTTCTGTTTTCAAATCCAAAATCCAAGCAGCCAGGGCAGAAGAGATGGGTACAGCCATCTACACTCCATCCGTTTTTGTCATGGTCTGTTGATAATTTCCCAACTTTTGCCCTGCCAATTCTCATTGATTTCCTTCAACTTTCCAAATTTGATCCTTTGCTCCTCCAATTTAGTCTATTAGTTTAAAACGATTACAAACGATTGAGTAAAGAAAGTTGTAGATGCGCAAGATGCTTAATTAAGAGAAATGTAAATATTGTGCATGGCTGTGGGACCTATGAAGGTTTTCAGCTTAGCAAAATGTGAGGAAGATTGGAGAGATAGTGGGATTTGGAAAACAAAGGTTAGAGTTTTAAAACTTAGACACTGCTGGCTAGGGCAGAAAAATGGTCTCTGGGATTGTGATGCAGTATTAATGCATAATATATCTGTTCAAATGTAAACAGTATACAAACATTTACATATTTTTAAAATATAGCCAGTGCTAATTGCATTGTTGAGTGTGTGCATGCCAGAGTAGGGAATCATGAGAGGCTAACAGAAACTCAAATTAGCCTGTAATTAGAAAGAAAAGAATTATCTTAGCTGAAACAGATGCTGGAATTTATTGCACAAGTTATTTCGCCCTGGGAAAACATTGTGAATGGCACAAAATGACAGTGAGTAATTTCAAAGTGTTCTTCAATGTAGCACTGGAAGCCTTTTGCAGGAGATGGACAGGAAGAAAGAAAATCTTTATCCACAGGCAGCTATTGGTGTCCTCCAGAACAAATCAGAATACAGTGGAAGCTGATAACTATACCGTTCAGTGCCAGGGAAGAGTTCTGAGGGCCTAGCTGCAGTACTGCTGAGCTAAACTAAACTCCTTATAGCTTATCCACACTTTCCGCTATTCAATTATGCTGGTCACATCACCCAAACATGCACACCACTCTCACTGACTCTCTCTTTTCCAGGAGAGGATGGCACAAAAATCATAATTTATCACTGGAAAATGTCTGTTAACATGACATCATCTCCACAAAGTGAATGGTATTTTGCCACCATTAGAGCAATTTTGTCTGAGGCAGTGATCAGTGGTCTATCTGAGGCCATTGAATGTGATGGTATATGACTGAGCATTTCACCTTTTCACATCAGACTCACCCCCAGTGAACAATCTCTTCTGATTCCCAGGCTGCAGATGAAGTAAGCATGTACCTCATGCTTTCCCATTGTCCACTCACCACAAACCTTCTCTTCTACTTATTCCTTGCAGATACCTACGAACTTACACATGATTAGCTATTGGCGAGTAATGTAAGGTCCTAAAGGAGCAGGAGGCTGAAGGTAATGAAACATCTTGCTTTGATCTTACAGGTGGACACAAGTGGTTTGCAGCCAGGGCAGAAGAGATGGGTACAGCCCAGTCCATGAGGTAGTAGGATCACATATAGTTTCTGCCATAGGACACACAAGGAGGGCAACAATGGCTTAACATATAGAGAAGGATTGATGGGTTTGCATACTACAATTGGTGGTGTATTGATTGGCTTTTCAGAAAGCCCTGTAATCACTGTCAATCAACAATCATCATTTTAGCACAGGGATTTGTGAACAATTTGGGGCACATACTTTGCAGTGTGGAAGTGTGACCACACTTCAGTACCTGTCCATAATGCAACATCTAATACCTGATGTCTCAGCTTCCACTACAACACAAGCTTAAGGCACCAGCATTTGAGTACTAAAGTCAAAGTTGTGATTGAATTTGTGGCATTTCAAAGGCAGTTAGGGATGGGCAATAAATGCTGCCCTTGCTAATGACACCCACACCATAGAATATAGAACAGTACAGAACATGAATGGGCCCTACGGCCCACGATATTGTACCGAACATGATGCCAAATGAAACTAATCCCTTCTGCCTGCCCTTGGTCCATATCCCTCCATTCCTTGCATATTCATGGGCTTATCTAAAAGTCCCTTATTGTATCTGCCTCACCCACCATCCCTGGCAGTGCATTCCAGACTCCTATCATTCTCTGTGTAAAAAACTTGCCCCTCATATCCCCTTTGAACTCCCCAATCCCCCACCACCTTAAATGCATGGCCTTAGTATTAAACATTTCAACTCTGGGAAAACGTTTCTGACCGTTGATCCTGTCTATGCATCTCATAATTTTATAGACTTCTATCAAGCCTCCTGTCAGCCTCTCCCACTCAAAAGGAAACAACCCTAGTTTTTCTAGCCTCTCCTTATAGCTGATACCCTCTAATCCAGGTAGCATCCTGGTAAACCTCTTCTGCACCCTCTCTAAATCCTCCACATCCTTTCTTTAATTTGGCAACCAGAACTGAACGTAATACTCTAAGTGTGACCCAACCAAAGTCTTATTAAGCTGCAACATGACATCCTGATTCTTGTACTCAATTCCTCAATCAATCAAGGCAAGCATGCCATATGCCTTCTTTACCACCTTATCTACTTTCATGGCCACATTCAGGGGACTATCAATGAAAGAATTTTTTAAAAAAATCTCATCTTGCTGCCACGCAGATTCAGTACAACCGTCATGACTTCAGATACAAGTGTTCAAAGGAGCTTGTGTCCCATAGCAGTCCAACAACTTGTCATCCAACAACGTACTATGAATGTCCGGCAGCAATTGTGGAGAGAAAGCAGAGTTAACATTTCAAGTCCAGTAACCCTTCTTCAGAAATCAGAAGTCAGTCCTGAAGAAGGGTCACTGAACTTGAAATGTTAACTCTGCTTTGTCTCCACAGATGCTGCCAGACCAACTGAGTTTGGCCAGCGATTTCTGTTTTTGTTTCTGACTTACAGCATCTGCAGTTCTTTGTTTTATTGAACTTACTATGTATGTTGAGGTGCCATCCTGAGGTGAGGCTGTGCCTCTATGGTGCATGGATCTTCTGTCCGCCCTCAGAATGATAGTATTTATCCTTCACCACTGCTACTCTGCCAGTGTCCTCACTGATGTCTGCCAGTCAGTCAGTTGCTTTGCCATCTTTGGCAAGGTGAGTTTTCTGGACCCAGAACTGCTTAAGATCATCTTGCAAGGCCATCTGCAAATTGTCTTTTGCCAGCCGCACTTAAGTTACTGGGTTATAGCACTGTGGATGAAAACTAGCCCAGGCAAAAGTATGTGAAGGGAATGCACAAAGGCGAGTTATTGACCGTTATTTATGATATTGCATTGTTTGTTTGATTAAGTAAATTTGGAATTGTGGAGTTATGCATTTACTCTGGTCATAAAGAATGCAATGTAGTTCTCTCTCATGGCACAATAAAAAAATCAGTGACTTCTTTATATAAAAATAGATGATGAGCTGCAAGACATTGGAAGGAATCTGATGTCAAGCTGTTCATAGCCGATCTTACCTCATAGCCATTGGCAACATTATCGTTGCCGTAGTCTGCAAATCTGCCTGTCAGATTAGGCAGATTTCAGCAAATATCCCTTAAAACAGAAGTGTTGCAACCTTTTTCCTTATTGAAGTTGAGGTAAAAAAAGACTGGCCCCTGAAAACCCTGGCTGGAAAGGCACCCTGCTCACAGGCTTTTCTCTTCCACCTCCCCTATTCCCTTCGGTTGAGGATGATGGTAATCATTACATCCAAGTCTGGGAAGGAGTGATCTGAGCAAATACCTTGGTATGAGAACTAAACCCACTACTGCCACAGAATGGTATAATACTAACTGATAAATCTGATAAGGAGCTAAGGAGAAACTCTTTCATCCAGAGATTAGGTAGAATGTAGAATTTGCTGCTGTTAGGGTTAGATCTTAATAGCATCGTTGCTTTCAGAGGGAAATGAGCTAGGTTTTTTTAGGGAAAATTGAGGTGGAAGGATATTCTGATAATGTTAGATGAAGTGGTGTGAAAGGAAGTTTGTGTGAAGCATGATAATTGGTCTGAAGGGCCAGAATTAAAAAAAACTGCTATAAATTCAATGTAGCTTTAACAGATCAGAAACAGCCCAAAAATGACTGATAAACACTCCCCTTGGTATTATCATGCCCTTTAAATGAACATCCAGTTGACTTATTAATCCCTAGCAACCCAATATGTCTGATTTTATCAACACTGTTTAAGCTGAATATTATGCACACACAAAGGTCAGAACATCGAATTTCTACATTTCTACCCCAATTGGCATTTACAAAAGAATAGCTGCACACTTCGTGAACCCCAAGCCCCCATCAGAAACACAAATGAAAAGTAAAATCAACTCAACAATATTGAGTGCACGGATCTATTGAACAGCTGGATGTTGGAGAATGAATATTACTCTCGCACAAGCAAAAACAGAAATTGCTGGAAAAACTCAGCATATCTGGCAGTATCCGTGGAGAGAAATCAGGGTTAACGTTTCAGGTCCAGTGACCCTTCCTCAGAACTGATGGTAGCTAGGAAAAAGTTGTTTTTTATGCAGATGGTAGGGTGGGGCGAAGGGAGTAAGGAGTAAATGATAGGTAGATAGAGAACAGCAGTTGGACAGTCAAAGGAGCAGATAACGGTTGGCCTAGGAGAAAGAATAGCTGCTGATAGTGACGTTTAGTGGCAAATAATGCGTTGTGTGTAATAGTGGATAGTGTGATAACAAGGCCTGGTGTGTGGGGGTTGTGATAAGGACATAGCAGCAGGTGTTTCAAGCCCTAAAATTGTTGAATTTGATATTGAGTCCAGAATGCTGTAGAGTTTCCAAGTGGAAAATGAGGTGTCATTCTTCCAGCTTGCACTGAGCTTCGCTGGATCACGGCAGTGAGCCTGAGGCAAAGATGTTGGCTAGGGAACAGGGTGTTGTGTTGAAATGGCAGGCAACTGGAAGCTCAGGGTCTTTACTGGGGACAGAATGTAGGTATCCTGCAAAGCGGTCACCCAGTCTATGCTTTGTTTCACCAACGTAGAGGAGACCACATTGTGAGCAGTGAATGCAGTAGACTAGATTGTGAGAAGTGCAGGTAAAGTGCTGTTTCACCTGGAAGGTATGTTTGGGCCCTTGGACACTGAAGGGGGAGGAAGTAAATGAGCAGGTGTTACACCTTCTGTGGTTGCAGGGGAAGGTGCAATGGAGCTGTGGGTGGCTGTTGGGAGTGAAGGAGGAGTGGACCAGTGTGTCCCAAAAGGAATGGTCCTTGAGAAAGGCAGACAAGGAAGGGGAGGGGAATATGTTGTGGTATCCTGCTGGAGGTGGCAGAAATGGCAGCTAATGATTCTCTGGATGTGGATGCTGGTGGAATTGTGGGTGAGGCTCTATTGCAGTTCATGGGAGGGAAGAGAGGGGGTGAGGACTGAAGTGCAGGAGATGGGTCGGACCCGGATGAGGGCCCTGTCAACTACAGTGCTGGGGGATCCTCCATTGAGAAAAAAGGTGAACATTTCAAAGGCCCCTTTATCGAAGTTGGCATCATCAGAACAGATGAGATGGAGACATAGGAACTGGGAATCTTAACAGGATGCAGGGTGTGAGATGTATAGTCAAGGTAACTGTGGGAGTTGGTGAGTTTGAAATGGATGTTGGTGGCTAAAAATGGAAACAGAGATTTCGAGGAAGGGAAGTGAGGAGTCAGAGATGGACCATGTGAAGGTGAGAGTGGGATGGAAATTGGATGAGTAATTGATAAACTGATAAACTTTTCCAATTCTGGATGAGAGAGGGAAGCAGTACTGATGATATCTTTGATATACTGGAGAAAGAGTTGTGGATGTGCTGGAATAGGACTGGAGCAAGGAATGTTTCACATACCCCACGAAGAGACAGGCATAACTGGGGCCCATGCGGGTACCCATGGCCACCCCTCTGACCTGAAGAAAGTGAGACGAGTTAAAAGATACGCTGTTCAGGATGCGGATGAGCTTGGTCAGGCAGACAAGGTTGGTGGCGGATGGGGATGATTCTGACATTTTCCCAAGAAGAAGCAGAGAGCCCTGAGACCATCCTGGTGGAGGATGGACGTGTAAAGGGATTGTATGTCCATTGTAAAGAGGAGGTGGCTGGACCCTGCAAAATGGAAATTCTGAAACTGTCATAAAGCATCAGAGGAATTATGGTTGTAAGCAGGAAGGGACTGGATAAGGGGAGAAAAAAATTGAGTTGAGGCAGGAAGAGATGAGTTCCGTGTGCAGGAGCAGGCAGAAACAATATGTCTGGCCGGACAGTCCTATTTGTACATTTTGAGAAGGAGGTAGAAGTGAGCTGTGCGGGGTTGAGAGACTATGAGCTTGGAAGCAGTGGAGGGGGGGGCGATCACCAGATGAAATGTGGTTGGTGACTGCAATTGACACAATGGCCTGATGTTCCATGGAGGGGTCATGGTCCAGGGGGAAATAGGAAGAGGTATCTAAGAACTGGCACTCTGCAATGTAGAGATCAGTCCACCAGACAACAACAGCACCACCCTTGGAGGTCAGGGTTGAATCTGAGAGCACGGAATGCAGGCAGTTCATGGGAAGATAGGTTGGAATGGGTGAGGGGGGAGTCAGAGAAATTGAGGCGACCAATGTCAAGTCGACAGTTCCCAATGAACAGATCAAGTGCAGGTAAGAGGCCAGAGGGAGGGTTCCAGGTGGAGGGAGACTGTTGGAACTGGGCAAAGGAGTCTTTTGGGATGGGGAGAAGACTCTTGTCCAAAGAAATGCGCAAGGAGGAAAAGGTGATGGACGAAAAGTTCAATGTCACGTCGTACCTGAAAGTCATTAAGGTTGGGATGCAGAGGGATAAAACTGAGACCTTTGTTGAGTACAGAACATTCAGCATCAGAGAGTGGAACGTCAGGAGGGATAGTAAATACATGACAGGAGGTGGGGTTGGGGAGAGAGGGTGGAGCCAGAGGAAGGGGAGGGGAGGAAGGTTCTGGATGGCCGTGGTTTTCTCTGAGTTGTTGCATCTAAGATCTCTTGTTCAGAAAATGTGGTTCTGTTGCATAAAAGATGACCTTGCTGAACTAGTCACACTTCCATTTAATTCCATTTCACAGGTCCAATGATGCCACTCTCCCTTTTTGTTCAAATTTGCATCATACTTTTTTGCCATGACTTGGGGGAAAAGGAAATGCGGTGATCTGGAGTCAGGGGCTCTGTTTTAAAAGGCCAAAGTCTTCCTTGAGACATCCTGATGTCTCTTCATGATGCTCAGGGAAATTTAATTTTCCTTCCAAAAATGTAGTTTCTTTGTCACATTTGGCAGTGTACACTATGTGATAATTCTAATTGACTTTAAGTGCAAAACAACTGCTTTTCTTTCAATATAGCACTGTATTCACATTTTGAGGAGCTCACAAATTATTTATAATAAATACTAATGACATGGATGCAGAAAGTGAACATAAATAAATTTGGTGATGACACTAAAATAAGTGGAAAGCCAAGTGGTGAGGATGACATGAAGAGTCTGCAGAGGGAGACAGATTAAGTAAGCGGGCAAAAACTTGGCAGGAGAAATATAATATGGAAAAATGTGAAATTATGCATTGTTTAATTAGTATATTAATATTATTTAAATGGAGAAACACTGCTGTAGGATTGAGCAAAAATCCCCATCATCTAAAATACTGGACAAGATCCTTGATTTTTCGAACATCTAACATACTGGATGAAATCCTGACCTCAGGCTGCAACAAACACACACAGAGCCGGAACGATTTCAGTCTGGGACTCTCCCAAAATGTCAACTTTCCTGCTCCTTTAATGCTGCCTGGCCTGCTTTGTTCCTCCAGCTCCACACTGTGTTATCTCTGACTCCAACATTGGCATTTCTTACTATCTCTCCAGTCTGGGACTGTTGTTCAGTATGGAATTCCAATTTACACCACCACTCCAGGAGAACAATCAATCATTCGCAACACTCTGGACTAGAGATAGTAGGAACTGCAGATGCTGGAGAATCTGAGATAACAAGTTGTAGGCTTGGTTGAACACAGCAGGCCAAGCAGCATCAGAGGAGCAGGAAGGCTGGTGTTTCGGGCCT
>JAHRHZ010000264.1:15303473-15341101 GCA_024137785.1 Ginglymostoma cirratum
GAAACATCAACCTTCCTGCTCCTCTGATGCTGCTTGGCCTGCTGTGTTCATCCAGCTCTGCACTCTGGACTAGAACTAACTTTTACACCTCGGGCTACCCGGCACAGACATGATAGGGGCCTACACAGATACTGAACATTCAACTTCAGTCAAAGTACTTTCACACATACTCTTAACTGAGCCAACTGACGTCAAAGGCATCACCAGAAATACGATAGCAACATAGATTTGAGAGGAGATAACGGGGCCCGCAGTCTGTATAACTGCTAGCCCTGATCTGATGGAGGAGAGAGCTTTTTCAACAACAAGCTTCTGCACAAACTGCTTCCCCAAAACCACCCCCAAAAAACGGCTTCAGAACCAAGGGCCACAGAGGCCAAACTGAGAACCAAGAACAGGGAAGATAAACCAAAGGCATCATTGCAACAAAGGATATCCGAGAGGGGGGATGTTAACCAAGCACTATCAGAAAAAGAACGGACCAGTTCTGAACCAAGAGAATCGACAGCAAGCACCTCAACAGCCAGCTGTACTTTCCTCAGTGGTGAACTTAAAATCTGGAGATCCCAAACTTTCCGACTTAGCTAGCAGGGAGGGGAAGGCGGGTGGTGACAGTGCACGGGACTCCAAGGGTAGGAAGATTGGTTAAAGTTTCTGCTATTAAACGTGCCGTTTAGCTTCTAATAGTGTCTAATTTAATTGTGTATTTAATTACTGTCCTCTGTATAATTGATAGTGTTAATTTCGCTGTTTAGTGCTTTCACTTGTATTTGTTGCATTGTACTTACCTTTCTGTATTGTAAATAAATGTAGAGATTATTTTGTGTGTGTAGAGATTGTTTTGCCCTGAAATGCCTGTCTACTGCCTTCTTCATTTCAAATTTCTAAACAAATCCTGTGTCTAGAACCAAGGATGTGTGGGTGATTCTAACCACTTAAAATCAGCAAATTACTGATAGCAAATAAGAACCCTACACTGCTCAAAGCTGCAAAACAGAGGGATTTGGGGATCTTTGAACATAAATCATGTAAAGTTAGCAGTACCAATACAGCAGGTAATGAGAAAGGTAAATGGAATATTGACCTATATTTAAAAGAAAATGGTGTATAAAAATAGGCAACAAACACAGAGAATGCTGAAAAACCCCAGCAGGTTTGGCAGTGTCTGTGAAGAGAGAAACAGAGTTAACACTTTCAGCCTTGATAACCACTTATGGGTAATCAATTGCCCTTCGTAGGTTAGGGAATTCAGAAATAGCCGTAAAGCCTCTTGATCTCTTAGCTTGGTTGTTCTCATCAATTGGAACTTGTTGAAGTTATAAACTTGTTACAACCCCAGAACAATCCTGTGCTGCTAATTGTGATAGTCTGCTGGGATCTCTGTTTAATCAATGAAAGAATACCAAGGCATAGAAATTCAACGCAACTATCAGCTTCAGTGCTCCTGAATGACCAATTCAGCCAGTACGTTGCAGATAGATGTGACTGACCCTTGGAGAGTTACAGCTGTTTAAGATACTGGTGCATGTTAAGACTGAAGATAAAGGAGCAGAGTTAGGCCATTTAGCCTATCGAGTCTGCTCCAACATTCAATCATGGCTGATATGTTTCTTAACCCCGTTCCCCTGCCTTCCCTCTGTAATCCTTGATCCTCTTACTCACCAAGAACTAATCAAAATCATCTCTGTTTTAAACACACTCAGTGACTTGGCTTCCACAGTCTTCTGCCACAATGAGTTCCACAGATTTACCACCTTATGGTTGAAGAAATTCTTCATCTCAGTTCTGAAGAGTTGTCCCTTCATTCTGAGGCAGTGCCTTCGGGTCCTAGTCCTTTCAATTAGTGGAAACACTTTCTCCACATCCACTCTGTCCAGACCTCTCTATATTCTGTAGTGTTTCAATGAGATTGCCACCCACCCACACCAGCCCCACCCCCCCATCCTATTAAACTTCATCCAGAGTCTTCAACTGCTCCCCATATGTCAAGCCCTTTACTCCAGGAATCATTCTTATGAACCTCTTCTGGACTCCTTCCAAGATCAGCATATCCTTCCTTAGATATAGGACTCAAAACAGCTCACAATATTCAAAATACAGTCTGATCAGCTCCTTACTACATCCTTAGCAGCACATCCTGATCTTGTATTCTAGTGCTTTGGATGCCTAATATTGCATTTGCCTTCCTAACAGCCTGCATATCAACCTTAAGGGAATCCTAAACCAGGTCTCCTAAGTCCCTTTGTGCTTCAGATTTATAAAGCCTTTCTTCATTTAGAAATTACTCCACACATCTTTTTGACTGACCGAAGTGCGTAACCTCACACCTTCCTGCATTGCATTCTATCTACCACTTCTTTTCCCACTCTCCTACCCTGTCCGATTCCTTCTAAGGCTCCCCCTTCCTCACCATTACCTGTCTCTTCACCTATCCTGGTGTTATCTGCAAACTTAGCAACAATACCTTCAGTTCCTTTGTTCAGAACATTAATGTATAATGTGAATAGTTGTGGTCCCAACACTGATCCCTACAGAACTCCATTAGTCACCAGCTGTCATCTGAAAAAGAACCCTTTATCCCCACCGGCAGAGAGGGGGCTAAGTTATCCAATCCTCTATCCATGCCAGTACATTTCCCTTAGCACCATGGGCTCTCATCCTATTTTGCAGCCTCCTGTGCACAACACCTTGTCAAAAAGCTTCTGGAAATCAAAAAAAAAATCCACTGGCTCTCCCTTGTCTAACTTGTTGCTTGGCTCCTGAAAGAATTCTATTGGATTTGTCAGGCATGGGACCCCTCGATGAAGCCATGCTGACTCAGCCCTATTTTACCATGCACTTCCAAGTTCTCTGCAATCTCATCCTTAACAAGGAACTCTAAAATTTTATCAACAAACAAGGTCAAGCGACCTGGCCTATAATTTCCAGTCTTCTGCCTGCATCCTTTATTAACCAGGAGTGTGACATTGGCCATTTTCCAATATTTTGGGACTGTCCCTGGCTCCGTGATTCCTGAAAGATCAGCACCAATGCCTGCACGATCTCTTCAGCTATCTCCTTCAGAGCCCTTGGATGGAGTCCATCTGGTTTGGGTGATTTATCCACCTTCAGACCCTCCAGCTTTCCCAGTATCCTCTCCTTACTGATGGCTACTACAGTCATCTCTACCTCAATTCTTCTAAACTTCTATTAGGCTGCTGGTGTCTTCCTTTTCCACCGTGAAGGCACCGGACATCTGGAGGTAATTTCAGAGCTGCTTGCACATCCTACATTCAGGCAAAGTTCTTCTCCTTGGGCTGAACAAGTGGCAGTCCTCATTAAATCCTTCCAGCCCTTTTCTTTATTCATTCACAGGATGTGTCCATATTTGCCCATGAGAAGGTGGTGATGAGCTGCATCACCATGTCATACACTTGATTGACCGATTATTCAGCAGCAAGAAGTCACTTTCAGTAGATTTCATAATTGCCTTAATAACACTTTCATTAGGCTTTATCAGGAGCTCAATGTGCTGGCAACTTAGCTATATAATTCCAGTTAGACATAATGACATCAGGGACCAGACCCAATGTTACAATGGCAAGTTTTACAGAGTAATGAGAGTGACATCTGCCCAACTGGTAAGCCTAAAATCCTCCCTATGCTCACAGGTTAGACCATGCTGTTATATTCATGCCTCATAAGTTTTGTACTGTGCTATAAAAGTAAAAAATAAACACGCATGTCAGGCACCATCTGTGAAGACAGAAACAGTGCTAACATTTCAGATAGGTGGCCTTTGCAGATATTGTTTTGCTTGGAGAGAAGATTTCCAGATGAGATGGAGTTGCTGGGAGTCCAGGAGATGATGATTTGGTTTGATGATATTGCGGTGGGGTCATGGTCCAAAGGGAGACAGAAGGAAATGTCAAAGGGATGACATCCATCTCTGCAAAATAGTGGTCAGTTCACCATTTAGCAACACCTCCATCCTTGTCAGCATGTATCATAACAGTTTTACATCTGTACCTAAAATAATGGAGTGCAGCAAGCTCAGAGGGCTGTAGGTTAATGTGAGCAAAGGGAGCAAAGGAATTGAGACGGTAGACATGATGCAACAGATTTCAACGTAGAGATGTAGAGATGGTAAGAGGTCAGGGGGAAGAGTCAAGGCAGAGTGGGAATCCAGTAACGAGGTCTGCTGGGCTGGGGGAAGATTCTTAGATAAATTAATAGGTGCAAGGAAGAAGGTGACAGAAGAAGCATCGCACTGAGCTCAAAATTAATTGAGTTATCGACATAAAGAGATAAAACTCTGATCTTTGCTAAGGAAACATCATTCATAGTCAGAGATGGTAAGGTCAAATGGTTTTGACAATGCTTGATAAGGAGTGAATTTAGAAGAAGAGATAAGGCCGTAGGAAAGTGAAGGAGGAGAAGGATCAAGAGGGATGTTGATGGCCATGAGTTATTGAAGCTTGTAGTCCTTCACACCTAGAAGGGAGAAGATTTTTGTGCAATTGGTAGATGAGATGAAGGATGAAATGAACCTGCCTGCAGTCTTACTTATCCAGCAACACAGCTCTGTAATTCAATCAAGGCATTTGCGCAGGTCCGCATGCATGCACAAAGATCTGTAAAAGCATGTTCAGTTCAATGGAGTAGTATTGTGCAAGAAAAACATTGTTCAGAGATAAAAATCTGTGACAAATGCTCCTCCAACCACTAACTCTGCCTCTGATGCTACTACATCAGGTTTTCCAATGACAATCTCCTTACTTCCCACCCTTGGTGCTTATCCAACTTGTAGAGTTTTCCAATTGATTTTTATGCTATGTTGTTTAGCGGCACAGTGGCTCAGTGGTTAGCACTGCTGCCTCACAACTCCAGGGATCTGGGTTCAATTCTCCCCCTTGGATGACTGTCTGTGTGGAGTTTGCACATTCTCCCCATGTCTGTGTGGGTTTCCTCCAGGTGTTCTGGTTTCCTCCCACAGTCCAAAAATGTGCAGACTAGGTGAATTGGCCATGCTAAAATGCCTGTAGTGTTTAGGGATGTGTAGATTAGGTGGGTTATAGGGGGATAGGTCTGGGTGGGATGCTGTGCGGGTCAGTGTGGACTTGTTGGGCTGAAGGGCCTGTTTCCACACTGTAGGGATTCTATGATCTATGTTTATCTCTAGAAGGATATAGCGAAAAAAACACAATTGCAGTAGATAATGTTATTATATGACTGTATCACTTAATACAAGTGCTTGTGAAAATGAAAAAGTAGCCCCAGAAAGTCAAATAGGAGGCCCAAAATTTCCATTGAATGAATCTCATATGAAGCCCTCATACAAAATTCTGAATCCTGCTATGTGTAACTCAGAAGTTACGTAATAACAATTGGAATAATCTGAAATAAACATTTAAATGTGCACCTCTTAAGAATCTAATAATGTTGTAATTGAAAGACACAATCTTTTTTTTTTGAAAATTCTGACCCAGTAGAAAAAAGCTGTTGTTCAGTTGTAGAAATAGACGTCAAAGACAGATAATCTTTTCATAACCTTTTTCGAATTGTCAAACTGTGAACACAATGCCCTGTTGAGTTAAATAATTGTGTTGTTTTTTGAAACTCAGTGAAGCATTCATAATGCTCTTAGTTGTCAAAATCCTTACAAATGCATCTATCTAGCCGATTAAAAATGCAAAATCATGGAGTCCTTTTTGTTAACTTTCTAGAAGTTACAGCAGATGTCCTGTCAATAGAAGTCCAAGAGTTTCTTTAAATTAAAACTTCAGACCAACAATTCTTTTCAAATGTTAAGGGCATTAGACAATTAAATCACTTTGGATTATGACAGTAAAGTTTCCAAGTACTGTTTTCTGCAGTTTTGAATACATAATGGCATTTTTCCCAGTAGGAAGTAAAATCTAATGCATCTCAACCCTTATACAATGTTAATCAATATAATGTCAGCTTACTTTTGCTGGAAAGAACATTGTGATCAATCACTAATGTGCAAACTCATCCAAATGTTGATACAAGAAATAACAATGGCTTTTGAAGTTGTCAAGTTATTTAACACTTACCAATCAGAACATGTCCCACTCCTCAGTATGCTTCTCCTAAGATTCTTGAGCTTTCAAGCAAGATGCATATTCAGAGATCTGTCAAAACCCATCTGTAAACAAAAATAAAACAGGACATAAAAAAACAGATTTCTCCCAGCGCTCTCAGTGTCGATTATGGTCTTAGAGAGATTGCATGTAGAATCACACCCTGAAATTGATCAGAGCCTTGTCCCAACTGTGGGAAGTTGGTGCAAGTTGCTTTTCCAATGCAAAATTAACAATTGCAGCTTCTCAGACTCATTGTTTTGTTCAACCCATACCTATTCCCTGTTTTTTTTTTATGAAAAGCAACAACCTAGGCTATTAATTCTTCTTCTTCTCTTCACAAATGCTGCCAGATGTGCTGAGTATTTCAGCACTTTGTGCTTGCATTACAGATCTCCAGTAGCTATAATATTTTACTTCTGTATTAGTGTTTTATCATGTCTGTCAGTTTGGTGTGAACATAATAAAATAGAGCCAGGGACTTGAATTATATTGTCAGCTCCACACTAGTCCTTTATCCCTTAATCTACATTTAAATTTCAAATTTTAACATTAAGAATGAGCCAGTGGAACCTTGTGAAAGATGAAACAGTGGTTCGATTCCCCAACCAATTACCGCTTTGTATTGACACAATGTGCTGTATGGCTGGCCTGTACAAACCCAGAACCAGACACGCTGTTAATATACAGCATAGCTCAATGACAACTTGCAATTTTCTAGCTTACCTCACTTCGAGAATTTTATAACATGTTGTACAGAAAGGAAGGCAAAAAAGCTATCATTGAAGAGTATCAGTTCTGGTTAAGTGAGAACACACTTGTTTCTGTGTCAAAGAATATTGGTTCAATTCCCTCTGCAGAAACTTTAGAACATAATCAATTCTGGTACTTCACTGTGGTATTGAAAGAGTACAGAACTGTTGAAAATGTAGTCTTTCAGATAAGCTATTAAATCTATGCCATCTCAGCTGAATGTAAGGACCTTTTTTTTCTAAAAAAAAGGAAATTCTCCTCATGTTTTGACCAACATTAATCCACAAGGAATGCCTAAATCAGAAAATCTAACTACTTATTCTCTTGCTTACTGTGGGCCTTTCCTCTGTGCAACCTTGACCGATGCATACTGTATGACAAGTGACTTCACTTCAAAAGTACTTCTCGGGCTGTCTTCAGGACGTGAAGAGCACCGTTGAATTATATTCCTTTCTTTTTCTGCTGGCAAGCTTCTCTGCTTTAGTACTTTGTTAATAAGCAACGTGGAAAGTATTTTCAGTGTGGTGAGCTGAACAAATAAAAGTCAGATTTTAATCATATAACTGCCATGAACTCATTTCACAGGTAGGAAATGGTCAAACCGTGAATTATTTCAGTTGAGGTATGAATGGTCGCGTCAGTCCGTCACTAGCTGACACAAAGATGCATGATAAGATCTAGTCGAATTAAAGATGTTAATGCAAAATATGAGATATTATGAGAACATTGCCATCAGACAGATCCTGTGCAAATATATAATGCTATTCTGTTCGCAGATGCAGAGCTGGATTAGAAAACTAATAAGCAGAGAGTCAAAGTTCCATCTATAGAATTCAGAACACAGCAATTCTCAGGTAATGTCACATCTGAAACAACAATCCTTGGGTTCAGATCAGAGAAAATGTTTGCACATGTTTTTGGACCTGATTTCTCTCTCATTAGATGGTTTTGTTTTAAGTACTTGTTGACGTTTCTGGCTAAACTGTCTCAGGGCTAACATTTATGCCTGTAAGGATGGATAACCATAGCAAAAGAACTATTGTTGGTCCCTAACTTTGAATTGTTTCAATTTCTTTACAATGCCAAAAAGTTTTCAGTGAAGTGTTTGTGCACTGGAAAAGAGGTCAAAGAGTCTAAAGAAGCAGACAGGATGTCCATATAGTTTTAGAGACTAATCTCAGTTTTGCTTTTACCATTTATTTGATGAAAGATTTTTTGTGAAGAGTTTCAAATGATAAAAAGAGAGGAAACAACAGACCAAAGAAAAACAAGCCTGGTCTATCAGCAAATCCCAGATGATGACAAGAGCTATGATCACAAAACACTAGTATTGGCAGTAATAATTTATAATACTAATATTGATTAAAATAGACACAAAATCATTCTGAAAAGAGACAGATTTATAGATGAGTTGGTACTATAAGCCACAGAATTCTATGATAAAAGAAATTTTTGAAAACATCTCTAAGCCATGACTAACATAAAAATTGATGCAGGAATCAGAATATGACAGAATTCAAATTTAACTTTGTTGATAACTTTTGCGTGGATGATCAGTGGAATAGCTCCTTGTTACACTGTAATTTCTATGAATCTATAATAACAGAGTTTGACTGGAAGGAGACTTTATACTTAGCAATATAAAGTCCTTTAAATGTCAAGAAATTACTTAGCTTACTAGGAGATAGAATTTCTACTGGATTGGAATTGGACTGTCAAATAGGAGTAACAAATCTTTTATTACATCAGTCCCTTACTTTAAGAAAGGAATTTACCCATTTTAAATAGATAAGTTAAAACAATTTTACAGTAGTCGATCTTCTTTTAGTTTCATAGCATCCCATAGCATGTTTTCATGGTCAATCCCATTTTCTATTGACAGAGCTGATTGAAAATTAATATGTTGACTTTCTGAGTTACAGATTATTTTCGTGTAACATTTCATCCTTGAAGTCAAAGTGACAACATCTTCTTAATTGGGTGAAATCAGGATTAAAAAAGATGGGAAGCAGCAAAGATCCCCGTATAGCCCAGCTCCTTCTGTTTCCAGCTTTTGTCTCAAAACAAGAAAAAAATCATTTTTCTTCTCATGAATCTGTATTGATGAATCATAATCTCTGCTGTATCAGGGATTGACCAGACTCCATCACAAATGCTTCAGTTGAGCCGCATTATATGGCAGCTTCTCTCACAAACTGATGGCTCTAAATGTGAAAGTCTTTCCTTCAATTAAGTTACGTTGAATTAAGTTGAATTTATTTCACGTCTTTCAATCTCTTCAATGTGAAATCTCCCTCAGCTGAATTTTATAATATTTTGGAAAAATGTCATTATGATTGAGTTTCATGGACAGTTTCTTCCCATGAGGCCTAACAAGGTTTCTCGCACTATTATCCTAAATGCAGTGTATTAGCTATCACCTGCCCCCAGTGGCACCCTTCTCATCTGGCACCAGGTCAATCCTACCACTCACTGTGCCCAGAAGAATGTTCCATTGCTGGGATATCCCAGAAAAGACCGTCATCCCTGGCACCAGTGCCATTTATAAATGCTATATGTTCCCAGAAAACTTTTGGAAATTCAGAGCCACTGTGCTTGCTTTATGTCATTTGCCTTGGACATGGCAGTGAAGCTGAAATCAGTGCCCTCTTTGATGATGGCGTTGGTGCAACATGTACCAGCATGTACCAAAACTTACCAACAGATTCAAGCATAGCCTCTTCCCTGCTGTTATCAGACTTTTGAATAGGCCTCTCATATAGTAAATTTGATTTCTCTCTGCACCTTCTTTGTAGCTATAACATGATATTCTGCATCCTGTTCTATTACGTTGATGTACTTATGAAGTGTATGATTTTCCTGAATAGCAAGCAGGCCAATACTGTATCTCAGTACATGTGACAGTAATAAAATCCAATCAATTTGTCCACAGGGAACTGGATACTTTAACGGATGCGGTGGTGCAGAAAGGACCACCCAGTATCCCTAGGATTACAGTGGAGACCACAAAACCAGACCCTGCCAGACTGGTCTGAGGTTGCCACCCAGATTAGTGTTGCCACAGCCATCCACTGAAACACATGGTAATTCCACAAGGAGGTTAAAAACATTCTTCACTCTGCAAGGTTAAGTGCCACCACCTTCCCTCAGCTACCTCACACTTTTTATCTCTGCTACTGCATCCACACCCCATCAAGGCTCACGCTTAACCTTTCTCACTATTGCAAGCAGCATCTTCTCTCACTCACTCTCAACCGTCCAATGTCCCCAGCTTACTAGCTCTGCCTGACCTCTGAACTCCTTACTCACTCATTCAGGCCACCTCACCACATTTCCTCCGCCTACACTAGTAGTAATAGATGCGCCACAGCTTTTACCTCTCTCAATCTTTTCTTTTCTTTCAGTCCAGGAGAAAGTGGCCACCAATAGGGCAGAAAGAGCTAAGACAGGTGTGGGGGTGCCTGACACTCAGCTTCTCACCCCCTAAGAAAAGAGGCTTCTCATCCTGACCATGCCACACAGCTGTCGCACTGTGCATAAGTCCTGGACTAATTTCAGGGGCAGCAATGACTTGGTGCAGTGAACCCCCTGACTAAAGAGTGTCTCCTTTGATGTGATTGACCACTACTCCCCTCTGATTTCGAAACTTGACCATTTGGTTGAAGCACGTGCAGTATGTTTGCCAAGTATGTTGCTGGAACATGATGAAGATGTAACACAGGTGACTTTCAGCAACATGTCCACCCCTTGTTTGTCAATAGTTGATAACAATGAAAAGCTGCTTGGCTTCGTAGGCAAGACAAAGATGCTGTGAGCATCCAAGCAGGCGCATGATGAGTGACGGCTGGGAGAGGGAGCGAGAAGCCCCGAGATGAAGCCTGTTCTAATCTGTCAGCTGGATGCCTGTCACAAGTGTGCAGAGTATCCTTGCAGCAGTATTGCATTGAGTGGAGGACTCCAAAGTGCAGCATTGAAGTGAGTACGTGCACTCTAAATGAACCGGCGATGTACCATGACTATGTGGAGAGGCTGGCATGCGATGCCAAGGTTTGTTGGACATGTAGTGCATGCAGTCATTGTACATTGAGAGTATATTAAGATGTTGGTGCTAAGCATACAAGATGGCAGTCAGAAGGAGCAAGAGCAAGCTTAAGTTGGTAGGTATCCACTCTGAATTTCATGTTAGAGATTCTCAGCCTGTAGATACTACCCACCATGCTGTAGAATGTGAACAATATTAATAAAACAACACTTGCCATTAGTGAGAGTGATAATGAGCAACAATTCCTCTTAATATGCCCACTAGTGAGAATCTCATATTGACATCCTGAACTCTTAGGCAATGCAAATGATCTCCCCTGTTATTGAGTAAGCCGTCTCTGGCCTTCTTACATGGTTTCCTCAGATTATGTGCCATAGATCATCTCGTCCAGGGCCGTATAATGTTTCACTGTCAGTGTCCACATTTTCAGTTTTCAAACAAGAATTAATTTAGATTCCCTCACCTCTCTTCCCAGTTTTGATTGTGTGACTTTGCTGTGGTGAAAAACGATAGTGAATAGTCACAAAATGCATTTTGATCGATAGTGTTTATAAACCAACAAACAGGAAAACAAAATTGCAGTGGCGAACACAACTAATTCTTGTAGCTACTGTGGCAAAACAAAGCCATAAGCCCAATTCTTAGCCTAGCCAAGCTGGATCTTGAATGAAAGATGCATCCTACTTATAAACAGTGATTTGGTAGTCAGTGCAACTACTAACATTTGGCTGTTGTTTAAATGTTATGATTTACCAAGAACAGACACATTAATATAAAAAAATGCCAATAAGCTCCTAATACTAAGTAGATCAACATTTTGCAAAACTTCTTTGAATGCTTTATTTTTATCTCATAGAATTGATTCCATTTTAACATAATGGAATGTTATTTTTTGTCATCTGTCATTAGCAATAAGTTTATATCATGAGGAGAAATTCAATTCTCTACAAATACCAAACCAGAAATCTTCTCTTGCCAATATTGTCATAGCTTTAATGATTGTGGTAATAGCACTAGTGGAAAGTACTTCAGAATATCAGTTCACAAATCGTTAAAGTTGTTCTATGTATACCTTCCATTAAAAATACATCTTTGAGAACTCCACGTGCTGTACGTACATCGGGTTATGACCTGCCAATCAGTTAGTCTGCTCTGTGCTTGTAAACAGAGGTCTGTTGTTTGCCTAAATATCTGCTTCATAACTTGTTATGTGTTTCACTGTTTTAAATGCATGAATCCACTGAGATATAACAAAATGTCAGCTAAATGATGATTAGACCATTATCATCAATATGACAAACTGATTATACTTTTATCTTGACTCAGCTATGCTTACAAAATTGGGCTGTCAGGATTATATTTGTAACATAATAAAGGTTTTATGAGCCATAAACCTTTTTGCAACTGGTTGAAATAGATCAGTCTTAAAGAAAATTAAGTACACACATTGGTCAAAATTCCACCTTACCTCTGGAACACACATCAAATTAGACTGTCTCAATCTAGCTTCCAGAAAGCATGGGCCAACAAAATTAATATTTTTTATTAAAGTATAGAGCTGCTGATGTCAGAAATGAAAGTTGTCTAACAGTTCAGTAGTAGATATTCTTCAAAGATTTCAGTTTGAGCTACATTGCTAGAGTAAAGTAGAGAAAGACTTGTATTTTATCTGGTTTGCAGGACAGACATTTAGATGTGCAATTGGAAAGTTTTCATTCTGTTACATTGTCATTCTCTTCAAGGGGAAGAAATTTTAAATTAAAGAGCTTTTAAAAACCCTCTTCATTGTCCTGTAATGAGACATTTTCTAGCTTTGTAAACCTGCTCGAGGAAATAATATGCTGGAAAGTTGGATTTTCATTCTAGGATTGCAGCATTCTTTGGGAGGCAGAACACACAACCCCAGAAAGAGAATGGAGGCTGTTGCCTACAAATGTATGTTGTTTGCAAGTCTGCCTCTGTTCATAACAACTGTACTGTAGCTTATTGAAAAAGTTTAATGAAACCAAAAGATCCGTCTAACCCTTGCCCCTCATACACATCTCCCCCTCACACTCCTCATTCCCAGCCTATGTCATCTCATATCCTTGGTGACATCCAATGCTCCTTTACCTATATCAATGGTCCCTCACTTGCCTTGTGCTATCTTATGGCCCTCTACCTCCTCTCTCAGCTCTTTATAGCAGCTGTGGCTACCAATGAACCTGTATCCATCATCCTGGCCCTTTATAGCCCCTCTGTCAATTTAGTGCCCGCTGATGCTAACCCAAGCCTCCACTGCCAACCTTTACCATCCTCCATCTATGTCAACACATCTTGTATGCACCATGAGCAATGATCAGAAGACACAGTAAGACACAGTAAAGTTATGCATGTGTTGATGATGTCTATATTGAAATTCCCACATCTAATATAAACAAACACTTTTATTCTAAAATCTTTGACAGCTTTGATGGGGAATAAATATTTAATTGTAGGACTCTGGGAAGCACTGATGATCAGAGGGATATTGAAGTGCACGTCTACTAGTCCCTTAAGGTAGCAGGAAAGATGGATAAAGTGGTTACCAAAACATATGGGATATTTGTCTTTATTAGCCAAGGCATAGAATTTAACAGCAGGAATGTTATGCAGGAACTGTATAAAACATTGGTGAGGCCACAGCTAATGTAATGTGTGCACTTCTGAAATTTATGTTATTGGAGGAATGTGTTTGCACTGGGGAGGGTGCAGAAGAGATTTACCAGGATGCTGCCTAGGCTGAACAGTCTTAATTATGAAGAGAGAATAGACAGACTGGAGTAGTATTTCTTGGAGCAGAGGAGTTCATGGTAGAGATGTATAAAATTATTAGGGGCATAGACAGGGTAGACATGAAGGAAGTTTTCCCCTTAGTGAAGGGGCAAATGACTAGGGGACATGCATTTAGGGTAACAGGTTGGAGTTTTAGATGGGGTATGAGGAAAGATTTTTTTTCACCCACTGGGCGGTGGGAAATTAGAACTCACTGCTTGTGAGGGTGATAGAGGCAGAAACCCTCATTAAATTGAAGAAGTTTTTAGCTGTGAACGTGCAATGCCAAGGCTGTAGGTCTATTGTTTGAAATTGGGATCAGAATAGTTAGATTGTTGTTTTTGACCAGTGCAGGCTCAGTCAGGTGGAGGGCCTTTATTCTGTGCGGTAGACCTCTATGACTGCATGATTCAAGGTATTTTAACGGTTTTCACAGTACCAATAGGTCTGTACAATTTAAAGTCACCTGTTGTCTACATTTTGTAATTTCAAGGGCGATCTAACTATTCCCTTAAGGGTGCTTGATCTGACACTGATGTGACCTGGATCCATATCTACAGGGGTACCTCCCCCTTCCTCACTATTCAATGTAAAATAATCTCCTCTGGCTTCTTCAACATGATCCAGCTCGGTGTATTCCTGGTTCCTGACAGTGGGGATACTGAAATCTGATTTAAAAGGAGACAGATGGCTAAGCTTGTATGCATGAAGAACAGGATGTTGACAAACCAAGCCTCAAGAATATAAAAAATGACACTTGTGAGGGGTGGGATTTCAAATTATCAGGGATTTTCAATATTTTTGCAAGGGCAATGAGATTCTTCATCATGGCAAAACTCTGGGCCAAGCAGTTCATAAGAACAATGCTATAGAATGTTGAATTAGTCACTTGTTGCCCCCACAAGTTCTACCCTCCATGTCCGAATTACTCCAATTTGATTTCTGCCCCTTCTACAGTGCCAAACATTCTTATCAAAATCACAAATTAAATTCTACATATCTTTGTCACTGATAAGTATCTCTCCATGTCCTTCTCAACCCGTTTGCAGACTTTGACACAATTGATCACATCATCCTCTTCCAATGTCTCTCCACCATTGTCTAACTGGGTGGGACT
Source organism: Ginglymostoma cirratum (assembly GCA_024137785.1). Classification (NCBI taxonomy): domain Eukaryota; kingdom Metazoa; phylum Chordata; class Chondrichthyes; order Orectolobiformes; family Ginglymostomatidae; genus Ginglymostoma; species Ginglymostoma cirratum. Next base: position 15,318,262 of record JAHRHZ010000264.1, read on the forward strand.
GCACTCATCTTGTTCCATTCTTTTCGATCAAGCCATGGTCAAAGGACTATCTTGACTGATTTCAGCCTCCTAACTGTAACTGTTTCTCTGATTTTACCCAAGGATCTATTCTTGATACACTTCAATCTCTCATCTACATCTTTGTGATGTCAGTGAAACATATCAGTTTTTACATGTACACTGATGACACATATCTTTACATCACCACCACTTCTCTTGATTGCTTCACTGTCTACAAACTTTCAAACAGCTTGTCCAATATCTAGTGCTGGATAAGAAAATAATTCCTCCATTTAACTGTTGGGAATGCTGAACTCATTGCCTTTAATCTCCGGTCGAAACTCTACTCTCTAACTACCAACTGTATCCTTTTCCCTGGCAACTGGTTGAGACTGAGCCAGATTGTTCTGAACCTCAAACTTCCTCCTCAAGAGGAATAATTTGACCTGAGGTAGCTTTCTAACCACAAAAATTCACTACAACTAATACCAACCATTTCTACCTTGAAAAGTGGCCTGATTCTGCCCCGCCTCAGGTCATCCTGCTGAAACCCTCATTCAAGCTTACGTGACCTCCAGTTTTTAATATTACAATGCATTCCTGGCTGACCTCCTATGTCCTACCTTCCATAAACTTGAATTCATCCAAAACTCTGCTGCCTATGCCCTAACTTGCAGCAAATCCCATTTACTTTTCTCCTCTGTGTGCACTAACCTAAATTGTCTGCTGGTTTAGCAACATTTTGCTCTTAAAATTCTCACCCTCCCTATCCGCTGCACTCCTTACCTCTGTAATGTCTTAAAATCTTACAAACCCTCAAAGTTACCAATAGTCTTCTGATTGCAGCCTGTTGGGAATTCCGGATTACAAACAGTCCATAATTGGTGGCTATGCTTTTCTTCTTAAACTTCTTCCCCTCTCCAACTCGCTTTCTTTCTTTCAGACACTTGTAAAACTGACCTCTTTGCCCAAGTTTTTTAAAATTTTTTTGCCTCAAAATCTCCTTATGTGGCTCAATGTCAGATTTTTTTATAACACTTATGTGAAGTGGCTTTGGATATTTTGTGATTTTGAATCTGCCATATCAATAGAAGTTGTTGTACTGAACTGAGGTGATATAGATTTTCAGCACAGATCTAGTTATAATCTAGCAATGATCTATCTGAATGACAGAGCAAGCCAAATAAACCCAACCTAATGTTTTTTTCTATCTTCCTGTGTAACATGCTAAAGATGGAAACATGAATTCCATTATGATTCTCATGGTTGCACTTTCAGAATACTAGAAGCAAACATCTTCTTGCAGGCCTCAATGTCAGAGCTCAAGAGAACTGCTCCTCAGGTCATCATGAAAAGAAAATGATGCTATTTGCAAGAACCCACAGAGTGCAACCGTGTACAAATCCCATCAGTAAAGTAAAAGTTACTTCCAATTTTCAGTTTTAGAGCAGTTTGCTGCAACAAGTCCGAACAACCATGAAATAGAACTATAGGACAAGAAGGAACCTACTCATATCCTCAAGCCTGTTTCACCATCTTATTGGATTCTGTTTGATCTGCACCTTAAATCTATTGATCAGACTTTTCTTCTCTGTATCACTTGATGCTTTTTAACTAAAAAACAACTATCTCTGATGTAATTGACCGAACAACCACAACCTTTTAGCGGAGAGAATCAACATACTTCCAAAGGCATTTGTGTCGAAACAAGAGCTGTTTTATTTCACTCAAGCATTTAATTTAAAATCACGCAGTGTTGTTTTAAGCTCACCCACTGTTAGGACTGCCATGACTGAGCAGCACAAAATGGCCGACGGCTGCCCATGGCTAATGCAGCAGAACATGGCTGACAGTAATTAGAGAGCTGGGGAAAATACTTGCTTAATGTAGTCTTCACAAGTAGAACAATAGTAGCTCTGTAGACTTAAGGTTACTGGATTGAAATAGAATGTGCAGCTGTGCTTGTTAATGCCTAAGACATAGATAAACCATTTAATTAGTGAATATCTCCTGAAATAGTTAATCAATCTACTAATCTACAATCAACTAATAGTGTGTTTTAGTTAAGATTTTTCAGATAATCATAGATCTAGGTTCCAAAGTAGTTACAGATTCAGCTAAATGCAAAAAAATCATAACAGCATTAGAGGAAAAGATTCAGACTATAGAAGCAGCTCCTAAATCATTACACGGAACATCATGAAACTATGGAGAACCAGGGGTGGACCACAAGCCTGTCCATCTCTTTGTTGTTCAGTGATAATATTTAGCTTAATTGGAAATACATTGAAATTGCTGAGTGCAGCCGTACTTCCTTCGAGCAAAAGACTATCAACAGTTAAACTGTGTACACGACAGCAAGTAAATTACTGAAACAAGCTTGAACTGTATAAGATGTTGCACCAGAGATCCAATTACGAGGGGACAGCTTGGTGCCGCTGACCAATAGTAAACAAAGGGTGGGGGGTTAGTGTGTGTGCTCTAAGCATGAAACATATAAGTTAAAACATTCCGAAACTTTTTGCATGACTTATTGCTCCGGAAAAATGAAGCTATACTAAAAATAAAGCTGCAATGAAGGTTACCTGAAACCACCCCATGACTCAGACTGTCAATGGAAACTATGAGATCTAACTCCCACTGAGGAAATAATTTCTTTGGGCTAGATTTTAAACAGGAAAAGCACAAGACTTTGGATGTGATTGGGGTTTAAACATGTTGAAAGTGACTCTGTCAGAAACCCAGCTACAATCTACCAACATTACATTTCAATGAATCCCTACAGTGTGGAAGCAGGCCTTTTGGCTCATCAAGTCCACGCCAACCCTCCAAAAAGCATCCTGCCACAACCCATCTCCTACCCTATCCCTGTAACCCTACATTTCCCATGACTAATCCATCTAGCCTGCATATCTTTGGACTGTGGGAAGAAACCAGAGCACCTGGAGGAAACCCACGCAGACACAGGAAAAATGTGCAAACTCCACAAAGACAGTCGCCTGAGGGCAAAATCGAACGTGGGTCCCTGGCACTGTGAGGCAGCAATGATAACCACTGAGCCACCATGCTGCCCACGTCTAGGTGAAGCATATTTAGAATGCTTGCACACAAATCTTTTGGAAGAATAGAATTGCCAATCACTGGATGCAAATCACTCAGTTAGAGTGAGTTTGGTACACATTTCCCATAACATAATGTCGTATTGTGGCATTGCAGAATCAAATTTCTTTTGAGTAGCAATTATATGCATATACCATGAGACGTTTCCATCCCCTCAACCTATTTTCCAAAGATAAAAACTCATGCAAAACATATACGTAGTTGTACATAAGCATATGTTGTCAACTCTAATTATACAAACATCAAGATAAACATTTCAGACTTCAAGGTAATACTTCAGATGTTTGACAACTCATCCTGATCTGATGATTTAATACCCGCCTGGAGAGATATGCGTTGCTATATGTTCACCTGTTTGACAACTTGCTTGTCAAGCTGTTGATTTGCACTCAACATCACCATGCAATCGTCATCGTCAGAATCTTCTACAATATTTTCATGCAGGATTGGTTTGTTGCACATTGCTCTGAGCCAGCTTCTGTTCCTTCACAGTGTAATACCATGAGCAGTGAATACCTCATATCATCTGGGCTGGTTGCACATTTTAGAAACTTTTGCTTGTATCTCTTCCATTCTCCTCTGCCTTGTGGGATCTTTTTCTCTGACTTGGAATGGTTAAACAACTTATTGCTTGTCAAAGCCATTCACACTTGCCTTTGGGCAGCATGGTAGCTCGGTGGTTAGCGCTGCAGCCTCAACGCGCTAGGGATCTGGGTTTGAACCCAGCCTTGGATGATTGTCTGTGTGAATTTTGCACATTCTCCCCATCTCTACATGGATTTCCTCCAGGTGCTTTGTTTTCCTCCCACAGTCCAAAGGTGTGCAAGTGTGGTGGATTGGCCATGCTAAATTGCCCGTAGTGTTCAGGGGTGTGCAGTCTAGGTGTTTTAGCCATGGGAAAGGCAGGGTTACAGGGATAGGGTAGGTATGGGTGGGATGCTCTTCAGAGGGTTGTAATGACCCATTGGGCTGATTGGCCTGCTTCCACACTGTAGGGATTCTATGATTTTGAGCATAAGTAGTGCTGGGATGGTAATTAGTTGGCTTTGCATGACAATGCAGAAAATCTTGTTTTGCTGCTTGACAATTAGTGATTATTCATTTAATAACCATGCTATATATTGGGTTAGACTATTTGAATGTGGACGGTGGGGTAATGATGTGGAATACCTTACTCTCCACATATGTCTTGAAATGGATTGCCAGTGGAAAAAAGCTTTCAGCAAAAAGCCAAGAAAGAAATAGTGGGTCAGAGGAGCACAAGGTTAAGAAAGGAAACGACATGAAGGGAATAAGGCAAGGCTGAGAGGGGAATAGCCAATGGGAGAAAAGACAAGAAAGAAACAGCAGGTCATTGGGAAGGAGGCAGCAAACCAGGTAACATCAGCCAAGGGGAGAACAACTGAGAGGCTGCCCTAGTAGATTTACTGTTTGCTGGATGTATTGGTCATATAGTATAAGTCACGATATCTAGGATCTCTCAGACGACAGCAAAAAATAAATACAATCAACAGTGTCTGACGGTTTGTTGTCCTGGATCAGCAATTCTACCAGTCAGTATAAATTGGTATTTAGTTTTGAATTTCAGGTGACTTCTTGCAGCTGCAGCCTGCTGTTGACCTGACCCATGCGGCAGTCCGCAAACCTTCAGAACAACCCACATATATCAACCCCAATGTCTTCCATTCCATCAATGTGCAACTGGTACTGCTTTTAACTTCTTGGAATGAGATACACTCATTAAGAAGAACATTACACAGGGATACCCAAGATCTTTGCAGAACTGCCAGGATGTTCACATCTTCAGAAATTCCAAGATTCCTTATCATTTCCCTCCTGCAAATAGACTGCAAGGCATTGAGGAATTTGGTAACTTAGTGATAATGTCACTGATGAAGGAAACCAAGAGCTGGCGTAATGCTACAGACATGAGTTTAAATCGCACCATGACAGTTAGGAGAACTAAAAATAATTTAATTAATAAATCTGGAAGAAAATGTTAACCCCATTGAATGATTGTGAATCTACTGGATTGTCACAATAGCTCAACTATGTTATTCTACTTAAGGAAGAAATCTGCCATCATTACCTGGTCTGAGATGTTTAGTTCCCTCTGAAATGTCCTAGCAAGCCATTAAATTATATCAAGCAGCTGTTCAGAAAATTCAAACAAGAATAAAATTGGATGAACTACTAAAATTGACCTCAGCACTAGAAATGGCAAAGGCACATCCTACTCAGTCAACCCTGTAAAGACCTTCCATCTAATATATGGAGACTAGTAAAGGATAAGGGCAGCAGACTCATGGAAACAGCATCAACTACAAGTTCCCCTCCAAGTTACTCATTTTTGTGACTTCGGAACATGTTGTTTATTTGCTGAATCAAAAATCTGGAATCCTCTCTTTAACAGCATGGTGGGTGTATGTGGGCCACATAGAACACAGTAGTTAAAAAGGGTGACTTAGCATCACCTTCCAAAGGGCTATTAGAGATGGACAATAAATTCATGAAATATCAGAAATATTCACTTCTCCTGAACAAATTAAACCAGAAGTCACTGTAAACTTGGTTCATGGCATATTTCTGAAACCTAACTGTGCTACAATGAATGGCAGGTAAAATCACCATCATCCCAGAGGACCACAGGGCTACTCTCTCATTAGAGAGAGATGACCGGGGATGAGTTTAACCTGGGGTCACCACAACTCAGCTGAGGGGTGAGGTTGAGGAGGACGTACCTTCATGGTGATCTCAGCCAGCCCGGGAACAGCGTCAAATGTGTGGTTGAACAGGCCATCAGTATGCTGAAGTTGCATTTCATGTTTCTGGGCAGTCCTTATGATACCCTTCAATATGAACCAGTCTGGATGACCAGAACATTGTGGAGGGTTGTGTTCCATATCACTATGCCCAACAGTGAGGCTTGAACCTGCAAGAGAATTAAGGCAGTTCTCAGATCATCCTTAGATAATTCAGGGGAGTTTAAGGAGGAAGAATGGGAAGAGAAGGGTGTTAAAAACAATGCACACACCTGAGGTGGTCACACTTCTGCCCAGTACGCCAGCTTTGGCCTTGTTAATGTAATCAGGTTTCACCAGTGGACTCATGTCTCAGGGAAATGCAATTGATGCAAAATGCTCATCAATTTACACCTCCCCACCCAATGGCACTAACACAAAGCAATTCTGGAAACAGTCGATCATTCTTTCAACAATGCCCTGTTTAAGTCCATCAATTTTTCTCCTCTTTAATCATGAGAATGCCACTTGCTACCTGCTAATTATTGCAAAGTTCCAGACTGGGCAGGGCTATATCTTAAGGACAAATAAATAAGATCATAGCAATTAGCTTTTCAATTTAAAGTTACTTGCCTTGCCTTCAGTCACTCTCTGTACTATACAGTCAGTGCTATCAATTGGCTTTTTATGTAATATACAGTAACATCAGTTAGGACAGAATCTAGACTGTGCATATCTGTGATATTGTAGATTTGTAAATACATATTATTGTAAATAAACTTCACATATCTGACTGAAGATAAACCCTATTATCCATGATCTACATTATTCAGAGTAATGTATAGAAAGCCACAGACAGCATCAATATTCAATGCTCAAGAATGGTTGAAAATGTGGTGATAAAATAATTACATTTGGGCGATGGTGACAGTCTGAATAAGTGGATATTTGAATAAAGGATAAAAAGGTATCAGGTCAACATTTTCTCAGGCACACATGTGCACACTTTTCGTGGAAATTGCTCAGTTCACTGAAATGCTTTTCGGTGATGATATTGTCGTTTCATACATTGCACCGGAACAGACTCAGCTACTGGGACAGAAGGCAGCAAGTCAGATACTGACTCAGAGGTGGTCTGTGGGTGAAAAATAAAAGCAACTTAAGAGGACCCAACATTCCCATATCTCTGCATCATTATCCAGGATCCAGCCATACATACTGTAGGGAGTTCTGGTCTGTGCGATCAGTGACCCTGCCGGAACTCACAGGCAGTATGGATCACCCAGTAGGTTCCTGGTTCTGACACCGGACTTAGATTAGTGAAGGTGGAGTAATAAATCAGGAAGTGGGTGTTTTGGGGCAAAAAATCTCTGCATTTATTAAATACAAAGATACATATTTCACATGAAATAAAAAGGCAAAACTAATACGCAAGGAAATGAATAACAAGAGATAGAAAAACAAATGCAAAACAGTGAAATCAGAACTAGCAGTTATTAACTATTCACACAGGCCAATTACTATTCTAAGCTAAACAGTTTTAAACACAAACACTTTAATCAGGCTTCCTGGCCCTGGGGTGGTCTGCTCTGTCACCAACCCACCTTCCCCTCCCTGCTAGCTAGGTTGAATACTTTGGGTCTCAAGGAAAATAAACTCAATACTGGGGATAAACACATTTTGAATTATAGATTGCCGTTCTTGCTTGCGTAGCCGGTGCTTCACTGAAGACTTTGGACAGTGTAGGCCTTCAGTCTGTGTTGAGCCCGCTGATGCGGTAAGACATGTTGTGGATGTATTGAGTGAATACTTTGGTTTTGTTACTTTTTGGTGGGTTTTGTGAGCAGGTTTTCACCTCAGGATGTGTCTGAGGCCTTGTAGTGTTGATCAAATCGGTGGTCCTCAGAGGTCACTGGTTGTTCAGTGTGCAGGTTGTGGTAGGTCGCTGGTTTTTGGAGATGGCTGTAGAAGTCTTTCTCAGTGTAGTAACTCTCTGGAGTCCTTTTCCTGTTGGTAGCTGAGGGAAATAGCTCTCCTTCTATCTTATTTTTCTCTCCCTCAAGCTGAGATTATACTAAATTGCAGGTCTCTTATCTTGGCATCAAATCCGGCTTTCTGAAACATCAACTTTCCTGCTCCTCTGATGCTGCCTGGCCTACTGTGTTCCTCCAGCTCCATGCTGTGTTGTCTCTGACTCCAGCATCTGCAGTTCTTGCTATCTCTGAATGGTTCCAGGCAGCTGCTCCAGTAACTGTGTATTTCCCACAGCATAGACCAGCTGCCTTTTTTTAAGTTTAAAAGTTCTGTCAAAAGTCCGGGGTTTTGATCCATATTTAAAATCGTAGGGACTTTTGCTCAATCCTACGTATCGCCCCATTGATACTTTACACTAAATAATCATTGTGTGTGAGCAAAAACCGTCGGAACTCAAAAGCCAGCTCCCCAAATTACCGAAACCCAAAACATACTTATTTCCTCCCTCAAGACACAGTGCATTGTTACCTGAAAGGAAAACACAAGGCAGAATTAGGGAAAGTTAAAAGATACAGGCATACAATACAAATAGGACATTAGATTCAAACCTTAAACACATTTTACACATGTTTGTTTTCACACAAGATAAACAAAATACATCCCCATCAACAGATCCTTCTGGGAACAAATTTTCACACACACACACCTCTGGCCTGTTGTAAACTCTCTCTAGTGTTGGGATCTACAGACTCGAAACCTTGCCCTCCAATTGATTCCCAGTTTGGTTTAGTGTCCCACGATGTGTTTGGTGTGCGCGTGTTGGTTTGATTTGTGTTCCCCAACTTCTAGCTTGTGGAACCTTTGGAACATCTCCAAAAATCGCTCTGTCTCCTGTGGGCTTCATTCTGATAAGTGAGTCTTCTTTCTAAACTTTAGTGTAAGGGAGCTCGGGTCCCAGTGAACCCATTCTCACTCAGAGTACCCTGGTCCCCTCGGGGTGACAAGACACCCATTTTGTGAAATGTCCCCCTTACCACTAGGGCCTACCTGCTGGGCCACCACCACCACCAAACCACACCACCTCCCCCCCCAACAATGTTAGGGCAACCCAGCGGTGAAAATCTTGTCCATCTGACCATCCCTTCCTGCAGACACAGAACACAACCACAGCCTTGTCCTTGAGCAGTACTCAGGCTCGGCTCCGTATGAAAACAACCCAACCTCCTACACATTACACAAACCTTAACTCAAAAATCTACACAAAACTATACATATTCGAACTGTAGAAAGCCACCTGTCTCCGGGTGGCCAGGCTAGAACCTGATGGTTCTTTGCCTCCTATGGCCTCTGGGTAGCCAGTACACTGGGGACTGGGGTGTCCTCAACTTTGGGGTTCAGAGTGTCCTCTTCACTGCTCCCTCTTTTCTTAACAGGAGCCCAGACTGAGGGTGGGCTGGCCTGGCCTGGCCTGACAGTGCCCTGGCTACCCGTAACTCTGCAGCCAGTGAGACTGTGTCCTTCCCTAGGGCCTCCTCACTGCCTGTGGCTGCTGCCTGGCCCATGTCCTCCCCTGGGGGCTCTCCCCATCCCAGGGCTTCTGCCTGGTTTCCTGCCCCTGGGGATCTCCTGAGTCCCAAACTGTAGGTGGGCTGACCTGGACTTTGAGAGTCTTTGTTGCCCCTGGACCTGAGGCCTGTAGCTTCCCCTGGGAGCTCTCCAAAGTCCGGGGCTGCTGTCTGATCGGTGACCTGTGGGATTGTGGCCTCCCCTGGGGTCTCTGGGGAACTTCCTGAATCCCAAATCACCTGCCCAGGCCCTGCGGCCTGTGAGACTGGGGCTCCCCCAGGGGGCTCCCCACCTCCAGGGCCGCTGCCTGGTTGCCTGCCCCCTTATTGTGACCCACACCACCTGGCTGCCTCATGCGGGCTCTCTACTTCCTTTCTCCCAGCCAATGTCCCCAGGAGAGGGTTAAGGACAGGACCTTGCGCCTGCACTGTCTTCAGGTTTGTAACCTGCATGAGTTTTAATGCTCAAAACTGAGTGAAGTGCTCCAACTGAGATATAATCAAGGTTCTCTACAATTCTCTTTGCCTTTGTCACTTAGACATTCCAACTTCCTTGAGCCAAAAGCCCATTAGTTTTTTTGACTATATTTTCTGTCTATCATCTGTTCTGTGCATTTGGACTTTTGAAACAATTTACTGTACAGTCCTAATTCTTCTCGATTAAATAAATATTCTGATTTGTTTTCCTCAGATTCAAATTAGAAGACTTTAAGTTTCTTCACATTGATTAGTCCATCTATGTCCTTTTGAAACCTGCTGCTCCCAATGACAAAAGTCAATTACTTCTCCTAACATCTGTAAGCTTTGATGTACATTACTCCACTTTGTCATCTAAAACTTCAGTTCAATATGAAACTCTGGAATTCCATCTGCCATATCCTATCAGTACGAGAATAAAGCCTTTATCTCTGTTATCCATCTCTCGACGCCCGAGTAATTATCTAACATTGGCATACCTTCAACTCTGCTCATGTTCCACTTTACTGTTGTTTTTTACTGAAATCTTATTAAACTCTGTAAGTCCAATAGACAAGAGCATATACATTCCCCTACCTACCATGTCAGTAACTTGCTCAATGTCTTGAACAGATTAGTCAGATATAACCTACCCTTCAAAAATCATGTTGACGCTTGGATCAGCTCATACTTATCCAAATTCTCCACCTTTCTATCACTATTGATATATATAAATAACTTTCCAAAATTGATATTAATCTCCCTTTGTCTTTTGCTCTGGGCACCCTCTCCAACTGCTCCTCCTCTTGCTTAGTTAATGGCACAGAAGCTATTATTTCCTAGTCCCTTTCAAATTCAAAGTAAAGTCATATTGTACTCAAAATGTTAACTCTGTTTTTCTTTCTCTGGATGCTGCCAGACCTGCTGAATTTCTCAAGCACATCCTTTTTTTTTATTAATCATTAATCTGACAGGTCTTGCAATAGATTTTCAATTTCTTGCTACCATTCAAAACATATTCCTGAATCTGAGAGATTTTTGGATAAATATGGCTAATGCGTCTAGAATTTTCTGATGTATTTCTTTTAAGGTTGGTGTGGGAAACATTAAATCTTAGAAATTTATCTATCTTAAGTCCCATTATTTTCTTTTTCTCCTTTTCCTTAGGTATATTGTAAGCACTTAGTTCCTCCATGCACTTACCCACAGAAGCAGAAGATCCCATTCTTTCATGTAAATGGCTTTGGGTCTGAAATAATGCCGGGGTCAATTAGGTATTTATAGGTCAGACAAAACCTGCTTGTCAGAAATCATTGAATTAGACCACTTAGAAAGAGTAATTTGGCCCATTATGCCTATTTCAGTTCTTAGAAGAAGCTACGCAGTTAGTTCCAATCTGCTGCTTCATCCCCATTGCTCTGAATTTTCTCCTTTTCAAGTATATAAGCAATTGTCTTTTGGAAGTTACTGTTGAATCTGCTTCTATCACCTTTTTAGGCAAACTATTCCAAATCATACCAACTCACTATATAAAATAATTTCTCATCTCCCTTCTGGTCTTTTCACTAATTGTTTCAACTCTATATTCCTGGGTTACTATTGTTCAAAACTATGAAACAAGCTCTCCTTTTACTATATCAGATGCTATCTTCTGACCAACTTGATTAAGGGTTCCCTTAATCTGCTCTTCAATGAGAAAAACAATTCCTGCTTCCATTCTCACGGTATAACTGAAATCTAGCAATCTGGAGTCATTTTAGTAAATCTTCTTCACAAACAAGATCTTGATGTGCTAAATGATGTGTTTTAACCAAGGGAACCAAAGTCAAGAAAATCTGAGCACAAATTCAGGAATTTTAGAATTAACAGTGTACTGTACTGTACTATTTCTGAACTAGTGATGCATTGCACAAAAATATTTATGAAATATTTTCTCTAGACTGTTAGGCTGTTGTAAGTGTGTTACTGCCTGTGTCAAAATCGGAAACAGAAGAAATAATAGCATTAATCAATTTCATTCCACATTCTACAAACTGCGTAATGCTTTAAACACAATCAGTAATTTGCAATGATCCCATATATTCCCTCCAACCATTGCCAGCACCTATTTCCCATTGTACTCCTTCCACCAGCTGTGGGTATCAGTCACAATGTCACCCAAGCAACCATTTCTTCTGTAGGACAACAAGAATTGTACTGTTTATTTGATGTTTTGTTTAATTACTACACATTATTCTTGAATTGATTAAATCAATTGCATTCTATTCAAATGTTTAGAACGCTGCTTTTACAAATTTATAACAAATTGAACATTGGAAGTAAGGTAGATAATAAGCACTGAGAAAAAAATCCAGATAATTTTTGGTGGAAACAGAGTTGATAAATGCTCTTTTTGTTTTCAATGAATCCTACTGATGATTTACCTGAACTAGAGGATAAGGCCTGCTTTCTTGGTCGAGATCCATTAGGAACAAATTGCCCATTGATGCACTGCCTGTAATAAAGTTGCAAATTGAAACATTTTTCTGGGAACAATGATGCTACAATCATTTAGTGCAACCCTATACCTTGACAGGTGCCACTCTTCGACAGTCTAATTGATTTGAGCCATACTTATCCTTAAATCTAACTGTTATCATCACAGTTTTAGCAAAAAGGAGCCCACAATGTGTCAGTGACATAAGACAGTAGAACAAGAAATAAATGAACTCCATGGGGTAGATTTTCGGTCTGAATTACAGCACAATAATTCCCATTGAACAGAGAGATCTGGAAAATTTCAGTTATACTAGTCCTTTGGTATTGTTGTTCATTATTTTGCTACACTTACAAATCAGTTACTGGTACTTGTCTTTGTATGGTTCTGCATGATATGCACTGTATAGAAAATTCATACAATTGTGACCTGTTGTCAGAAGGGTAAGATTAACAAATAAAGTGTTCATAACAAAACTGACATATCCTTGTGTCATTGAATAGCCTGGTTGAATATAATTGAAAGCAGATTGGGTTCTTCAGTAAAAGCATTGATAATGTTCATGCTTTCTCAGAAAATAGTTACCATGAATTGTGAAAGCTAACAGTGGTTTTTACAAACTATTTGTAACACCTCAAAACAGTATTCATTCTCAGTGAATCTGCATCATAATGTGAACTCAACGTTTTGTAATTTGTCATCCACAGCTTTATCTTTCATGAACTATGATTCATTTGTAGATAAGCACTAGCTGAAAGACAGTCATTGTTATGTGCAAAACGATAGACACATAGAATCCTGAATCAAAAATACTGTTGTCCAACTTGCACTATTTTCCTGAAAATCAAATAATACGTTGTGGCAGTAGTCAGTGTACAACTTAATGAAGAGCCCAATAATATGGAGATTGAACTAAAATATATGAAAATATGGTATCTGATCTGTCTCTAAAAATAAATAACTGGACATTGGAGCTAACAGCATTCAGTTAATTCAGATTGATAGACAAAGCTGCTACTTATGCACTAGGTATAACTAATGTGCTTATAAAATATCAAATATCAGACCCTTTTGTGACCTCAGGATGTCTGAAAATGTCCATGTTGTGCTTTAAAAGTGCTGTCACAGTTGTAAAGTAAGAAACTTGCTTATGCAAACTCAGCGTATTTCAAGTGAGTTTGTCATTAAAATGAATTTGCTGCTGCATCTTATCTGTGTCAATTTTTTTTCCTGATGAAACAACAAAATATTTAAAAATATTATTAACTGTTCAGACAGATAGACCAAGATTCTCAGGACAGGAGTGTCCTATTGAATGGTTTTCATGAAATAAACAAAAGGCAATTTGAGTTCGAACTCCATCACATTTCAAGCATTCTACGTCATTGCCAAACTGAATTATTTCTGGCATGAATCCTAATCACCTTATGAAAGTAACTTCTAATATCCTGAAAAAAAAGTCCAGAATTTTCTACAAACATAGCTGACACAACAGTGGGATTTAAGATAAAGTGAGCCATTTGATTTAAAAAGAACAGGATGTGGAAATACAACATCTGCTAACATCCTGCAAACTTTTATGATTTATCTGCGCAATATATAAGAAGTCTTCACCTGAGCAGTGTTTTCTGTATCCCATTGTTTTTTAAAGGTGTATCCCTAGTTTTACTAATCTTTGGCAATAAATATCATAGCAATTTTGATTCCAGTAAATCTGGAAATTTCATGAAGCAAGTTATTTGATCAGCTCATTAGGAGGGAGAAAAGGGTAGAAAAAGAAACCATTGCAATGTAAAAACTTGGCAATGATTTTTGACAAGTAATTTTAAAATTGCTTTTGGAGTAAATAGCACAGGTTTAAGCATGCGTTATCCTCTACTGCCTGTGGATTCCTAGTTGCTGAAAATTAAAATTAAAGACGAAATATAGAAGACATGGCTATTCATGTTAATAAAAACTATTAAAGTAAATTTAGAAAGAAAAAGCAAAGAAAAATCAAGAGGCAGCTGATTACATTCTTATGTATGCATTAATGATTTTTTAAAATGTATCATTTAAAAATTCAATCTAGTATGCAATATATGCACTAAATGTGCAATATGTTAACTGGTCTTTTAGAAGTGCACAATTGCAATAGGCATACCAATTCATTGACGGTTTATTTAGTTCACTATGATCTTTAAATCCACACCTGTTTCTAAACAATATTTTACACATTAGTTGATGTTTGTGTAAATTTAAATTGAACAACATGAACAGAGTAGAAATTTCAGAGATGTTATAAGCAACAATGACCCCAGTCAGCTTGTGTCTATCAGTTTATTCCATTGTGGAGTTTGAGAACTAAGCTTTTCCGTTGCAGCTTGACAACAAAAGCCTGAAAGCATTTTTGATCCCAGGATAGGTCTTTATACATCTTTGACTTAAGATGCAACAGTTGGTTTCCTATGTAGCGCTGCTTCTTAACATAAATGTCAGGAAATGAAAAAAAAGGACACAGTATTTCCAGGCTTTCAATAAAACTTTCAATAAACTCCTTGCTTGTGAAAATTTCAGGAAATTCGTTCTTAAGCAAAATCACCAATCCTTACAGACTAAACATATTTACTTGTGGAAATAATGTCCCTATGTTGTCCATTCCATTTGGACATTGTATTTCTTCCGCCAGTTAATTAAGGATTACATTTCATTATTAGGATTTCCAATTAATCTCATCTCTGTTTCCACCTCATCCATCACTGGTGTCTCAAAGTAAATACAAAAATGAATAATTGAGGCCTATGGCACCAGTATTGGCACAAGTATAGCATGTTTCAACTGTCGAGTAGAATCTGCATTGTCCATTCTTTGTCAGTAGTACAGGAAATGAAATTAGACTAATATGAACCTAATTTTTGCCCTGATTAAAGGACTGCGATTTCCCTAGGCATTGCCTGACCATGTCATGACTTGTGAGATATTTCATGTTCTGGGAATGTCAGTCACTGGGAGCGTGCCTGTCTCCTTAGGTCATCATTCTTCACATTCACTTGTTTTATACAGAACATAGGCTAAAAAATCAAGACTTCCTTTGGGGTGTTAATTAAGATGAGCATCAAAAATTAATCAGCAAATTCACTAGGGCGAAGGAGAACTGTCTGAAGGCCTCAATATAAAACATGCTTACCGAGAAGAGAAATGAGCCTTCAGCTATTGACAAAGAGGAAAGAACCACCCAGACCACAATATGACACAAAAATTCATATAAGTATAACGGTTTACATTCATTTTACTTGTCAGCTTGTCACGTTTAATTATAAAGGTTGATTCGCTATTTGGTAGAATGGAAAAATCATGAAAACCTAGTGTTTTGAATCTCATCACTTGGCCATTGTCTTTAGAAAAGGATGCATCCATAGAACAAAATTAACAGGAAACTATTGGATTAAAGTTTAAAATGTCATATTAGTAATCTTATTGGCAGAAATTTGTGTTTCCATGATGCCATTGCATCACATGTATACTTCTTGATGCGCAAAGACACTATTTTTCCAGAAGAACATCGGTCTTCATTTGTCTGTCTTCCATTCTTCATATTCCTTACACAATACAACATGGCAAATGTTTACTATGTTCTAGTTCCTTTCTATTATTTTACTTAATGAACCTGACATATATTTTCAAAAACAGCAAGTTTATTGGGCAGTGATATAATTGTAGGTGAAGACCCCAGGTATTTTGCAAGTTGCTCTGCCAAAACTCACCGAAAAAAGAAAACAGTGTGTACAAGTGCAACCAAATCAGCAACTTTAAAAGCAGCAACTTTAGAAGTTACTTTTTTTAATCTTTACATAATCACTGGGCTTTGTCTTAATGGTTTCTGAGTTTTCTGAAGGGATACACGTATTTACCCTTGGCATTGTAACTGTGTCACAGACAGTCTGGCTGAAGTTCTTTTTAAAACAGATACAGTACATTGGATGTATGATGTACCATTTGTCAATGAAACAAAGTGTGGTTGATTATAATATCATACAGTGGATTGAATGACACAAGAACTGAAAGAAAATAGCCTTTATGAACAAACCAGCTTGAACAAGCTGGTTTGTGTGGTCAATTGACCATGGACTCAAAATTGACCCACTGAAGTAACTTCACAAAGGCCAGTATCCAATCACCAAGTCACCCTTTATTGACACGTACACAGTACTTGACACTCGTCCAGCTTCTTTAGAGCCAGTTCTCAGAATGAATAGAACCTCTGACACTCCTGTTTATATCTGTCAGCCAGGGATCTTTGATTGGACCAGGTTAACAGCCCCAATCAGGGAACACATATTCTATGAGATCTAACTGGCTGATTTCATTACAATCACTACACCCACAACCAGAGAAATCAGGCCTGACAGAAAATAGACCAAATTAAATTAAACAGCAACCAGGAGCTACTGGCTATGGAGAACAGTGGGTCAAAGAGGTCACAAAGGTTCAGAGGAACCAGTTACAACCAGCACAACAATTGTGTATTGGAGATGTATTGATCAGACATTTTTGCACCTTTACTTCCAGCCAGTGCCTGGTACTTTACACCTCCCTGCCATGGCAACAGTGAACGGTGTTGGTGCGACCCCACTGTATGTTTTGAACCCTGCTCATGAACACATTGGCCAAAGACCAGAGAAAATTCAGGAAGGTCTAGGGCAAGAGGGATAAAAACGCATACCTGGAAGCCACCCCCTCAGCAAAGACTCGCAGCAAGACTGTGTAGCAAACTAAGAAGACCCAGGGAAGATCCAGCCTGATCTGCAAGACCCACCTTTGTGGAGGAGAGCTGGCTCTACATTGGAAAGGAAAGAGATTCTAGTGGCACAATTCAAACACATGGATCATTGCGGACACTATCCTTTCTCAGACAGATTAGTTGACAGAGAGCAGATATTGCAGGAATTTGGGAAATGTTCCCATTGTGTTTTTAGTAAAGAATATTTTGTGAATAAAATCGAGTTGAACTGCAAACCAAATTTTGTGTCCTTTTGTCTGCCTCACTTTCCAGAGCACTTGTAAAGTGTTTTTGAAGCATAAACTGATCAAAATGTCTGACGCACAGACAACACCCAAGGTCAAAGCTCATTAAAATTGAGAGATAAGCCTCTTTTCAGTAAAAACAAGCAACTGTCCAAGCAAAAGACTAACTGGACCATGGAAAACGTTACACACTTGTGATATTTGACAGTGGTTGAAATGATTAATCACAGAAGACTGGACAGTGTCAAGTTTTGACCATATAAGCTGCTCACATGGAAAAGAAGTTGAAGGAAGTATGCCGCAGAGCAAGAGTTGGCAAGCGTTGGAACGAGAGTTTTCAGATCAGTGACTGGAGGTTGAAATGAAGCAGGCTGATCATGATTCGGTTTGATTGTTGGACAAGCCCATCTAAGCTGTCTGACTTTCAAGTGTTAGTGTTGGTAAGCATGTAATGTTTCATTATTTTTGCAATGTACCTTGCTTCAATTAAAAAAAAATTGGATTTTTTCTTTATTCATTCACAGGATGAGGGCATCACTGGCTAGGCAGCATTTATTGCCCATCCTTAATTGCCCAGAGGGCAGTTGAGAGTCAACCACATTGCTGTGGGTCTGGAGTCACATGTAGGCCAGACCAGGTAAGGATAACAGTTTCCTTTCCTAAAGGACATTAGTGAACCAGATGGATTTTGTGACAATCTGCAATGGATTCTTGGTCATCATTAGATTCTTGTTTCCAGATATTTTATTGGATTCAAATTTCACCATCTGCTGGAGCGGGATTCAAACCCAAGTCCCCAGAACACTATCTGGATCTCTGGGTTAATATTCTAGGCCATTGCCTCCCCAGTGGAATATATCCCATTGTTAGGACTGCCTTGGTTATTGATATCCAGAATCGACATGAAGGCCTGGGTAAAGCTGACATGACCACAAAAGAGACCGTGCCCAATATCCTTAAGGTGGTCAGTGAATGGGTTAAGCCAAAGACGATGGTACCTTCAGGCAGAGTTCTTCTTCACACATCCCACCTCCTGCTCATCATAAAGTCTCTTTTGATCTACAAGCACACTCCACCACTGAACTCTCTGCATCACACCCTTTATTTTTGGTAAATTTTCCTAGTTGACCTACTCAGCAATATACACTTATACCTCTGGAGGAGGTAGGGCTTGAACCCAGGGCTCCTGCCTAAAAGGTAGGGACACTACAGCTGCACCACAAGAGCCCTTGGCATTATGGCTTTACCTTGTGCCTTTATACTCCTAAACACAATGAAGGGCAACCTGGCCAGGCTAAGGACGAATAACAAGAGGACAATAATGCAAAGATGCCTGGTGTATGTGCTGTGATTGTGGTTGGGCTTATTTGCTCCCACCATCCTCATTTAATGACTGGGTCGAGATCTAAGGGTCTAGTTGGTTACAGTGGTAGAGAAAAATCACTAGTGAGTGTTCACAAGTAGAAGCTCTTGTCTTAAACAGAGTGTAGTTTATTCTTGATGGCAAAGAAGTACAAATTGCATTATTAAGGTGGATGTTGTTACTATGACTATTGCCAGACCTCTGGACATAGATCTTCAACCTACAAGATTTTAAGATGTTCTGCCTATCTTTAAACAAGTCCTTATGACATAATTATTAATGTAGTCTCCTAAATTAGCCGTTAAGGAACCTTTAACTTACACACGTACATCCTCACCCCTCCAACTTTCTAATAATTGACATTTATTGTCACAATTGTCATCATCATATCTCCATGCCAAGTCTCTGACTTCACAGATTCAAGCAGCCAGGAGGTTTGGTCTTTGATTTGAGGACAATTGACCTTCACCATTTTGTTGGCTCTGCATGTCTTGTAAAATCTCTCTGTACTGGAGTTTTTATGTTTAAGACAGCCTTCACTGAGGATTTCATTCCTCCTAAAACCTGTAGATGGGTCTTTACCTTATCAGGTAACCATTACTCTCCTGAATTTCCTTTGTAGAGGAACTATTCCCTGCTCAGACAGCTAGAGTCCACACAATATCATGCAGGGATCCCTTCATCTCATGAACTCTCTTCATGGAAAACAGCTGCTCTGTTGAAACGGTATTTTCTTTTTTGCAGTACTCTGAATTTCTGAAACAGGAAATTTTGTCTTGACTGTGTCCTCAAGCTATTGGTTATTTCATCTCAGTGTTGGCTCCCATAGAACCCGTCTTCACTCATTACTCTCAATCATCTAATACATCTGTGTTGAGTAATGTAAATATTTTGCTTCAACTTGTACTTGCTTGACTATCTTCATTCACTCTCTGGTTTTCTTACTGATGAACACAACATGTTAACATCTTCAGAGATAGTAGGAACTGCTGATGCTGGAGAATCTGAGATAAAACATTGTGGAGCTGGATGAACGCAGCAAGCCAAGCAGCATCAGAGGAGCAGGAAAGTTGATGTTCCAGGTCGAGATTCTTCATTTCTGAAGAAGGGTCTCGACCCGAAACGTCAACTTTCCTGCTCCTCTGATGCTGCTTGGCCTGCTGTGTTCATCCAGCTCCACAACGTTTTATCCATGTTAACATCCTCAGCCATGTTAGTTGTGGGCTGCTGCTGATTTTCTCAGGCTGATACTGACAATTTTTTCTTGGAAGACAAATTGAAATATTGTGTCATTTTGAAGTTGTGTCATTTCAGCATCTGACAGCAAATTCGAATCTTCAATTACAATTTGCCCACCAGGCTGTGCTGATGCCTGAACAATTTCTGTTAAAGATTGATCAGTGAGCTCAATGAATTGTTCTGGTCATGCTTTTTGTTCTTGTTTGCATCTTCTCACAAATGTTGCTAGTTTCTGACTGAATTTTCTTCAGGGATGATCGGACTGTTTTCCAGTCCTGACAGTCTTTGTGCTAGCAGATTTCACAATTAGATATGAAATCTTCAATCTCTCTTGAGAGCTCTGACCATCACATGACTCACTGAGCTCTGATTTGATTTGATTTGATTTGATTCATTATTGTCACATGTACCTAAGTACAGTGAAAAGCTCTGTTTTGCGTGCAGTACAGGCAGATCATACCATACAAAGCGCACAGGTTAATAGAATGGAGTGAAGAATACAATGTTACAATGTCTGGCTGTACAGCTGACAATCCCCACGTGTTGTCTGTGCATCCTTTCTAGGACATCTTAGTGAGGGGAAGCTGAAATAACTGGTTTTCTGTCAAACACTAGCAGATTAACTGTGATTGTGAAATGTTGGCAGTGTTTGTAGAACATGTTCTTGGGCAATTTGCCGGATTTTTGGTTGGGTCTTCCTCCAACCCAATACCAGCAAATAGTCACATATTTTCAGTCATCCTTTTCTTCTTGTTGAGTTTGTTTGAGCCTATTTTGTCTCACTGGCCCCTCTGGTTCTTGTTAACCATATGGAACATATTTCTTAGAGGTGAAATAACTCCACAGAGGCCGGTATCCTGTCACCAAATCACCCTTTATTTACATATGAACAGTCCTGGACTCAAGTACTGCCTCTTCAGAGTCACCTCTTAGAGTGCCTTTGACAATCCTGTTTTTATCTGTCAGTCACGACTCCATGATTGGACCAGATTAACAGCCCCAATGAGGGAACTCATATTCTATGGGGTCCAGCTGGCTAACCTTGTTACAATCACTACAATAAGTAATCTTTTTTCCCTTTTTGCTTTCTTAATAAGTCTAAGAAGCCCAGTGAGGTGTTCTATAAATTTCTCCCTCAGCACATGTCCAACAATTGTTTGCTCCTGGACTACTTTTCTCTGAATGGCTTGTCTTTAGCAAATTTGGCACAACTGATCTCTCTTGATCTGTTAGTTATCGTTGTAAACTAGTTGGACTCTTTCTATTACTTCAAGCAGGCTGTGGTTAAGACATCTCTGCATGCTTAGGAGTGAGATTTCTTGACTACTGAATGACATATACATTCTCTAGTAATTTAGACTCTTTGTGCTGATAGCAAACCATTAATCTTGAGAGCTGTTTCACCTAGATAGTTTAGTTTCATTTCTGTAACTGTAGACTGCAACTTTTGTTATTTCAAAAGCGTGAACAATGTGAAAAGAGAGTGACACCCTCCCCTGTTCCAAGTTTGATTTTAATGAGATGTCTATTGAAATAAACAGGGTCAGTCAAACTTGAGTTAGTTGAAACTTTCCCTAGAAACGCATCAGCCATCTTTTCTAATAATGATGGTTCTACTGTCTGTGTCTGCAGGCAGTCTGGTGAGAATAAGGCCAGAATAACTGCAGTACATCTGGTTTAGATACACCACAGAGCACTTAAGAAGTATCATGAGGCCTACAGAGTCAGAGAGCCATAAAGGTTTACAGCATGGAAACATGCCCTTTGGCCCAACTTATCCATGCTGCCCAGTGTTCACAATTAATCTAGTTCCATTTGCCTGCATTTGGTCCAAATCCCTCCATACTTATCTACCCATGTACCTGTCCAGATATTTCTTATATTACAAAATTGTCCTCGCCTCTACCACTACCTATGGCAGTCCATTCCAGACACTCACTACCCTCTGTATGAAAAGGCTGCCCATCTGGCTCCTTTTGTATCTCTCCCCTCTCACCTTAAACCTATGCCCTCTAGTTTTAGACTCCCCTTCCATGGGGAAAAGCAATTGGCTATCTACTTTAACTGTTCCTCTCATGATTTTATAGACCTCTATAAGGTCACCCCTCAGTCTCCTACACTCCAGACAAAAAGAGTTGCCACTATAGAGATAAATATTTTTTTTTTAGAAAAGATTTGAATTTCCAAAGGCCAATTTAAAGTATCTCATGAGAAGATTTACCATTTTAAGACTTTTGTTGTAACAAACCAAAATCAACAGTGACTCCATTTCTGAAGAAGGGTAAAGGCCTGAAACGTCAGCTTTCCTGCTCCTCTGATGCTGCTTGGCCTGCTGTGTTCATCCAGCTCCACACCTTGTTATCTCAGTGACTCCATTTAGTTGTGTACTAAGTAAACTATAGAAAAAACATATTTTATTTATTTAACATGACTGATAAATGTTTAACATTTAACATGCTGCACTGTCGTTTGAAAGGTAACTTTGCTTGTGAAGTCCAGAATCATTCCCAGTGTTTCTATGTTCAGCCTGTCCCCTTGAAAGCAAGGTCAGTGTTAGTTAAACATAACTCCTAAGCTCTGATTGAGTCATACGTATTTAAGACCTAGTCTGCATCTCTCAAGCTCTCTTCATAAAATGGTTTTATTAGTTAGTTCTGCTGCTTGCCACTTTTAAAATGTTTATCTATTTGTATCATTAATTTATTATTTTGGATTTTTTAAAATCACGTTTTTTGTTATAATCCTTATCTTCCTGAAATTTGCTCAATGACCAGCCCACTGGGTAAAAGAAAGAATGAAATGTGAATTCTACATGAAAAGTTTAAAGAACCTTAGCTTCAGGAATCTTAAATTCCCAGAGATAAAAGGTACTGCAGATGCTGGAGAATCCGAGATAACAAGC
>JAHRHZ010000264.1:15341501-15352750 GCA_024137785.1 Ginglymostoma cirratum
CCTAGACCCTTCATCAGAAAGGGTCTAGGCCCGAAACGTCAAGTTTTCCTGCTCCTATGATGCTGCCTGACCTGCTGTGTGCATCCAGCCCCATGCTTGTTATCTTAAATTCCCAAGTTCTTTTCGAAGTCAGAAAGTGAGACTCAGATTTGTGCTTTGTAGATTCTGGTTTTTGTAGCCCAACAAAATGAAAATGATTAACAGGCTTGCAAACCAATTGAGGACTTCTGTTGTTGACCATGATTCCAGAAAGTGTCAGTAATGTACCCAATTTATTCAGATGATTGTAATTGCCACATTTCTGCAGTACTGTTAAAGTAGCTAAAGGCTTAACAACCAAAATCTATGGCAAACTTGAGTTTGGTGAGTTGGTCATGCCATTGTTGAGATTGTCTTTAAACTTGAGCCTCTGCTCTTCAGTTATTTTTAACTCACTGTGCATTGGTCTGTGTTGCAAAAAGTTGCATTGCAACAAATGTTTTGATGGCATTTGATGTCTTTGGAGTCCTTCTGTACTTCTCCTCAACCTCGTCCATAAACTTCTCCAACATCTGTTCTGTAAGCATATTAAGGTCATTTGCCTCTCATATTGGTTATGACAAAAACTTTTTTGATTAAACATTGTATTTAATAGCTGGCAGCATAAAAATTAAATAGGTGAACTTAATGGATTGTGCACAACATTTACCAATTTGTCTAAAGTTGACCATGTTCAGGTTCTGCCAAAGTGCAACTATAAAATAAATAATTGCACCACTTTCACTTAAAATGCAATATCAGAGTTGTATGTGGTAAAAATGGGCACTATAATGTTCATTAACATTGCAAACATGTTGGGAGCTTCATATTAGGATCCTTTGTATTTCTGTGCCAACTAACAAACATCTTCTCTGTTGGAGAAATCAATAATGGAGGACATGAAGTAAACAGAGGTTGAAATTGATGGACGTAGAGAAGGAACTACAACACAGCGAGACAAGAAGAAAGAGAGTTGACAGTCAGCTTCTAAAAAATGTAGAGCAGAGCAAGACAGAAATAAAAAAATAAAGAAACGAATGCTCTCAGACTAGTATCAGAGTGTTTCCAGTACAATAATAACTATGATATTTTGGTACAGGAATGGAACTGCTGTTCTCAAAGGATCAACTTTTTTAACAGAATTTGACAGTTTTAACACAGATTAACTGAATGAGAAGCAAATTCTTCACAGGGGAGAGCTTAAATGCTGAGGTTAAAGCCAAGGTTATGCAGTAAATTTCATTGAGAAGCTATTAAAAATTAAGCCTGACTTTTAACATACATCTTATGATATATGAGCCCATAGCACTTCAGCTCTGCAATGCCAAAGATTATAGAATCTTTAATCCAGTAAAATATACTGAAGGGTTTTACAAAGGTAAACACAAACAGTGAGCATTGGGAGATAGTTAGGTGCAGAAACCAAAGACACTCAACGTAAAAATGACATGCCTATGACAGTAGCAAAATAAAAGGTTTGGAAAGAGAGTTTGAGAGTTTCATGCTAATATGGATATAGCCATCTTCATTTACATTTGGGGAATTGAACCCAAGGGGCTAACAGTGAGAGTGAATGCCAGCATACTTCAAAGGAGTGAAACAGAATAAATATTTTTTCCAGGTTAAATTGAAAAACTTTGTCCATATTTAAGGCAAGCAGACAGATAATGAAGTTGAGGTCATGGAGGAGAATGCAGAGCTGGGCGCCAAAACGCATGAACTTGGAGTCCAAACATTGATGTTGTTTTCAGGAAGCTAGAATGAAGTCTCGGACATTTGTGAGCTGATTATAAGTACAGAAGGGGAATCCAATAAAGACAGAAGCCGTTTTCTTTCAAATGCTGTGGTAAGATCAAGAATGGAAAAGAAGAATACCACACATAAACAAGAAAGATGTTAATAGTGACTAAATCAGGGTGTTATCAAATTCTAAAGGCAGAATGGAGTTTGGAAGATTAAGATACAACGATCAAGTGAAGAGAGAGCTAAACTACAAGCCTGATGATTGAATGACATTCAAAGGATTTTAAAATATGATTAAATGTTGAAGGTACTGTATATGGAACAAGACAAAAAATAGACAGTGTTTTATTAGTTGCAATATTTTTGTTGTAGTTCAGTTAAAAGGGAAGGTTTAAAAGGATGAGATTTGCAGATCTTTGGTATATGACTTGGAGTAGAATAGACAACCAGGTCAGGAGTGCATGCAGAAAACAAAAACACTCTAAAAACAATCTAAAGAAACAGCATTATGAGAAGTAGCTGCTAATTATGTAAGCAAATTATTGGATCAGGCTTTCCAAGAAAAATGTTTTTTTTTAAACTGTCCCGTGACAGACGTCATATGACCTTGTATTTTAGATAGTTTTTAGTAGCTCTTTAATCAATTGCAAAAGTGATACCTCTTGTTCCACCCATCCTAAGGGATTGTTGAATGGAGAAACAAAAACTGTGTGTAGTAATGAGGGCAAACTCTGTACTCTGTGTATGAAACCTCCCTGTTAAAATCAAATGAAAAAGTAATTTACAAATATAAGATCCTATGAAATGACTTCTGACAAGGGAAGCCTTCATAACACATGTTTTCCTTGCTGGGTTTTTTAACCAACCTGTCCAGAGTAACACAACTATGGAGCAAGTAGGTCTTGAATCTGGGCCTTTTGAATATGTTTCTATTTGTTATTTTTATATCCTGAAGTGCTGTTACACACTACTGATCACTTCTTTTTATCGTATCTCCAATAGTACATATTTATGGACTGACACTACTGGCTTTACTTAGGAAAGACTTTTTAAAAATGTGGTAGTGTTTCTCAGTGGTTAGCACTGCTGCCCCACAGCCCCAGGAACCCTGGTTCAATTCCAGCCTCACGTGTCTGTCAGTATGGAGTTTGCACATTCTCCTTGTGTCTGTGTGGGTTTTCACCGGGTGCTCCGGTTTTCTCCCATGGTCCAAAGATGTACAGTTTAGGCGGATTGGCCATGCTAAATTGTCGTGTAGTGTCCAGGGATGAGTAGACCAGATGGGTTAGTTATGGTAAATACAGAGTTAATGGGATGGGGAGGTTGGGTCTGGGTGTGGTGCTTTTTTGTGGTTGGGTGTGGATCCAATGGGCTGAATGACCTCTTTCCACACTGAGATTCTATGACCAGTAAATTGCCCATGCTTTCCAATTGATTAACTTATGTAAAAAATACCATTAAGGGCAATGTAAGCCATCAAAGGTTGGAAGAGAGAGAAGGACAAAATCAAAATGGGGTTGGAAGTGTTGTTTCTATATGTCAAGGATTAACTCACTTGAAATCAGCTGACCAAGTTGATATAGAGGTGGAGAAGAGTGTTTTGATTTGACGAAAGTTGTCTTGCTATTCTTGACTGGCAGTAGCTATATATATAAAAGAATAATGCTGCCAGTCCTGCTGAATTTCTCCTTCAAAAGCACATTCCAAATCCGCAACCTGTAATACATCAAAAGACAAGAGCATTGCCACCTGCATGTTCCCCTGTAAGTCACACACCACCCTGATATAGAATATTATCTCCGTTCTATCACTGTTGCTAGATTAAAATACTGGAATTGCTTCCTAAGAGCAGGTTGACTGTCATTACATCTCATGCACTCCAGAAGTTCAAGGTTGGTGTTTGCCACAACTATCTACAGGGCAATTAGGTATGGTCAATAGATACTAGCCTATCCAGCAATGCCCGTATCCCACTAACAAATGAAAGAAACATGTGACTCAGATGTAAAGTAACTAGCTATTAAGTGCAATACAATAAACCTCTTCTGTGTGTCAGAACTAATCCTCTCATCTGCCACAGACTTTATGTTGGCATCTTTCCCAATTTAATATCAATATCTTATACTATGTTAGCAAGCAGAATTGGTAGTACTCAATCTACATAATGAACCTCAGGTGGTACAGATAAACGTGACCAGAACCTATTGTGATGTTATGTGTATGATTTATATATATTTTAACAACATTTAGATTAAGAATTTGGATTTTGAATAGTGGTACGTGTAATTTGATCTGTGTCTATTAAGGGGTTTAATAATTAACTTATAAGTATTTCTATAGCCATGGTGACTTCTTTTAAAATGTAGTATGAGGGAGAGAGAGAGTTGAGAGAATAGCACTTCTGGAATTATGGCAACTTTCACTCTAAACAGTTTTGCATTATCTTTCAGTTAGGAGGAATTAGAATTATGGAATTATTTTGGTTCAGGGAAATACCAATAACTTGAAGAAAATGTGTCGGATTTCACTTTGTGCAAGGCTTAGTGGAAGATTAATATCTGAAACAGTTGGTTCTGAAGAAGGGAATTAGTTTAGAACTGTTAAGAAATAGGTTACCATGGAATAAGGAGTTTGGTTTGAAAGTTTCAGTCCAGAAGTGTTTGGTTAAAACCTTGAAGGGTTTATTTGAAGAAGAGAAAGTCTAAGCTCAGTTGTTGAAGACTCAATGAAGAGGATACCAGATTCTTAAGACCTGGAATTGATGTATCTATTAAGTTAAGCCATATTCAAGTGATAGTGAAAAGAATTCTCTCTGACATTTGAGTCCTAAAAAGGGATGCTGTTGAAATTAATGGGATTGCATTTTACTAAGTGTTACAAAACCTGTAAACTTGTATGTAAATCATATGGATTATTCCATTCTATATTTGATCCTTATGCATAGTAACCATTGGTTTTATTGCTAAAATCAAATCTACAAAATTGTGTGCTTGTGTTTCAGTAAAGGAGCACCTTGTTAAACCAAAAATAAACAAAAAATGATCTCTCAAGCCAGATTTCAATCTGGGATTTGATGTATCTGATAATAACATCACTGGGCTTATACCAACATGCCATGGTAGCAGAAGTAGCTGGGTACCACTATTTCAGATATGCTGGATGTTATGGTAGTCTGAATAAATCTTCACTGCCACAAATAACACAGCCATCTGAGGAGAAGAAAGAAGAAAAGAAATTCCAGTAAGAAAATCATGGCCATATCTTAAAACATTCAGCATTTCAAAGCTCACAGTGTCAGCCAGCTTCTGTAAAATGAGCAACTAGCAGTTAAGAAACGCAGAGAAGCAATAAAAGTACTAAACCTGCCCGTAGATGCTCATTGAAAGAGTGAAACATATTGAAAAAGCTGGTGGAGGTCACAAAGAATATCACCAAAGTTATAGGAAGAAGAATCTGAACCATAAACTTGCTATAAAGCAGTCAATATTGGACACCTATAGTAAATTAAGTCCCTTCCATTTAAAAAAATCATCTGGTCTGAGAGGCAAAAAGAAATTTTAAAATATCAAGAAAAGCTGGAAAAATTATCTTTGGAAAAATGGTTACACATTAAGAGAACTGTTTTACCAGAAGTATAATTTGATTATTTATACTGAAACATTTAAAGTTAAAGAAATGGTCTATTCAAAGTTATTGGCCTGACGTAAAAACAAATATCTGTTGTATGTCTAAAAACATAATCTCATTACTGCAATAATAATGCACTGGCATTTTAAAGGAATAAATCTCACAGGGAAGAAGTATATTGCAAAAAAAAAAGATAGTCCAGACATGGTAAGGATGGCAGATTTTTATCCCAAAAGGACATTCATGAACCAGATGGATTTTTCCTAACAATCAACAATGGTTTCATGCTCATCATTAGATTTTTCCAATTCAAATTCCTCAATCTGCCATGGCAGGATTTAAACTTGTGTCCCCATAACATCATCTAAGTCTCTGGATTGATAGCCTAGCGATAATGCCAGATTTTCAGGCATTGCTCCCATCTTGGAAAAAAATTGCACAATTTCTTCATTTTAAAATATTCGATAATCTTTAAACATGTGAAAATAGTTTTTTTTCAGTAGACACGAGGATATCCTGAAACATTTAACATTTACAACTTTAACGGATTGAAATTCAAGTAAGATTCTTAAAATGAAGAGATGTTAAAAATCACTTGAATAAAACAAAGATTTAAATAGTAAAGCTTTTTCAGCAATCCGTGTTCATTGCCCCATAATTTAAAACTAATGAACATGACCCAGACTTTTTTCAGTACAGATAGTCATTACCCAGTGTAGCTGGGACCTGTGCATAGGAAATCTGAAGAAATTGGCCAGGAAAATGAAGATTCTATGGAGCAGTTCCTCTATACCTTGAATCCTTTCAAATTAATTATTTTAAGTTTCAATTTAAAATATAAAATTCAGCAGGATCCAATAAGGTAAAGAAAATAATTATTCAGGAAAAAATGAGACTATTAAATGCACAGTCTAACTCCTGAGTATCTAGTCAACAGATCCCAAATTTATACACCTCCAAACCAATACCCCAGACCACTTACAGACCCCAGACTGTGACATACCCCCTCTCTCCCTCCCTTGAACCTGACAACCACTCTCTAGACATGACAGGCCCCTTTACCTGCTCCAGATCTGCTTCCCAACTTCCCGTTACTTTCTTCTGTCACTCCAGGTCCATTCCCTTCTTTCCCCACTCTAACTCCAGTGTTACCTTTCTCCAAATCTTGGACCCACTGCCCCTCTATCCTCTGATCTGGAATCAATCTACCTTTGATCCCTTCACCAGCACCTGAGTCCCCTCTTTCCCTGCTACTGGAAACCCCGAGACCCAACACACACCCTCTCCTGTCTGATCTAATATCTCCCACCTATCCCAATTTGCCATAAGCACTGCCTCATTTACCTGATGTCCTTTTGCCATTTTGCATACCTGGCACCCTACCTACTACCTACTTGGAATTGATCCTATCTGTTACACTCTCCTTTTTTTGGCATTCAAGCCTCCCGCCGCCCAAACCTCTCACTTACCTTATGGACTTACCATTTGACAGCAGCCGTCAAACTGGCTGTAAGTCTGGACCTTTAAGTTTCAGAATACAACAGCTCACTCCAGGAAGAAGGGACCTTTTCCATGTTTGCCTTCTCCTGTCGGTTCTGAGACAACTGTCAGAATGAAAGTACAGTTCCATTTTTCTGGGGGGTGCTGATTGAAATTTTCTGTCGAAAATGAGGGGCTCACATGTTTCGTTAAAAAAGGGGTCGAGTGACAATTTGCAAGAGAAAATCACTTTGAAAATCTCGCCCAATATTAAAAGAAGTTTGGTAAAAATGTGTTGAAGAATATTCAACATTTAATGCAATTGAAGTGGTGCATAAACGAACAGCAAAACCAGCTACAGGTGCAAATTTTCTTTTTAAATTCTTCAACATATTTCAAGTAAATCATTTTAAAAGGTGAAACAGCAATTAAACAGAAAATCAATGGTCAACAAGGCACATTATATTATACCTCTATGCAGATGTAAAATTACAAATACTTTAGACAGAAAATTAAACTTTTATATGAAAACAACAATTCATGCGATAAAGAATAGCTTCAAGACCATGTAAGAACCCCAGAGAAGATCTCGTAGTTGATCTTGTTCTAAGGCAGAAGAATGCAATGAAAAGACTGATACTTTTGGTATATTGTAATAACCTTTGACAATTGCTTCACATGAGGGACTAGTCATAAAATGCAGAGAAAAATTGAATAGAAGAACACAGCTTCCAGCAGAACCTGCTAACAATATTGGTAATGGTCTTTACACAGTCATAATTATACAATTGTGGTAACGTAGAACATAGAACATTACAGCGCAGTACAGGCCCTTTGGCCCTCGATGTTGCGCCGACATGAGAAACCAATCTGAAGCCCATCTAACCTACACTATTCCATTATCATCCATATGTTTATCCAACAACCATTTAAATGCCCTTAAAGTTGGCAAGTCTACAACTGCTGCAGGCAAGGCATTCCATGCCCTTACTACTCTCTGAGTAAAGAATCTACCTCTGACATGTGTCCTATATCTATCACCCCTCAATTTAAAGCTATGTCCCCTTGTGCTAGCCATCACCATCCGAGGAAAAAGGCTCTCACAGTCCACCCTATCCAATCCTCTGATCATCTTGTATGTCTCTATTAAGTCACCTCTTAACCTTCTTCTCTCTAACGAAAACAGCCTCAAGTCCCTCAGCCTTTTCTCATAAGACCTTCCGTCCATACCAGGCAACATCCTGGTAAATCTCCTCTGCACCCTTTCCACTGCTTCCACATCCTTCCTATAATGCGGCGACCAGAACTGTACGCAATACTCCAAATGCGGCCATACCAGAGTTTCGTACAGCTGCAACATGACCTCACGGCTCCAAAGCTCAATCCGTCTACCAATTAAACCAAAAACACCGTACGCCTTCTTAACAACCCTATCAACCTGGGTGGCAACTTTCAGGGATCTATGCACATGGACACCGAGATCTCTCTGCTCATCCACGCTACCAAGAATCTTACCATTAGCCCAGTACTCTTCCTAATTCAAGATAGAGCTGTAGTTGGAATTTCTAATACTTTTTTTTTACAGATATATTGTAGTCCAAAGAGGATCTTACACTGAAAAAAAAAGCTACCCAGATGATAGTGGAAGCTGAAATCTGAAAACAGCACCAGAGAACAGATGGGAATAAAAAGTCAACCAAGCTTAAGAAAGGATGAACAAACTTTGTCCAACATCTAAGATACTAAAACAGGACAACATCACAGCATCACACTCTCTACTGCTGGAAGTCACTGGTCCAGATCAGGAGATTTAAAAAAAACAACAAAGAAACAAACGGGTGGAATCATACAGGGGTCTGAGCAATGTGAGTGATGGCTAGGCAGAATTGGACATGAAGTTTAGTAGACGGCATCTCGCAGCGACTCTTGTGCTCTTGATAAATGATGCAGTAGCATGGTGCTGATTAAGTGGAGGAAGGGAAGAGTAGATGAGAATTATTAAGGGGTTCAACAGTCAGGGGGGATTATGAAATGACAGGGCTGGGAACAGGGTCATCTTTGTGGTGGGAGAGTGGTTTGTCCATGGTCAAGAGCACCTTTACTTCAAAGGAGTGCAGTGAATGACTAGAATTGGTCTGGTCACCCCATTTGCCGTGGACTGGGTGAGAAAGGTGAGTAAGTGGAGGTGCATGTAGATGGATGGATGGGAACAGAGGGAGGGTTAAAGCCTTTGCGGTTTACTGGAAGGGTTATCAAGAAGGGGATTTGGATGTTTTGGGGCTCACTGACACCATTCAGATGGAGGTAGCAAGCCACTATCCATGGAGCACTCATTATCACCTTCGAATGTGCTATAAATGGAAAGTGCACAATAGATAAGAGAACGGCTGCATCCACACTTAGGTCTGGGTGAGGTAAGTGCCTTGTCCTGTTAGGGAAGGGGCTGCAGCACCCATAATGTTAGGGCTTTTAAAGAGCATTGCACACAGACCCATGCATTGTACAGGACACCAATCTGCATGGTAACCATTCCCTGACCACCCTAATTCATTACCCACACACTAAGTTGTTTTACTCAGCTGACGTTGCTGGACAAATCATTGACAGCTAGAATTCTGGCACAGTGGTTGCAAACGATTGAAGGTGTTACATGAGGAGGGCCAACAGTGTCAGCCTGACCAAGGGTCATGTACTGTATCAGCTCCATCTGGGTGACTTCTGGCACCACCCTATTTCATTATGTGGAAGAGCACCTGCAGTACATGCCAGGTTCCCTACCCCACTGTTTAATACCTTTGGTCCTGAGGACAAATGGCTGGAGAAATGGAGGGCAGGCGTGAGTGCGCTGTGATGGACCTGGGTCTCCATGTCAACTGGCATCCTATCCTTGGAGGCAGACAAACAGTCACATGACTCACTGCCACAGATTCTGGGTAATGAGGGCCATTGTGCCCACATACCTGTCTACTGCTCCTGTTCCTTCCTTTGCAGGTGGATGAAATTCCCGATTGCTGACTCCACGGGTTCCTCCTGCTTGGGGCTGAGCAGGTGCCTGGTTTCCAGCAGTCTTTCACGTGCTAACAGCTGAACAACCTGTGAGCGCAAGTGGTTGATTTCTTCCTGGGCCATCTGCAGATCTGTCACGATCAGGTGCCCACTGGATTCTGGTTCTACACTTTCTAGGCCTAACGTTTCTATTGAAAATGGCTTTTGGGAGGCCTTTGTCAATGCTTCCTCTGTGACTCTGATTTATTGATTGATACATGTACCGAAATACAAGCGGGACAGGCAGATCCCAGCAAGCAAAGGAGTACAGATCAAGACGACTTAGAGGCATACAGGTTACATTGCAGGTTACATTATTTGAGGCTAGAGTCCATTCAACAGTCTGATAACGGCTGGGAAGAAGCTGGTCCTGAACCTGCTTGTGCGTGTGTTCAGGTTTCTGTATCTTCTGCCTGATGAAAGAGGTTGTAGGAGGTCATTACCAGGGTGCAATGGGTCTTTGATGATGTTGGCCGCCTTTCCGCGGCAGCTAGTTGTGTAAGTAGAGTCCATGGATGGAAGGTTGGTTTCGGTTATGGTCTGGGCTGTGCACGCCACCTTCTGTAGTTTCTTACAGTTCTGGGCAGAGCAGTTGCCATACCAGGCTGTTTTGCACCCAGCTGGATCCTCAGCTTTCTGACCCACAGACCGCAATCAGTGAGCATGGGTAACTGCACCTCCTCCACTATAACACTCAACACTGAAGCCCCCCCGCAAGGATGCTTTCAATTGTGCATCCGTAAAAGTTGGTGAAG
This sequence comes from Ginglymostoma cirratum, assembly GCA_024137785.1. NCBI lineage: Eukaryota > Metazoa > Chordata > Chondrichthyes > Orectolobiformes > Ginglymostomatidae > Ginglymostoma > Ginglymostoma cirratum. The sequence goes on from JAHRHZ010000264.1 coordinate 15,352,169, forward strand.
GAACTTCTGGACATGCCAAATTTCCTCAGCTGCCTGAGGAAGGAGGGGCATTGTTGCATCTTCTTGACTGTCACAGCAATGTGGGAAGGACAAGCCATTGGTTATTGTCAGTCCGAGGAACTTGATGCTCTTCACTCTCTCAACCTCAGTTCCGTTGATGTAGATGGCATTCTCCTCCTTTCTTTCTGAAGTTGATGATCAGTTCTTTAGTTTTACCAATGTTGAGAGACAGATTGTTTTCATTTCACCATGTCACCAACCTCTCTATCCACCCTTCTGTATTTTGACTCGACGTTGTTAGATATCTGCCCCACTACGATGGTATCATCAGCAAACTTGTAGATGGCGTTTGTTCGGAATTTGGCAACACAGTTGTAGATGTACAGGGAGTACAGTACGGGCTGAGGACGCATCCTTGCGGGGGGCTTCAGTGTTGAGTGTTATAGTGGAGGAGGTGCAGTTACCCATGCTCACTGATTGCGGTCTGTGGGTCAGAAAGCTGAGGATCCAGTTGCAGAGGGTGGAGCCCTCCGAGCCAAGGTCTCGGAGTTTTGAGATCAGAGGTTCACAATGTGCCTTTTG
>JAHRHZ010000264.1:15353150-15368892 GCA_024137785.1 Ginglymostoma cirratum
TAGGCCTGAAACGTCAAGCTTTCCTGTTCCTATGATGCTGCTTGGCCTGCTGTGTTCATCCAGCTCCACACCTTGTTATCTCGGATTCTCCAGCATCTGCAGTACCTATTATCTCTGACAGAGATCATGCAGGTTAACGGTCATCCAAATCAATTCAAACTTGACACCAAGACCAGAGTCACTGGATTATCTGCAATCAGATTTGAAGAGAACTACAAACTTCTGCCAGAGTGCTGCATGGCTCAGGCAGAACACTACTAAAAGTCACATAAAGCTTTATAACACAGAAGATCATACTATGTGAAACATCATCAGGAACCAACACTTTGTACCTGCATGCTTGCCTCTTAAAATTCTGCAGAAGGAATTTTCCAGGCCCTTGATAACATGGACAATTGCAAGTCAGTTGGTAAAATATTGTGAGGTCGGAAAAATGAGATTTTCGCCATCGAGAAAGAAGGGATGTGAGTACAATGACAGAGTTAGAGTGAGTGTGAGGTAGCAGACAGACAATCGTGGCACTTACCTTTATGAAGCATAGAGAGTCATTAAACTTCCTGCAGTGTTGCTGCATTCTCTCCCAGAATTGTGACTTGTGATCGCTACTTCAGATCAGGGTGGTAGTGTTTGACATCATGTGCAACTGGCGTTTAAGTAGACACAGCATGAAGAGAGTTTGTTGAACCCAAGAGAAAATATGCAAATTAATTACTTTGGTGTAAAACAACTCTTCATGATTTAGCAATCAGAAGATATGCCTAATTTCGCAGGTCTGGAGAAATTATTTAATTGTTTTTCAGCTGGTGAAGAATCTTTAAAATAAGATTGGCAATGGGGAGACTTGACACCACAATCACCAGGCGTTAGCAGTAGTCTCTTCAAACCATCAATTCAGCTGCACACAAGCAACAGCAAAACAGTTCAGTCAGCCTGACTATCTGTGATTGAACCTGATAAAATGACTATTTTACTCAAAAGAACATAAATGAGAATGGAGCGATCACATAAGCATCTACATCATGACAATGTTAAAAAAAGTAGAAGATTACTTCTTTCAGAAGCACAACTATCTTCATTGGTATGATTTAAGGACACTAAAGATTCACTAAAGGACACAGATTTTCAACAGCAACATTGATGCCTCAGGATATACTCTGCAAAGGACATTGTGCAGATCAATGTTCCACTAAGGTTCCAACATAGTAAAAATGTAGACATGAAAGTTTATCCTCAAGCACCAGACTTCCAAACCAAGCAAGTCATCAGCCACTGGGGTAGTGTTGAATTTATTTGGTGAGTCAAGTTTATTGATTTGAATAATTGTAAAAATATGTTATTTGCCAGAAAGAAAGGTTGGAGGAGATGTGGTATCAGGGAGTTAGTACCTGAACAGGTTAAATGACATGATGGGACAAGCTTTGCCGATCATAATATCGAGAACAAGTTCTTAGGAGGAGCTAATCTGACTTTCTGAGGTGTAACTTCAGGGCTAAACTCTGTGTGGTTAAGCAGCAATGTATATTTCCCCTTAAGTGTAGACTCCGATTTCACGAGAGAGTCTTCTGTAAATCAAATATAACCAGCTACTAATTACAATGCAATAAACTTACTGTGTTTATCGAAATCAAATCTCTTTTCTGCCTAAGAGGGCAGCCTTCCCCACTTAGTACCAGTTACTGAGACTAAGACCAATAAGGAGGAATGGTCTCATGTTGTAACAGTGGACATGGCCACAACAAGCACCAATTAACTTTCCCCAGTTCATGCTGCAGTTTGGCAAGAAAGTAATCTGTGTTGTAGCTTCACCAGACTGACACCTCATTTTCATTATAACTGCTGTTCCTGTTATATCCTCCTGCAATCTTCATTTCACCTTAACTTGATGTTAATGGTAGAGTGAAGATGAGGCTGGGCATGGAGGTTACACATTGTGATTGAAATTCTGCAGCTGCGATGGCCCACAGCACCTACTGGGATGCCCACTTTTGAGCGGTTAAAAATCAATTCTATTGAGCACAGTGGTAGTGCCACATAAAATGGAGAGTACTTTCAGTGTAAAGATTGTACTCTGCCTTCCAAACCACTGTCCAGTTGTCATTCCGAACAATACTATCGTGGTCAAATGCATCTGTGGCAGGTAGATTGGTAAGGATGAGAACTCAACAAGGTCTCTCTCTTGGTGGTTCCCTCACCATCTACTCAGTGTGGAAAATATGTCCTTCAGGTTGAAGCCAGCTTGGTCAGCAGTGGTATTGTGGAGCTGCTCTTGGTAATGTACATTGAGGTCTCCCAGTCAGAGTACAAAGTTACTACCCTAAGTACTTCTTCCAGCACGGAGGAATACTGATTCATCAGCTTAAGGGTGATAGGCAACCTTCAGGAGGTTTTCTTGCCCATGTTTGGCTTTGCCACTAGACTTCACGGAGCCTGGAGTCAATACTGAGGACTCACAGAGTGACTGTCTCTTGACCAGTATACCACTGTGACAGTGGTGGATTTGTCCTGCTGGTGGAACAGGACAAACTTGGAATGGTGATGGTGGCATCTGGGACAATTTCTATAAGGGATGATTCTGAGAGTCTGATTCTTTATTTGTGTATTTTTAAATCACTTGTGGGATGAGAGCACCATGGCTGGATACAGCATTTATTCGCCCCTGGTTGCCATTGAGGAGACAATAGTGACCTGCCTTCTTGAACCACTATAGTCCATGTGCTGTAAAAAAAGTATGCCAGAAAGTTGTTTGCTTATCTGTGGGACTGAGCTACCAATTTTGGCACTGTCCCTAAATGTTAATAAAGAGGAATTTACAGGGTAGATTGTGACATGGTTATTTCTGGTACCTGAACTGGTAACTGGGACTGAAATTTATTAGAAGCTGGCTAAATGTCAATTTCAGGGAACTTCATGTAGGGTTTCTCTCCGTGAGCTCTAGTGGGTTACCTGAAGCAATTTTTCACAGCCCACATGTGTACACACTATGTCTATACAGATACACTCTTGCGCTAGTGGGAATTGGCCAGCAGCAAAAGGACTCTTCACTGCTGGGACCTGCCAGGGTCTATGCCACCAGCAGCATATTTAAAGCCCAGCAATGCATCTGGTTGAACAATGCCAGCCAGGAATAGTCTTTCAAAGTGAATGTAGAGGAAGAACATGCAAGGACCCACAAAAGGTACATCAAAAAATAATGTGTGAACCCAACAATGTTGCAAAGTAAGACTACACCCTTGCCAATCACATATGCAGCATGTGATAGACAAGCACAAGTGATTTCACACATAATGGATCAGATCTAAGCTCTGCAGTCCTGCAAAATCTAGTCATGAATGATAGTGCACCATTAAACAGCTCACTGGAGGAAGAGGCTTCACAACTATTCCCATCCTCTATAATGAGGAGCTCAGCACATCAGTGCAAAAGCCAAACATGAAGTAATCACAACGATCTTCAGCCAGAAGTGGTCAGCAGATGATCCATTTCGAGCTCCTCAATAAGACTCAAGTATTACAGATGCCAGCCTTCAGCCAATTTGATTTTTATCTATGTGATATCAAGAAATGGCTAGAGGCATTGGATAGTGCAAACGCTATGAGCCTTGACAACAAGTCGGCAATAATAGTGAAAACTTATGCTCCAGAACTTGCCGCTCTCCCTAACAAGCTGTTCCAGTACAGACACTACACTGGAATGTGGAATATTGTCCAGGTATGTCCTGTACACAAAAAGCAGAACAAATCCAATTCAGTCAATTGCCAATCCATCAATCTACTCTCAATCATCAGCAGAGTGATGGAAGGAGCAGCACCTTGCTTAGCACCAACCTGCTTAACGACACCAGTTTGGGTTCCACCAGGGCCATTCAGCTACTGATATCATTACGGTCTTGGTTCAAATATGGACAAAAGATCTCAACTTCAGAGGTGAGGGGAGAGTGACAGCCCTTAACATCAATACTGTGTTCAACCATGTGTGATATCAAGGAGCCTTAGCAAAACTGGAATCAATGGGAATCAGGGAAAAGCTCACTGCTGGTTGGAGTCGTACCTGGCGCAAAAGGAAATAACTGTGGCTGTCAGATGTCAGTCTTCTCAGCTCCAGAACATCTCTTCAGGAGCTTGTCAGGGTAGTGACTGAGGCTCAACCACCTCCAACTGCTTCATCAATAACCTAAGATCCATCATAAGGTCAGAGAGTGAATGTTGGCCAACGATTGCACAACATCCATCACCATTTTCAACTCCTCAGACACTGAAGCAATCCATGTCCAAATGCAGTAAGTCCTGCACAATATCCCAGTTTGGGCTGACAAGTGGTCAGTGACATTCATTTCACACAACTGCCAGACAATAACATCTCTAACATAAGAGAATCGAACCAGCTCTCCCTAATATCCAATGCCATTACTATCACTGAATCTCCCATTATCAACATTCTGGGGATTGTCATTGACCAGAAACTGAACTGGAATAGCCATATAAATACCGTGGCTGACAGGATCGATGGACAAAATGGTGGTCTGGAAGAGCCAGTGTTGAACAGAAAATGCCAGGTACCTGCTTCATGTCGGCAATTGTTTTTGCCTAGTTTCTCTCCCTTACCTGAGAAAATAACAAACTGCATATAACAGCTGCAAGGTTAGGCAATAATAAGATGTTAATAGATCTCTCACTACTCACGAGTATGATTCCTGTCTTGCTGTTAATACCTTGGGTGGAAGAGTGGACCCTTTCTGCCACAACATTAAGAATCTGATTTTTCTGTTCTTGTTATGTGTTCCCAAATGACCTGTCTCAGGTTTTGTTTCTTTTTGACTTCTCTGTTGTGGTTTGTTACAACTGCAATGTCTTACTAGATTGTTTCAGAGGCCAGTTAAGAGTCAACCACTTTGCTGTAAGGCTGGTACCACATGTAGGCCATGCCAGGCAGATTTCCCTTCCTAAAGGGCAATAGTGAACCGTATGGGTTTTATGACAATCACTGAGATGGAATTTCAAGCCAATACTTTTTCAATCCATGTTATTTTTAAATAAATTGAGCTTAAATTCCACAGCTGCTCTGAAAGCATTTGAATCCATGTCCCCAGGTCATGAGCCTCTGAATTACTAGTCCATGGACATTATCACTATACCACCCCATTCAGTGACCATACATACAACTTTAAATTTGAGACATAGAAAGTCAACTAAGTATATGTGCCTGTTTATGAAGAGATGACACCCCTTTCCATTAACTCCTGCTTTTTTTTTGTTCTTTATTCATTCACAGAATGAGGGCATCACTGGCCAGGCAGCATTTATTGCCCATCCCTAATTGCCCAGAGGACAGTTGAGAGTCAATCACATTGCTGTGGGTCTTGAGTCACATGTAGGCCAGACTGGGTAAGGATGGCAGTTTCTTTCCCTAAAGGACATTAGTGAACCAGATGTGTTTTTCCGAAAATAGACAATGGATTCATAGTCATCATTAGTTTGTTAATTCCAGATATTTTATTGCATTCAAATTCCACCATCTGCTGTGGCGGGATTCGAACGCGGGTCCCCAGAATATTATCTAGGTCTCTGGATTAACAGTCCAGCGATAATACCACTAGGCCATCACCTCCCCTTCAAAGTGGTAAAATGATTCAAAAGCACATTTTTTTTTGTAAAAATTCTATCCATCTTGATCAGATTTATATACATGACATTTCAGCCAATTGAATTGCAATATGCTCTTAACATTAACTGCTGAAATAGACTTGCACTTTCACAGACCTTTCAATGACCTCAGGATACACCAATATACTATTTTACAGTCAATGGAGGAGCTTTAGGAGTGTAGTCACTCTCGTAATGTAGGTAACACAGTGTCCATCTTGTTCACCGCTCCTACAAACAATAATGAGCTGATAATCTGGTTTAGCAACATAGATTGAGAAACAAGTATTAGCAAGAACTCTTGAGGATTATACTCCTCATCTTCTTCAAGTAGTGTTTTTTGGGTAATTCTCAAGCAGTGGAGAGAGGATATAGGATCTGTGTTTACAGTACCTCATTTAAAGGAAAGCACCTCTGGCAATGCAGCACTCACTCAGTATTGAAATTGAGTAGCACTCAATTTTTTTATGCCCACATCTGCAGAATGTGATTTGAACCTCCACTCTTCTAACTGAGGAACAGCAGTAATATCCACTGAGCCATAACTAACATTAACTTGGTTAGCTAAGGTAAGTACTGTGTAAGGAGGAATAAATATATAATCTTCGCATTGCATAACAAACCTAACGCTTAGGTACTGCAAAGATTAGAAATGAATAGAATGTAAATCCAAGATGACTATAACAATTTTAAAAGGAACATTACTTTTTTACACTAATAACAAAATACTGCATAAATATATCATTTAGGTCACATTAGCATTAATGATATTAGAAAACAGAAAACAAAAGGAAAGGCATAGAGATATATTGTGCTGAATAATATTACCAGTCAATTTATCATCAGTTTTGACTAGTGACTTGCACAAATTAACACATGCAACAAAGACTAAAGCAAGAAGCTTAATTCAACATGCAATATTTCACTCACAAGATGTGATGATTGCAAGTTTGCATTCATGTGAAAGTGTTAATTAATATCAACCAAATCTTTGCAAATGAATGACTGTTTGACACGCCTTGATTTTTATTTTCCATAATCTTGTTTGCTGGAGCATTATGAACATATAAGGCTTTTCTTTATCACCATCCATGAATTCACATGAATAGGAATTGATATAATTTATTTAATTTGGAGGCTTTCTTTCCACAGCAGGTGGAAGCTGTGAGCTGTGACTGTCAAATCCTGCCAAGGGTGCAGGGCTTGACCTAGGAGACAGAGCTAAGGAACTGACCTTGTCACACTTCAGTACACACAGCTGCTAACCTACTGTTTGGTCGCATTATCCAGTGCAGCGCAATGTCATCTTCCAATTAACTTAGGCTAAGAATTATAGTGAACCCTAATTTGTAATAATGAATTGTGATGGTTTAGCATGAAACACAAAGTGAAGTGTTTCGTTATTCACAACAAATGTGAACAAATCTAAAAACATGAGGAAAAGCAAAAACAAAATGAAAATCATGTTAAGAGGCATTTTATGGCTCTATTTAAAGATTAATTATTATTACAGGCAAATCATCAATAAAACAACAGAATAAGTTTTCCAAAAATTGTTCAATAATATTAGACAACAGTCCTTTCATAAATATCTTAATTTATGTCTTGTTTTGTTTTTTCTTCTTGCCAAGAGTAAATTATTCTAATAAAAGATCTGTTCAATTCTGTGGGACTTTGAATCCATGTCAATTGAGTCTGAAAGTGGCAAAGTGGTCTTGCTGAACATGTTTTTCAGAAGTGTTAACATCATTGCTCAGTTTGTAACTAATACTGGAATCAGGGATTGGAGGATAAAATTAAAAGTACTTATAGTCAAAAACAGGTATTTTGCATTGCAACATTGGAGATTATGTGTGACCAATTAATCAGTCAAATAACTAATTTTCACCTCATAAAGTAATATATATTCCAATAAATAAAACAACAATCACACTGTCTTGAGTGATAAATGAATAAATGATAATGTTGATTAGTGCATTATCACATTGGTTGTTGTACTGTTAAATGATTTTGCCGTGCAGCTCAATCAACATGCATTTTCAGAACTACTAGTGCTAAAATTCAGCCAGTGAATTTTAAAAGTATCTTGAAATTTGCACTCAAATTAAAATGACAACTCTTTTTAAAGTCACTAACTAAAATAATCAAATGAAAACTAAAGTCTTGGTCAGCCTTTACTGTCCAGACAGTTCAGTCAGAAGGTCCCAATTTTTAACATCAGTTTGCATGGAATTAGCTAATTTCATTCAGAGTAGCATAAATGTGCTACAATTTGCCTATGTGACTTTGGTATGGGGAGAGTAAAGATGCCTCTTGACTTACAAGCAACAAACTATTGGAAATGTAGCTTGTTTTGAAGTCAGCTGAGGTCTTCATGGGTGCGGCTGTCCAACAGTTCTTAAACTGTGCCCAGGTTATGCCTTCAGAAGAGTTGGGGAGAAATTCAAAGTAAGATACATAAAGGAGAGAGGGTGGGTTTTTTGTGTAGGTCATTCCAATCAGTGGAAGGCATTTGGAGCAAATAAATTTGCCCCAAATTATGTCCATGGTTGGCCTAGGCATGGCAGCATACAATTCCTTTGGCAGGCCACTCAGACATTGGCAAAATAGAAACATTTAGATTGAGAATTCTGTGGGCTGAAGTCTTATAGCTAGCAGGTGATTCTCCAACTGTGCAGTGAAAAGATGCAGGCTATATATTAGAGATAATGGAATGGAAGGTGTGAGATGCCTTAAATTCTGTTGAGCTTTAAAATAATACTATATCTTTAATAGCTCTTATAAAAATATGTACTAACGTAGTTTTTAAAAGCCCTGAAGTTTATCAAACAACCTTGAGGAGAACAGAAGTTGAGTTGAAAAATGCCTCTGTAAACTTGAAATGGATTGGATACCTTGCTTTGAAGAGTCATTTTCATTGTTAACAACATAAAGGCCTTCCAATCATGCCGGGCAGTTAAAATAGCAATTTGGTGCTTGGTAACATATTTAATGACATTTTAATTAGGAAAGTGACACAAGGCACAGCCGCTTCTCTCTTATTAGCTTCTATTTTGTGACTTTTCTGTCTAGTAGACAGTAGACAGTTTGAATGCAAACTGTACACTACTTACATTGCTTCAATCTTTTATCCTTGCTTATTTGGTCAGAATCAGGAAGTTTTTTTTTCAATATAAACAAAAATAACTTGCACATGTTTTCCTGCTTTGAAAGACTAACAAAACACACAAATAATGATTCATGAAAATAAGTCAATGTAGCAAGTCATAGTGAGCTTTACTGCAGTTCATGGAGATCACATTAACAGCATTATTCCCAAAGTACAGCTTTAGGTAAAAAAAATTCCAGGATGAGATTCAGTTTCTTAAATAATGTTTACAGTTTTAATTTATACATGAGGTCTAATTAATGTACAAGTGCTTGGTCATCATATAGGTCCATCCTTCAGATATTAAACCAATGAAACATTCAAGGAAGCACCTTTGTGACCATGAATCAACAATGCAACCTTCCAAAACCAGAGTGATACGTAGAAAAATAGCAGGTGCCTTAGCTACAATCTATCTCCTATCCATTGACCTGCTTGTTGTATGCAAAGCTCTGCTGCACTTACTTGAGACTTTGGAAAGTTTTGTATTCTATACGACGTAACACAGAAAATTGTGCTACTCTCCAATCTAAATTCTTTCAACAACCAATAGCATCTAAAGCTCAGATTATTCAATGGGATATCGCATTATCAGAATGGTTATTGTGATTGCCTCCATAATAACATTCACCGCTCTTAAAAATAATTCTTTCTGAGAAGTACTTTGAGATATTCTGCCAATATGGAAAAATAATATATCAGTACAAGTATTATTATATTACATAAACTGTGTATTCATGTACGGATCTATCAAAAATAACCAAAAATAAATGGCAGCCAAAGAATCAGAAAATTATCAACGTTGAATAGTTTTATTTCAAATTCACAGAATCACATTGAGCCTGGATATAAACTGTGATAATTTGTCCATTATGTTTTCTCATAGGAAGCTACTGAATGCACATTAACCAATTTCCAGCTCCCACTTTTTACTTCAATGAGAAATTATCTTAAAGACGTAATATAATTGAAGCATAATGCTACCAATGCAACAAAAAGGAAGGCATTAAAGTGGAAAAGGTTATTTGAAACATTGAACCGATTATTCTACAGTCAGAAAGACTCATATTCTCATTTTAATATAAATGATAAAGATTTATATTGAGTTTATTCTACCATGTCCATGAAATCAATTGCTTTTATAAATTCAATGATCCAGTTGATGCCTACAATGTCATATATAAGATTTCACCAGATGTTACTGTTGGACAACTGAACTTTTTTAGATAGTTTCTAGATGGCACTATTTGATGTGGATTTATGCTGTGTGGAATTACATTACAATGCATAGACTGGGTAATTTCTGGGCTAATTCTCTGGAGTCTTCACAGTGGCATGCATTCCCTCAACCACAGACTGCAACTGTTCTGTCCACCAGTTATACAACACAATTGGATAAACCAAATCATCTGCTCAGAATTCTCTTCTACTGCAATGATGTGATAGCCGGGCTTAAACTTAATGCTTCTATAAAAATATCATTTCTTCCCCAGTTTTTTTTTATTCTTTGGTTAATGGGTTGGCTTACTCTAAAGCCTGTGGACTAAGGGAAGGACTAAAAATAAATTACACACTACACAGCAGTAACACTGGAATACACAAAAAATTATCCTTGCATGTTTGATCCAATGAGAATAAGCAATCCTATGTTTATCTCATATGTTCTTAAATTGGGTGAAATACTATGATCATATTCATAGTAATATCAAAAGTAAAAAAAAAGTCCTGGATAAATTCACATGAAAACAAGGGCACAAAAACATTTCTTTTGCAGAAAGAGAGCAATATATAATCTTTTGATTCATTTTAAATGGACAAATAAAGAATACATAGAAGAAATAAAATGGGCCAGGACATGATAATTTGGACTTTTTAAAGCTCAAAAAAAACTTTTAAGGTGTTGATTTTATATCAGAGGTGAAATATTTGTTATTTATGGAAAAATACCCAAGGAAAGCAAAAGTAATTAAATTTTAATTTATGATGTTCAGCTATTTTCTATTAAGGCCATGCATCTCCTTAAGAAAACCAGAGTTAAAAATTCAAATAACATTTTTAAATTAATTAAATTAACTAACATCAATTAGCATGTGATATAAAATATTGCCAATAAAATTATTCTTTCAGCATATAATATTCCACAGATGTGTCAGTCTGTTCAAGATTGGAGTTTGCAGTAAGATGTAATAACGAAAGATTATTTCGCAAAAATACTTGGAAAATGAGTAAGCTAAATGAAGACCGTTACCAATTAATGAAGTTGATATCTGTAATTTTCTTCATTTTCCCTTCTATTATCGTATTAACATGACTTTAATTTGAGTGATGGTAGATATGAAGCTTTATAAAATAATGAAGAATTTGCCTGTGGTATTATCTAGCAACATTCAGTACTTGACTTCAATAACGATAACAATCCTGTGTATTGTTAGAACCTGTCTGACTCCCAACTACCAGACACTTCCTACTGCTCTGCTTACATATAAACACTCCAAATTAGCAATTCAACTCCTTATTTTGGTTTTTGATTCCCCTCTGGCTACTAATTAAAGCTTAATCAAAACCATTGAACTGATGTTGTAAAGAATTCATTAATATTAAAATTAGCCCCAACAATTTTTTTCTCAGTGTGGGTGGAAGGAAGAAGGATTGGTAAAATTCTACTCCGACAAATATTTGAAACTTAAAACTTCCTGTAATTTGAGACTATTGTGTGTAAAGATAATTAAATATCTCTGATATAAAAGTTGCTTTTCTTAGTTATTAATGTAACAAGATGTGCAAGACATGCTTAGATCCCGTACGATATCCATGGCAACACAAGTTGAACTCATGATTTTTCTAAGCAGAGCTTATATCAAAAACTAAATTAAACAACTATTGACACCACATACTGGAAAAAATAGTGGTAATTTGGTCAGAAGTTTTATTTTAGGATTAATTACTAAGCATCAACTATGAATAAAAAAAATTAAAAACATTTTATTATAGAATGTATTTGAATGGCTTTAATGCAAGACATCTTAAAGATATTAATAAATTTCTGTATCAAAATAAAGATTGCTCTTAAACTGTTTTTCTCTGATTTGTTTTGAAAAGGACATAATATTATCTGAATAAATTAGATTCAAATGTATTTAGAAAATTATTTTCTGCCAATCTAATTGCCAGGTGATCAGAGGAGCTCCAATTATTCTATACAAATTTTTACTTTCTGAATTATTTAAGTGAATGAATACAATAATAGTTCAAGCAGAAATAACCTTCTTATTGTCATTTTTCATCAAATCCTGTGTTTTAAAACTATTTCACACCTTCGACAACTAATGATAATCTGTTTAAAAAATCTGCAGAATAATATCTCTCCAGATAAAATCATTGTTGGAACCAGAAAACAAACATTAACAATGCCATTTTTTTACATTTTTGAAATCAAGCTCTGCAAGCAAATCATCTTTTTCTTAAAACACTTTATGCAATACGTCCAGTAAAAATGTTCAAAATTATTTTTTATTGCAATAGTAGCAGTTATTCTTATGCAGTTTATTCAGGTTTCCTAGATTTTGAAAAGCCTGACCCCTAAAATAGGAGGAAAATGTTTTCAAACTGTCTGTTCCAAATTAATTGTGTATTTCAATTAATTCACATTTACTTTTGATATAAATATAAGTTTTTTTTCTTAAATTATAATATATTGAGAACGTATTGCCATTTCGACAACAGAAAATCTCTTGCTAACTTGCTATTCTTTTCCTTCAACAAAATTAGTATTCATACATTAACCTTTTTGTTCAAGCTCGCGCCCAAAATCAAAGACAGCCTTTTTGGATTATTAGTTTATCGTTACAGTTTTATTTTGAACAGAGTGGTTAATTAGCGTATTTAGAAGGTGAAGTTATCAATCTAATTTCAAAAAAAAAATACAGAATTCTTTCCAGACCGAATGCACCAATTTTATACCAGGTAATACTCTGTGATGTTATTAAATATTATTGGATGATATTAAAGCCACAAAATTAAGATGTATTTAAACACTGTGAAATTTGCAAAAAAGAAAATAAGCAGCAACAGATAATGATAAATAAGATATGCATCTAGGCCACATGTAAATAGATTTTGTGACATAGAAATCTTGCATGCAAATTCAAAGGAAAACAACATATGTCTATTTTTTCTCTCACTGACCAAATCAACAGTGGCATTCATTGTACATAATATTAAAATCTTGGTGACAATTTCTCTGCTGATATTCAAATACATTTTGACTCATGACAAGTGGATGTAATTTACAAAACAGAACATGCCTAATAGTGGAACTTGAATTTGCATAATGAGGATACTTTCATTTCTGCGAGCACTTTTCTTTTTTTGACATACTAACTTGAAACCAGGCAAGAAACCAGTGAAACAAATGTCAATATACATAAGTGGGGAAATGATGAATAAAGAAACTGCCTGTTTCCAAGCTCTAACATTGATCAGAACTTGAATAAACCGAAGAAGTTTTGCTTTCAGAATAAAATTGTGGCTCTGCCAGGACCTGCTGTTATAAACTATTGAATTCAAAAACTCCAAACAATGCCCTAAGCAGTAATCATCACAGGATGAGGTAAACATAAAAAGTATTTTAAGACTAGGGTGTGATGTCAAAGAACAACATTTTGACACTAATTTCATTCTGTTGTTAAATTGATTACAACTCTGATTTAATTATTTCTGAAATGTGGAAAATGTACTTTTAGATTTGCTGTATACTTACTAATCACTGTGTTCCTTGAATTAGAATCTGCTTTTCCAGAGGATGTAAGCTGATGGACATCAGTTAGAAGCAATAATTAAAAGAAATAAGGCATTTGCATTTATATAACACCTCTTACAACCGCAGGGCATGCCAAAGTGCTTCACAGCCAATTAAGTACTTCTGAAATCACTGCTGTATTGTAACAATGCAGCAACCAAATTGTACACAAGGTCCAGCAATAACATAATGACCTAACTACCTCTTTTTCAGCGATATTAGTTGAGAAGTAAATATTGATAATGTCAACACTCTTGCATCTTTTCAAATAGTGAATACATGATGTTTTGTGTCCACTTGTAATAAACAAGATGGTCTCAGTTTGACACTTGCCCATAAGACAGCATCCCTGACAATGCAGAACTTCCCCAGTACTGCACTGAAATGTCAATCTAAGGATACCCACTTATGTAACTGGGTGCAAACATAATTCAACAACCTTCAGATTTAGAGATTAGACTATGACCAGTGAATCAAGATGGAAAATATTGGCCAGAACATCTGGTTTTGCTAGATTTCTTTAATAACTGTGATTGAAATATCAACTATGTCTCAGGGAGGCAGAGTTGATAAAGTGTCTGATCATGTGTAATCCAAAGGAGGAACATAGACTAACTTTCTCATAGCTCCCTAATCTGAAGAAAGTTGCCTTAATATGTAGAGATTATCCTAAAATCGAGTGATGTGGGAACTGGTTTATTTAATCTTATAACAGAAATTAACATAAATCCAAAGATTATTTGCATCTTGCAGCATGTCTAAGTGACTGATCATGTGAAGTTGTAGTTAACGTAACCAATGAGAATATATGGTGATTTTTAAATTATGAATCGTTCATAAAAATATACTTAAAATGAATAATTATAAAATATTGGCAAATAAAATGTTAATCTCAAATCAAAGAAATGCTTTTATTTCTCTATACAAAAATTATTATTCTTGTAATGGCATTGCAGAAGTTGATATTTAGCTACTGTGAATTTTGTGATTTGTGCGTTAATATATTGTGCCTTAAATTTAATCAAATAAAGCAGTCAACTTTCAGTGTATAGCTGTTATGTCTTTTTTTTAAGGTAAAGAATATAGATACATACTTTACACACATCCCTGTAAAAGTATAATTTTTTAAAACAAATAAGCAAGCAATTAATTATTAGATATTATTTAAAAATTGGCTACATCTTTCATTCAATTTCTCTTCCATTTGAAATAAATTATGCAACATGATCTCATGCTAATTAACACAGCATGGGGAGAATATTCCTTTGGCTGATATTTCGAGTGATATTGTAAATGCATCTGTGAAGATTCTTCAGTTCAGTGTCTCCATTTAGCTTAAAAACCCAAGGTGAAAGACACATTTATCCTTTCTTTAGAAATGCAGAGATTGGAGAAGCAAACTTCATGAACATATTTAGACAGTGACCAAACAAATTTTTACCCCATATCATTAATTTTATTACACTTGAGATCTGAACAACAATTAATTGAGAAATAATAATTAACTGTGTTCAATTAATCACAGAGTAGATGGCACTCCTACTGAGGATAGTGTAGCTTGTTATTATGCTTTAGATTTTGTTGTCAGCTTCTAGAAAGAACACTGTAAAATAATTAGCAATGCAAAGCTTTGACTAAAGTAAGCCCAGCTTCATTTAAAATATATAACTTTGATCATCACAAGCTCCATGTTCTGATTTTTGTTTTGTTGGGAAATAGGTGATTCAGTCTTTAATGGAGACACAGCTACTTCTTGTGTATTTAGTGAAATTTGGCAACTATTTAATAATATAGTAATTGCTTCACATTAACCATGGGAGTTTTCAAGCACAACTTTTCATGAAATGTTGGTGAGTTAAAAGCTGATATATGAATCAAATATACAGGACCAGAAAGATTTATTTGTTAATCCCATTATGTTACAATGTTTCTAATGCATTTTGACCATAATTCGATAGTCATATGGTATACATTACAGGTTACAAATGATTTCTGAGGTGCCAGATTTTCAAACCCTTTTTGCTAGATTTCTTCCATGAGAAGATAATAATTCCCAATTTTCCTTTACAGGTCAAGAGGCTCAACATCATCCAGGCAAAGTGATTGATATGATCAGCCCTAATCCCTACCTTTAGCATTCAGTCAGTCTATCAATGG
>JAHRHZ010000264.1:15368902-15458050 GCA_024137785.1 Ginglymostoma cirratum
CCTTTCATTCCAGGTATTAGTCTGGTAACTTTCTCCAAAACACTTCCGTTGAAATTACATCCTTGCTTAAATAAGTGACCGACCACTGCACACATTTCTCCAGATGTGGTCTTACTCTGATAAAAGTATTTATAATTATATACTTCTATAATTACCTTTTATAATTTTAACACAACCTCTCTAATTTTGTATTCAGTTCTGCTCACAATAAATGATAACTTTCTACATGCCTCTACATCTCAGAGCTCTGCAATCTCTCGCCAGTTGGGTATATACACTATTAATCTACCTGGCAAAATGGACAAAATGTATTGATTGATTTTATTGTCATGTGTACCAAAATACAGTGAAAAGCTTTGTTTATAAGTGGTACAGGCAGATCACAGCAATTTCACATCTTCTTACATTATACTCCATTTGCCACATCTTTGCCCATCTCTTAAACTTTTTGTAGCTCCCTCGTGTCGTCTTCACAACATACTTTCAGAATTATATTTGTGTCATTAGCAAGTTTGACAGTTGTATCACCAATCTCTTCATTTAAGTCACTGATATAAACTGCAAATGTTCGAGGTGTCAGTGTGAACCGTTGTAACACACCACAATTTATATTGTTTAAACCCAAGGTAAAAACCTACTTATGCTTCCACTCTGCTTCCTGTTAACCAGGCAATCTAATATACATGTCAATATTCCTTCTCATACATATAGGTTTTTATTTTCCCATTAACTTTTGATGTGGAACATTATCAATGCCTTCTAGAAATCTAAGTACAGTAAATCATTGACTGGGACTGCCATAGTGTTAAGGGTTTGGATGGTGAGAAATCTGTTAAATGTGTTCAAGAAAATTTCCTTTACCAATATATAGATGTAGCTACTACAGAAGGGGCAAAACTTGACTTTCTCTTGAGAAATAAGGCAGGGCAAGTGACGAAAATGTTAGTGGAGGAGCACCTGGGGACCAGTTGATCATTATTCTACTAGTTTTAAAATAGTTATGGAAAAGGATAGGCCATGGGTAAAAGTTTAAAGTTCTTAATTGGAGAAGGGTAAGTCTTGATGATATGAGATAGAATTGATTGGCGTAGACTGTTAGCAGTCAAGTGAGAGGTTTTCAAAAGTGTAATAATGAGAGTTCAGAGGCATTATGTTCCTGTTGGAGTGAAGGGTAAGGCTGATAAGAGTAGGAAACAATGGATGAATAAAGATATTGAGGCATTGGTCAAAAATAAGAAGGAGTCATATTTTACATATTGACAACTGGGATCAAGTGAATCTCTTGAAGAGTATAAGTGGTGTAGGGGCATTCTGAAGAGGGAAATCAGGAGGCAAAAATGGGATATGATATAGCCTTAGTAGATAAGGTTAAGAATAATCCAAAGAGATTCTACAAATACATTAAGAGCAAAAGAGCAACTAGGGAGAGAAAAAGACCCCTTAAAGATCAACAATGTTGTCTATGCGTAGAACCACAGGAGATGGGAGAGATACTTAACGAATATTTTGCTTCAGTTTTTACCTGAGGAGAAAAATGGAGGCTAGGGAACTTGGGGAAATAAATATTGATGGCTTGACAACAGTCCACATTACAGAAGAGGAAGTGCTGGAGGTCTTAAAAAACATAAAGGTGGATAAATCTCTGGGACCTGATCAAGTGCATCCCAGGATATTGTGTGAAGTTCAGGAAGATATTGCTGGGCTCCTATTTGTGTCATCTACTGCCAGGGGTGAGGTGCCAGGGTACTGGAGGGTGTTTAATGTGCCTTTATTAAAGAAAAGCTGCAAGAAGCAGTCTGGGAACTGTAGATCACTGATTCTGATATCAGTGGTTGCTAAGTTGTTGGAGGGGATTCTGAGATGTAGGATTTAAATGCATTTGGAGAGGCAAGGACTGATTAGAGAGAGTCAGCAAGTCTTTCTGCATGGGAAATCTCATAAGTCTCACAAACTTTATTGAGCTTTTTGAAGATGTAACCAAAAAGATGAGGGCAGAGCGGTAGATGTTGTCTACATGGACTTTAGTAAAGCCCTTGACAAGGTTTTGCATGGTTAGAAAAGTTAGATCACATGGAATTCAAGGAGAGCTTGCCAGTTGGAGGTAAACTTGTCTTGACAGTAGGAGACAGAGCGTGGTGATGGAGGGTGGTATTTTGGACTGGACACCTGTGACCAGCGGTGTTCTGCAGCGATCAGTACTGGATCCACCTTTGCTTGTCATTTATAGAAATGATTTGAATGAGAATATAGAAGGCATGGTTAATGGGTTTGTGGATGACACCGAAATTGGTGATATGGTTGACAGTGAAGAAGGTTATCTACGATTACAAAGGGATCTTCATCAATTGGGCCAACAGACTGAGGAGAGGCAGATGGAGTTTCATTTGGATAAATGCAAGGTATTGCACTTTGCTAAAACAAACAAGGGCAGGACTTATACAATTAACGGTAAGCCCTGAGTAGTGTTGTCGAGCAGAGAGACCGAGGAGTGCAGGCATATAGTTGTATCACAGGTGGACAAGGTGGTTAAGAAGGCATTTAACGTACTTGCCTTCATTGCTGAGACCATTAAGTACATGAGTTGGGACATCATGTTGAGGTTATACAGGACATTGGTGAGGACACTTTTGGAGTACTGTGTACAGTTTTTGTTACTCTGCTATCGGAAGGCTATTATTAAATTGGAAAGGATTCAGAAAAGATTTACCAGGATGTTGCCTGAAATGGAGGGTTTGAGTTATAAAAGTAGGCTGGAAAATCTGGGACTTTTTTCACTGGAGCATAGAATATTAAGGGGTACTTTGTAGAGATTTATAAATCACGAGGGGCGTGGAACAGGTGAATGGCAAAAGGTCTTTTCCCTAGGTTGGGGGAGTTCAAAAGTAGGGGCCATATTTTTAAGGTGAGTGGAGAAAGATTTAAAAGTGATCTTGGGGAGCATTGTTCATATGTAGAATGCACTGACAAACGAAGTGGTGGATGATGGTTCAGTTACAACATTTAAAAGACACTTGGACAGGCACATGAATAGGAAAGGTTTTGAGGAATATGGGCCAAATGCAGGCAAGTGGGACTAATTTAGTTTGGGAAACTTTTTCGGCATAGTCAAGTTACATCAAAGGGTCTGTTTCTGCACTATATGACTTTATGGCTCAATGAATCCACCAGTTCCCCTTCATCCACAGCACATGTGTTACCTTCTCAAAAAACTGAAATAGATTAGTCAAACACCATTTCCCTTACACACAACCACAGAAATACGGAAGTGTTCTTCTGCAGAAGGAGGCTATTCAGCCCATCATTCCTGTACCAGATCGCTAAATGAGCATCATTACCTAGTGTCAATCTCCTTTATTCCTATACCCTTGCACATTATTTGCATCCAAGTAATCATCTAATGTCCTCTTGAAAGCCTCCATCTTGAACCATAACCTTTGCTTTGCCAAACCATTTAATGCTGTATGATTACTTGAACTTTCACGAATACCATCACCTGCAATTTTCCCTCCAAACTACTCGCCATCTTGACTTGAAAATGTATCGCCATTCCTTCACTGTCACTGGTCCAAGATCCTGAAATTCCCTCCCTAATGGCATTGTGGTCAACCTACAGCACATGGACAGCAGTGGTTCAAGAAGGCAGCTCACCATCACTTTCTTCAGAGTATCTAGGGATGGACAATAAAATCTAGCAACATCTACAAGCGAATCAAGAAAACAAATTGTCCATGTGCCTGCTGGAATGCCTGTAATAATAGTTTCTATCATTTCCCCTGTGACATATGTTAAGCAGGCCTGCAGTTCCCCGCTTTCTGTTTCCCTTCCTCTTTAAAATCAATGTTACATTTGTTATCTTCCAAACTAATGGAACCATCTCCAAATCAAGGGAGGTTTGGAAAAATAAAACCAGCTATTCTACTTGTCACTTCTTTTAAGACACTAGGATGAAATCCATCAGGACCAAGATACTTGTCAGCCTGCGATTCCCATAATTTAATCAGTACCAACTTTCCAGCGATCTGTGTTACTTTTCTTAATATTTCTAACTAATGGTGGGTTCATCCCTTCATAGTTTTCTGTGAAGAATGGGAATGTATCTATTCTGGATATTCTGAAATATCCCTTTAAATGTCTGTCTCTGCATATCTATTGACCTATCCTTTAACCCAATTTCCCAGTTTAATGACTTTTATCAACAAGAATTACATTCAAAGAGGTACTTTCATCTGTTTTAGGTGTTGATTCAGGAATAAGTATTACTGAGGTGGCTACACAGCCTCATCTGCCTCCCTATTTCTCAAACAGTGTGAGGAGATATTTTATGCCATCTGAGAAAGCAGAAGGAGCTTTACTCTAACATCTCATACAAAAGAGAGCATCGCCAATGGTATAGCACTAAGGAAATGCTGCACTTTAGGCTCCAGTCTAGACAATATGTTCTGGGGTACAAACTGAAAACATACCCTCCTAACTCAGAAGTGAGAGAAACTACCACTCACCTTAAGTGATACCCTATAGTCACAGAAGCAAAACAGAAGTACAAACAGGCTAAAATTACATACTTCTTGTGTTAGCTGACTATCTGACTTACTATCTGTCTATCTATTTGTAAAAACATGTCACAAAGATGTATAGTAAACATCTCAACACACACAATCTAGTTGGGCAAGAAACTAAGTCGTAGTTTAAAGAAATTCATTTTTCTATAAGCTGTGACTGTACTCCTGATGCCATAAAACATAAAGTTTAATTTTAACTGTATGTGACATTCATGAATCAGACAATATTTGAACATTTATTGTGACCATGAAATCTGCAATAGCAGCGATGAAACAAGAAAAGAACGTCTTTATTTTGCTGCTGTGTTATAATCTATCATGTTTGAATTCTACACTTTGTTATTCATAATTTTAGATGAGAAAACAATTAATTATTCTGAAGATAATCCAACATTGGAACATTATTGTGTTATAATATTGAGTCTTTCAGAATTGAAAATAATAAATTAGATTTGTATACTATTGATTTGTTGACAAAATAACTTCAGTGTAACTAAAATAATATTTGAAAATTACCAATAAACCAAATATGAAATTATACAGATAATTGTTTACCTTGTATTTTAATTTGAATACATGATTTGTACCTTCCAGCCAATTATATATTTCATGAAACAATATTATTGTTGTGCTTAATAGCATGGTTGATCTGTATTTGATTATATTAGTCTGATAATGATCCTTGAAACCATTCTTGATTGCTTAAATCTGTGGGTGGAAGTGGAAAACTGATATAGTAGAATATTTCAGAGACATCCTTCATTCTGTTAGATACTGTGTGTACGTACAGAATCCTGTAAGCACATAAAAACTAGGAGCACAAGCAGGCCATTCAATGTCATGAGCCTGCTCCATCATTCAATACGATTGTAGCTAATTTCATCTCGGCCTCAACTCCACTTTCCCGCTTGCTATTCATAACCTTTCAACCCATTACTAATTAAAAATCTGTACATCTCTTCCTTAAATTATTCAGTGTTCCTGAAACCACCCACTCTAGGATAATGAATTCATAACACTTCAATAGAAATAATTACTCCTCATTTCCATTTTAAATCTGCTACCCCTTATCCTAAAACTATGACCTCTTGTTCTAGATTGTCCCACAGGGGAAGCATTCACTCCATGTCTACTTTGTCTATCTCCTTTATTGTTTCATGTACCTCAATTAGATCTCCTCTCATTCTTCCAAATGCCAGAGAGTATAGATTTAAACTGCTCAGTCTCTTTATACAAGATAAACTGTTCATCTCTGGAATCAATCTAGTAAATCTCCTCTGAACTACATCCAATGCAATTACAGTTTTGGTCCCCTTTCTTGAGGATGGATGTATGCAGTATTCAGGTGCAGTCTCACTAATGCCTTGTGTCTTTTCAACAACACTTTCTTACTTTTATATTTTATTCCTTTAGCAAAAAAATGCAAAGCTCCATTTGCTTTCCTTATTATCCGCTGTACTTACATACTGGTTTTCTGTGATTCATGCACAAGGGCACCCAGATCCCTCAGCACCAAAGGACTCTGAAGTTTCTCTCCATTTAGATAATAAGTGGCCTTTGTATTCTTCCAACCAAAATGAAAAACCTCCTAAATCCATGTTAAACTCCATCTGCCAAATTTTGGCCCTAACCTATCCATATCCATTTGTAAGTTTTTTTTTTAAGTTCTTCATTACGACTTGCTTTCACACCTATTTTAGTGTTGCTTGCAAATTTGGCTATAGTGCCTTCGATTCTACATCCAAGTCTTTCATGTAGACTGTAAGCAGTTGGGGCCTGAAGACCAAATCCTTGTGGCATTCCAGTAGTTACACCTTGACGACCTGAAAACCACTAATTAATCCTGATTCTCTTCTCATTGTTGGTTAGCCAATCCTTTGTCCAATCTAATATATTACCCCTTACATCATGTGATCTTACTTTGTGCATTAACCTTTTGAGTGGAACCTTATTGAATGCCTTCTGGAAGTCCAGATATACTGCTCCACAGGATCCCCATTATCCACTTTGCTAGTGTCAAACATGATTTGCCTTTCATAAAAGCATGCTAACTCTGATGGATTGTGCTTTGACTTTCCAAATGTCCTGTTATTACTTCATACTTAATCACTTAATAATAACCTTTGAGATTTTTTTAAAGTGTAATAAATAAATCTGTTTGGATTTAGTACTAGAGTAAACCTTGCAAGTTTGAGATACGTTAGACATTTAGAATACACAACAAAGCAATTAGTGCATAACTAGACTCAGTGAGACAAGAATAACTTTATCAACTCCAGAAACATTTCTTTCATCATTGGGGAATAATCTGATGTCATAGCAATGATGGATTTCCAGTTTTTAAAGTATATTTGCTTGCTGCTGGAAGGAACAGTCCAGATAGAGCAACAATCCATTCGACAGTGATGCTTCTACATTGGCTCAAAGCAGAAGGCCAGTAAACATCCAAGCTTCTCACAAAGGATATGTTTAATGCAGAAAGTGCTTGAGAAAGAAATTTCGCAGCAAAGAACATTTTAATAATTGAACAACATATGTTGTGTTAGAGATGCTAGAGAAATGGCGAGCCTGTAAAATCACACGTGATAATGTGGTGGCAATTGGCTTCTATATGTAAATTTGATATGCTAATCAATGAACTAATTCATGATCAATTAGTGGAAATTCCTTCAATTCCATAAATTAGGCAATGTTTCCCCACGAAGGACAATGACTTAGTCGTTGAAAAAGCTACAGTTTTGGAAGTCCAAGTGAAATCTTCCATGTCAGATGCAAAGGGGTTATACAGCAATGCACCCTTAGACTCAGGATCACAGACACAGCTTGTACAACAAGCTAAGTGCAGAGAGTTATACCCTAGAAGATATTAGCAATCTCATTAACGCATGTCCCATCATGGACAGATACCTTCAAAATAGTGCCTAAGTTGTGGAATGCACAATCCCATGTCCTGCTTGAGGAAAAGAATATTACAATTCATTTCAGATAACAAGGTGTGGAGCTGGATGAACACAGCAGGCCAAGCAGCATCATAGGAGCAGGAAAGCTTGACGTTTTGGGCCTAGACCCTTCATCAGAAATGGGGGAGGGGAAGAGGGTTCTGAAATAAATAGGGAGAGAGGGGGAGGCGGATAGAAGATGGATAGAGGAGAGGATAGGTGGGGATGGAGCCAGTAAAGGTGAGTGCAGGTGGGGAGGTAGGGAGGAGATAGGTCAGTCCAGGGAGGACGGACAGGTCAAGGGGGCGGGATGAGGTTCATAGATAGGAGATGGGGGTGCGGCTTGAGGTGGGAGGAGGGGATAGGTGAGAGGAAGAACAGTTTAGGGAGGCGGGGACGAGCTGGGCTGGTTTTGGGATGCGGTTGGGGGAGGGGAGATTTTGAAGCTTGAGAAATCCACATTGATACCATTGGGCTGCAGGGTTCCCAGGCTAAATATGATTTGCTGTTCCTGCAATCTTCAGGTGGCATCATTGTGGCATTGCAGGAGGCCCAAGATGGACGTGTCGTCTGAGGAATGGGAGGGGGAGTTGAAATGGTTCGCGACTGGGAGGTGCAGTTGTTTGTTGCGAACTGAGCGCAGGTGTTCTGCAAAGCGGTCCCCAAGACTCCGCTTGGTTTCCCCGATGTACAGGAGGCCACAACGGGTACAGCAGATGCAATATACCACATTGGCAGATGTGCAGGTGAACATCTGCTTGATGTGGAAAGACTTCTTGGGGCCTGGGATTAGGGTGAGGGAGGAGGTCATTCTTAAATTTGCATCATTTTGCATATTTGTGTAGGTAATTAAAGAAGGTCTCATTTGTTCAATATGTGTAAACAAATCTTCCTGAAAGTGAAATACAGTATGTATATACCATCACAACTGGAAATCACACCTTGCAAATGGCTTAATCATGTAATATTGCATGGAATATTATCCTTAGCGAGGATATACCCTATAAATACAAACTTCATGAAAATGGATTTGTTTACATGAAAGTGTACAAAAAACACATCCAGAAGAGATACCATTCAAATGTAAGAAATATCTTGGACTTTCTTCTCTCTGCAGAGATATCTACTGATAAACAACAGTAAATGAACTGTCAAATGTGATGCATGTGATAAAGACTTTGCGACTCTCTGTGTAAGTATCATTTCAAGCGATGTACTGATCAGAAGAAAAAGATTTGTCCAAATTGTATCCAGGTGCCACCAGTGGAACATTACATGTGCACATTTTGTGGATACCCTGCAAGTGTTGCGACTGTGGAAAAGCTTTTGTAAGAATAATGCTTGAGGATACATATTGTGACATACACATGCGAAAAATATAATGAGTTTGCAGGATGTGGTGAGATTAGACAGAAGAGGGATCCAACTGAATATACAAGGACAGTGATTAACTAGATATGTATCCTTTTCCTATTAGCGATGTTGATTATCTACACCATCAGCACAGTTACATAGAAGCACAATCTCATCAACACATGATGGAAACAATGGGAATAGAGCATTAAGGGCTAGATTCTCACTTTCTATTCTGTTAGCTACAGGTGGAGTGTAGGTGACGTTTAGAGATTACTCCATGCCATTTTGTGCATTGCTTGTGTCTTTTCCAGATTCAGTGGTGCAATAGCTTCCACCATCCAGTTCAGCCATAATGCTGGTTTTGTTTAAAAGGTGCAGACTGATTTTAAGTAGTGCAGGGTAGCTTTAACCTGTACTTGCTTTTGTATCATCTGGTCGAGCATACGGTTACTGAACAGCATGTCACCACTTTCTACAAGCTGCATTTCAATCAGTATGCAGCAAAATGGTGCATGCTGCCTGGATCAAAACTGAAGGCACAGGATAATCCCACATTATGACAGCTGTATCCATTTCTGCTCATCTTAGCTGAACTAATTTGTTTAATAGAGGACTGTGGAACAAATCGGTTGATCTTGCAGAAGTGCCCTTTGTCAGAAATGAGCCTGTGTCATAAAAGCTGGAGCAATGGTC
The DNA here is from genome assembly GCA_024137785.1 of Ginglymostoma cirratum. Lineage (NCBI taxonomy): Eukaryota > Metazoa > Chordata > Chondrichthyes > Orectolobiformes > Ginglymostomatidae > Ginglymostoma > Ginglymostoma cirratum. The sequence continues at coordinate 15,378,450 of JAHRHZ010000264.1, forward strand.
ACTCTCTCTGCCACAGCAAGAGCTGTGAAAGTTGTACACCTTGACAAGAGCCAGCCTGGCCTTTGTCCATTGCAGGGCATGGGGTCTTGAAGGAAGGATGGCTTTAATCTCAAGAGGCTCACCTCAAAGCCCAGGTCTTCAGACAGCATGTAGAAGTGTTGGACTATGGTAGGAAAGAATTGAAAAGCTCCATGACAGCTTCCAGCTTGTTTTAAATTTACATGCAAGAGGCTCCGTGTGCCTGCCTTGCAAATGAGTTACATATTTAGGCAGTGAATAAATTGTGATCAAATTTTGAAAACTTTGCTGACCTTCTTATCCGTGTAAGTACTTTCTGTCAAATCATACACTTTTGAGCTGCTCTTGTATAATGATGATGTTAGTAAATTTCTTTAATATGTGAAATAACTCCACAGGGGCTAGTATCCTGCCACCAAGTCATTCTTTATTTACACATGGAAAGTCCTTGACACTTATCTAGCTTCCTCAGAGTGAGCAGTACCTGTGACACCCCTGTTTATATCTGTCAGCCAGTGCTCCCTGATTGGACTAGATTAACAGCCCCAATCAGGGAACTCATATTCTATGAGCTCCATCTGACTGACATTGTTACAATCACTATATCCCTCTCCCTCTGAGCCTGGGTACATAGACTTTTTTTTTTTGCAGTTCCTCATGGGGCATTTTAGCACCTGGTCAGGTTCCTCTAACTTTCTGATACAGGCGGCATGTAATGCACAGTAGCTCACTTCTTGCTCCCGGAGCGCCTTGGAAGGATTTCATTCTCCTCTTCAGGTGGCAAAAGCATCAAGGCAGTGACATTTGCCATGTCCATCTCAGATTTTGAGGTTTTTTTCAATGCTAGACTGAGAGGGAGACCCCATGGGTTCCAGAACAGTAGGAAAAGCAGCCAAGGGTGTGGGCACATTTTGCTTCCGCACTGTTTGCAAGTTTTCAGCTTTCATTTGGTTCAAATGTTTGTTCAGGGCCGATAAACCTATCCAAACATTATACCTCACCACACCGGATTGCACGTTGACCATGCCTGTTAAAAATGCAGGGCCATTCCCGCACCACACATCATCCCCTGAAGTAAACTTTCTTGCTTAGTGGAGTCTTGTGTCCAGCATTGGCATTCCTGTGGACACTTCACTCTCCCCCAAGATTTAACCTGGTTTGGAGTCTTCTCCCCATGAGCAACTCTGTTGGAACTATCCCTGTAGTTGCATGAGGGGTGGTCCGATAATCAAATAGAAACCAGGACAACTTGGTATCTAGTGAATCCAGGGTCTTTAAGCCTAAGTGTTTCTTTAAGCCTACCTTCAAAGTTTGAAATACTCTTTCTGCCAGACCATTGGATGATAAATGATATGGAGCTGTCCTTGTATGACAGTACCACTCGACTTTAGGAAATACTCAAATGTCCTGCTGATAAACAAAAGCCTGTTATCTGTGACCAACACTTCCGGGAGTCTGTGTATTACAGAAGATGCGCACAACTTTTTGCATGTTGCGCCTGTGTTTGACGAATGAACTCTATGCATGTCCAACTACTTTGAGTGGTATCCACAATGACTAAGAACATTGAGCCCATGAAAGAACCTGCATAATCAACATGTAACTGAGTCCAGGGTTTACCCAGCTATTCTTATGAAGGTGGGGGAGCTGCTGACAATAATTTTTGTCCTTGTTGACACTCTGGGCACTGTCCTACCAACGCGGCTATGTCTGCATCCAATCCGGCCACCAGACATAACGTCTCACCAACATCTTAATTTTGGAAACCACTGGATGACCCTGGAATTCAGCCAGTATCTGGCAGTGACCTTTGCTCCCGATAATCACTCTTGCTCCTGATAATAATATGCCGTCTTCTACTGTAATCTGGTCTCTCTGGCTCCAAGAAGGTTTCAGTTCTCGTTGTGAAACCTTTGGTTTCCCCCAGCACCGCCAGTTGTTAGTTTTTCCAGGACCGGATCTTTCTGCATCGGATATTGTTTGCTGATACTAAAAGTATGTCCAGAAAATTTAAAACCGTTACAGACTCTTCCAATGGTGGTACCACCGGTGGTGTATCTGCCGGTAGGAGGCAGCTCAATGCATCCGCATTTGCTACTTGTCCTCCTGGACGGTGTTCCAATTTGTAATGATACACAGTTGGTATTACAGCCCACCACTGAATTTGGCCTGAAGCTATAGGCAGCACTGCCTTTAAGCTTGTCTTCAAAGTTTGGACTGCTCTTTCTGCCAGACCGTTGAATGTTGTATGGTATGGAGCTGTCCTTGTATGACGAAAACCATTCGATTTTAGGAAATATTCAATCCCTTGTCCATGAATGATAGCCCTCTTTAAGTAGACTTAACAGAGGTTTGTGGTCCGTTATTATTATAAATTTAGGTCTGTAAAGGTATTAGTGAAACATCCTGACTCCAAATATGACCCCCAAACCTTCTTTCTCTATTTGAGTATATTTATGCTCTGCATTGGCCAAAGAGATATAGTTATAGAGTCATATAGCATGGAAACAGACCCTTCGGTCCAACTAACACTTACCATGTTCCCAAACTAAACCAGTCTCACCTTCCAACTTTTGGCCCATATCCCTCCAAATCTTTCCTATTCAAGTACTTAGCCAATTGTCTTTTAAAGATTGTAATTGTACCTGCATCCAACATTTTCTGTGGCAGTTCATATCACACGCTAACTCCTCTCCATGTAAAAAAGTTACCCTTCATGCCCTTTTTAACACATTCTCCTCTCATCTTAAAAATATGCCCCATAGTTTTGAGCTCCCCCATGTTACGGAAAAGACCTTTTCTATGTCCCTCATGATTTTATAAACTTCTATAAGATCATCCCTCAACCTCCTATGCTCCAGTGAAAAAATTCCCAGACTATCCAGTCTACTTTCTTTCCCAGCGACATCGTGGTAATCTTTTCTGAATCCTCTCCAATTTAATAATACCCTTTCTATGACAGGGCAACCAAAAGACGCCACATCAACATCCTGTACAACCTCAACATGATGTCCCAACTCCTTTACTCAAAGGTCTGAGCAACAAAGGTAAGCATGCTTAATGTCTTCTTAACTATCTTGTCTACCTGTGATGCAAATTTTAAAGAATAACATACCTGAACCCCTGGGTCTCTGTTTTATAACACTACCCAGAGCCGTACCATTAATTATACACGTCCTGCCCTTGTTTGTCTTTTCATAAAGTACTACTTCGCATTTATCTGAATTAAATTCCATCTGCCACTCCTCAACCTATTGACCCAATTGATCAAGATCTCTTTGTAATCTTAGATAACCTTTTTCACTGTCCCTATAACGCCGATTTTGGTGTCATCTGCTAACTTACTAACCATGCCACCTATATTCTTAAATCATTTACATAAATAACAAACAACAGTGGACCCAACACCAATCCCTGTGGAGACACACTAGTCACAGGCCTCTAGTCCAAAAAGTAACCCTCCATCACTACCCTCTGTCTCCTACAATAAAGTCAATTTGCATCCAATTGGCAAGCTCACCCTTAATCCCATGTGATCTAACTTTTCTAATTAGTCTCCTACTCTCCCACAGTTAATGTTGCATCTGCAATTGACGTTGGTTGCAGAGCTAGCTGCAGCATTTTTCGAGATCCTTTATGACTGCGATCTTCGAAAAAATCCCTGAAAATTAGTCCAGTAGGTAAGTAAAGCTGCATTGCTTCATTGGCTCATGCCAAGTGTTGTCTAACAAATATGGCTCTTATACAGCTCTTGCTGTTCTTCTTCCTCATTTTCTTTCAGAGTATAGATAATGGAAAATGGGATTTTCAATGCAAATTCTGTTATGTAGCATTCAGGTGCTAGTTCAGCAAATTGTGCTGAAACAAATGCTTGAGAGAGGTAATGGAGACAGAATGAGATGGCTTACTGACAATAGCAATTTTTGTTTCCAGTTACTGCGGTGAATACCAAGATAAGTCAGATGTTTCTATAAGTAATTTCAATTGAATTGAGTCCCTTTTATCAAATACTCTACTTTGATGAATAAGTACTGGCAATTGCATGTTGTAAAGTATCCCACACGTTCTCAAGGATGGATGGCAGGTGAAAATCATGGAATCAATGGAATATGTGTGTAACGCTGGGAGGATGAACAATTTAGCAAACGCGAAACCTGCATGAAACTTTTACCAGGATGCTTAGAATATCCATTAACACTCAGAAATTTCTGATGCAATAAAAGCTGGCTTTCACCCTCTTCTCATCCAAATTTTTACAGACTCTTGAATTCCTCTAGCTTGGCTCCATTGGAGACGAGCATATTGTTCACGTCTTCCATTTTGAATATTGATAGGAATTAATCATTGAAAGTATCTTGCTGATCACCCTCATTGTCATGATTTTGTGACTCCCTCCTCACTAGTATAGTACCGAAAGCATTCTAAACAGTTCTATTTATCCTCCAATGCTTTGTTTTCAGTCTCTCCTTGACCCATTTTTTAAATATCCATTTCAGTGAACATTTTTCCTTACTCTCTCCAGATTTTGTAGAGATTATTTTTCTTCTCGATTCACTTTTAATTGGATATTTTTCTGATGTTGACTCTTCCCTTCCTTCCAACTAAGCGTGAATATATGACAATAAATGCAGAAGTTAAGGAAAAAGAAAAACAGGCCAAAGGAATTGACAAATATCAATTGTAACAACTTGAATACTAAGGATAAAACATTTCACTTCTGGGGCCTGTGTAAGAAGGTGATATTACTTTGGTACATCCTTAATAATAGATGAAGGTACTAACATTATTGTCTATTTCTATTCACAGTAAATATGAACTACAAAGAGCTTATTTTCCAGATATTTCACTGGCAAGATTATTTTTAGATCAGGTAAATGAGAAACTAGTAAAACAAAAGCAGAGCAATATTATTTTAATAGACTGAAAATCAAATGTTGTATTTAGCAAATTAAAAGCAAAATGATCAGAGAAGCGTTAAACCTGGCTTTGAGCATCTGAAGCAACATTCAAACATACTGCAAATCCTGAACACACAGTGAAGGAGTATTTAATTGCACTTCCTCCAAATGATGATACTGCCACATAGCATACAGAGATGACACGAAATGAAGTAGCCATTTGATCTGAAGACACAACAGCAGGTTTGGAGCGTTGTTATTCTCACCTTTCACGCCTCCATGAGACAGTGACAAGTTGAACTACGCCAAGTAATGAGCATTAAAAGAAATGGACTAATATCTTGTGAAACAGCAAGAAATAATTTACAGAAAAAAAGATAAACCTTTCCAATAATCTTCTGATCACGTTTAGAACCATTTAATTATAATTTATGTCTCTCATTACCACGTAAGGTTTCATTAATTTTTGTAAAAAGGCTTTTGAAATAAAGAATTATAACATCCAGATTCTAATTTAAGTAAAAATACTGCATGCCATAGTAATTTGTTCTTTATATTACTGACATTGTTTAAGATGCACTTTTGACACTACGTTATCTAATTTGGGAACAGACAGTTTCAAAGTGTGAAATAGCCTGATGAAGTCATCTTTAGAACTGTGGAATGCCACTGTTGCTTTCAGTCTTAATACTGTCCTCTAATGGCTCACTAATTAATGTTGTCCACAAAAATTCTACTTACCTCACTCCATTCTGTCTAGTCGCCAGTATTTCTTCATCTAAATCCATTAATTTTACCCTCAGCTTGTTTCTGTCATGACTACTTATCTCACCACCTAGGGAACGATTCTAAGTGGGAACTATTGAATTTATTTGCTGTAACCTGCTCTAGTTGACCACACAATTCTCTAAGAAGGCTTGCCATTTGCTGATATCTGCCATAGATGAAGATATAAATTATTCTGTAAGCCTGATGCCACTCGTGGACTAATTGATATTAACTGAAAGTGCTGAAAATGAAGAGTTTATTATTCCAAGTTGTGACATGCAAAACTGATTGTATGGCTGTTAATAGATAATACTTCTGTAGTATTTGTTAGGTCACATTCCAATGTGGCACACAATCTTGGTTGCTAGTATATTGTGCTGGACCACTAGCCACTTAAGTTTCATGGACTGTCTCACTTAATTTTGATTCATTCCAGTACAAGTGAAATAGTTTTTTAAAAAAATCCTTGTTGAGGATTACAGCCACAATATTGCTAATTTAAGTAAGATATACAATAAAATTTATTTTTTGAGATGTATGATTATGTAACTCATGCTTTTTTTTTATTATGAAGGAATCAATGGTCAAGTGGTATTATTCCTGGACTGTTAATCCAGAGACTCGGGTAATGTTCAGGGGACCCAGGTTCAACTCCCCATACAGCAGATGGTGGATTTTGAATTTTTTTTAAAAATCTGGAATTAAGAGCCTAATGATGACCATGAATCCATTGTCAGTTGTCAGAGAAACCCATCTGCTTCATTAATTTCCTTCAGGGAAGCAAACTGCCATCCCTACCTGGGTCTGGCCTACATGTGACTCCAGACCCACAGCAATGTGGTTGACTCTTAACTGCCCTCTGGGCAATTAGGGATGGGCAATAAATGCTGGCCTGACCAGCCATGCCCTCACCCTGTCAATGAATTATTAAAACAAAACTCATTTTAACTCAAGAGTTGCTACATCTCTGAAAGTTTCTGGCAATCCCTCATTATTTTCTAAAAGGCAGAAACGGAATGAAAGCTAACACTGAAACTCAGAAATTAATGTCATAGTATTTGTGGTAAATTGCTTAAACGTTCACAAGACATTCCTCTGCTTGTTGGTTTATTTCCCGTTGACTTTAGATGAGGGCACATCTCTGCTAAAACTTCACTGAAGAATCTCCCTACTACTCTTAACAACTTAAATTTAAAAGAATAACTCACTATCTGGTCAGTGTTCCCACTTCGGATGCAAAAGACATTTACTTTCACTAATCAAAATAATGCCTTAATTATCATAGATTATTCATTCGAGGTGTTGTTGTATTTTTGTCCAATGCTTGGTGTTGTGATATATCTCATGATCAATATGTCAGAATACTTTTATGAGATGTGCTCTGATGAACTTGGCATGTGTATAGGATGGGCCAAAGGGCTAAAAGTTAATGACGATATTCAACAGCTGCATGGCAAAATAGATTGTATAGGCTGGGAAAGTTAATGATGATACTCGTCAAGCTGCATGACATTGAATGAGTCCTGTGAACATTCCCTTATGGGCTGAAGATGACACCAATGGCTTGTTTTTCTCTAGTTGTGTTTTCTGTACTAGCCAGCAGTTTTGCCTTCTGTGTCTGCTATTCTCTGTGCTGGCTGTTTGTTACACTGTGTAAGTGAGAGAGTTTCGTTCCAAGTTGCTGGACTTCACCTTGAACCGGAATCGCGAATGGGGCCATAAACAAACCTCAGTCTCCAGACCAGCCTTCAATCGAGGGAGCCACAATGGGAAGAAGGGTGTGAGACATGTTGCTTTTTCTCTTTTCTTTTCCATTTATTATTACCGCTATAACTAGTATTATCACTTAATAAACATTCATATTTAAGCAAATTGCAGTTGTCAAGTCTTCCCTTAATTATATTTAACTGAATCTGAAAAGAACCGCTTGGATACACTGTGTGATCCAAGATATTATGTTACACCAGGACACAAGGAGGGATTGAATACACAAGATGGCTAGAACACGAATCTGTGCACTAGCCAGGGATGAATTAGGAAACTGCAAGATTTGAGAATGCATGTGAAGCATGCCAAACCCAGCAGTGGAGGAAGCTTCAACATCCACACAATGTCTGATCCACTCCTTGGATGAAAGTAGCAATAGATTAGTTCTCTAAATTCACATTGTTCAACCACTTAGCCAATACAGTGAATGCCACAGACAGTGACATGGTGAGCACTATGTTCAGTTTATTCAGCATCAAAAATCAAATGGTGTCTGACAACAGATTACAATACTTGGGCAAAATGTTCCAAAATGTGTATGAGCTGGGGAGTGATGCATATCACATTATCACTCCACTATCCTCACTCAAAAGGCCTATCAATCAAAAGTGTGTGGTGTTATCAAATCCATGATTACTAAGTGTTAAGCAATGAACTAGAATTTTTGTACTGCATTGCTGCCTTTTGGTGAAGACCAATGGATACTGGATTGCAAATGCAAATTACCTTGTCCAGCAACCATTTGTCTCATGGTTCTGACACACAAGACTTATTCTTCCAAAGCAGAGGAGAATGAAAGCAATACACAAAGAGCAAGCAGGCAAAGAGCTACAAAAACTGTTTCCTGCCAGACAGCATGAGTTAGAAACCCAAACACAACACTTAGTTCCTAGAGAATGTTTCTAAAGTATGCAATCAGCTCAAATCATATGAAGTCATTTCTGATTATGGTACTACATTGTGAAGGAACTGAAGGTGGTACAGATCAGTATACAGCAAACCAATACTGCATAATCAGATTGTGGAAAACATTTTGACGGTGATGATTGTGTGGTTGAATGACAGCAACTAGCAGCAAAACATACAAATTATCAAATAATTGCAACAGAGAACAACACACACCTCTCCAGACAAATATGCAATCACTAAATTGGGATGAGTTGTTAAACCTCCAAAGAGTTTGAAATGTTAGTGTTGTAAACTTTATTTTAGCTGTTTGTATAATTATCAAGTAGACATTATGTGCTGAAATGGATATGTACCTGTTTGGGGGTCTTTATTCTTTGAAAAAAAAGGGATGCTGTGTTACACATCACAGTCAGTGTGTCAAAATGTCTTTTAGAGATACTCGTAATATCATCACTATATCATGGCATGTGTCCTGAAATTATAAAGGTCTCACAGTCCATCTGATCCCATGACCACCTGAAACATGACACACTACAAGAAACATGTTCCTGTTTTGTAATATATTAGCTAAATATTAGCCCAACACTTAGGTGTCTGTAAATTGAATATTTGTTTGCAATAGTCAGCTGTAATATATGTCTGTTGGATTCTTCAATATCACAATATCTATGCCCAGTTACTTGTGACGAGGGATAACATAACCATTGCCACATCAGGTAATATATTCTGCTGGAGGCAAAATCACATCACTTAGAGGTTTACAGATGTGTCCATGGAGCAACTCTGTATACTTGAGAGTCACAATTCGGCCTGTATTATCAGAGATTACCATCTAGGTGAAATATCAAACAGTACATTTCATAATTAAATGATCAAACCTTGCAGTGAATAATTATAGGGAAAATAAAATGTTGAGATCATCATAGATTGAGATAGTTTGAAAAGTAGAAATATTACTTTTTGCACATATTTGCTTTCGCCATCAGGTTGAAAATACTTTAGTATGGACATCTGTCTTTTCTTTTAATTTAATGAGCATCTGTATTAATATAAGAGGGTTAGTGGTTCCTAACTGTTGTAGATTAAGATTAAGAAGTTGTTCATCCTCATCACACCATTGAATAAATCATTGTGTTTTCTGATAGTGACCACATTGTCCTTTCCATTTACCTGTCTATCATGTCCAATTTACTTCTTTCAGTTTAAAGTTGCTTAAGTCAAATGATCTGGTAATTCCTTTTAGCGCTAACCTTCCACTCTACTATGCTATTTACATTGCTTAGTTAAATTTATTGAATAATGCAAAGTTCTTAGCATCAAGATTAACATCAATTTATTGTGTGTAGACTGACTATAGACTATCACAGCAACCTGCTATACCATTGCGCTACATCCCTTTACCAAAGTTTAATCTTATTTAAGCTTAAACTTTTAATGCCAGTTTATAATTTCAAAATAAAAACCTTCTAATTTTCAGCTTGGTCACTTGTCAGTGTTTTGTGCTAGTTCTGAGTTGAGAAGCTGGGCAGGAAATAATCTTTACATGTCTGCTTGTAGATCATTTTCATTCTTCACCACTTGGATGGTAAAACTGAATCTATCAGCAGCCTGTTGCAGAATCTGCTTGGTTTTCCTTGCAAAATCTGGAGGATTGAAAGAAAATGGAAAACAAAATAGAAAATGCTGCAAATTCTCAGCAGGTCAGGCAGGAGAAAAAAGAGACAATGGGAACAGTTTAATTCTCTCCAGAATTGGAGAGATCCACTGTCAGTTTTCTGCCAGTCAGCTAATCTTTTATCTACCCCCCTGACACCATGACCTCCTATTTTTCACAATAACCTATTGAGGTATCTTGTCAAATTCCTTCTGAAATCTAGGTACCATAATCTCTACAGGTTCCCTTTCATTCTCAGTGCATGTTATTCTTTCCAAGAACTCCAAAATACTCTTCCAAATTGCTTTGAAGTTTTTTGAAGTTCCCAGCTACAACCAATTTAATGATCGAATCCCATACCTTCCCAATGCGGATTTCAAGTCAACTGGCAAATATTTTCTGCCTGCTCTTGTTTTCTGCATCCTTCACTTCTTTAATAGAGGCATTACATTTGCTACTTTCCAATCTGATGGAACCTTTCCAGAACTGAGTAGTGAATTTTGCAAAAATAATACCGAGACATCTATGACCTCATCAGCCTCCTCTTTTAAGACCTTGACATTTCCCACGTCAAAATTGGTATACTTTTGGCTAAATCATCCATTCTGTCACTGTGGTATGTGTTCAGACAGTGTCCTATGGAAGCATCTGAAATACTTTGGGTAGGTTGATTACTAGCCATCCTTCTTATCAGTGTTCATGCTGGGTTTTTCTTTCTGCTGTGCAGACTTCCAAGATCTGTACACAACAATGACTCACAAAATTGAAAGTTAATGCTGTGAATGGCATCATAACGTTCATCATCATGTGGGGACCTTTGGAGCCATTACATGCTTTTCCAGCCATGCAGCAATGAGGAAACATTGCTTCTTTTCAGTATTCTTTTGACTGTGCAAGTTTCTCTGAGTTTTTTTGGAGGGTTTCTCACTGGGAAGCCTAGCAAGATTTTTTTGGTGTATCTTACCAAACCCCCCTCATTAATTACCTTCCCAGCCCCTAGCAATCCTCATGTCCAATTCCAACTCCATATTACTACATATCGTTGCTGGAACCATTGGTGACTCACTGTGAATCCACTAAACAACTGGCATCCCTGTTGTCTGCGCAATTTTTGAGAGACTGATGTTAACCCAGATCATCACTGGCAATCCGGCATTGCCACTCACAGCAGCAAAATGGCAAAGCAATGACTAAACCATACTGCTCATGGCACAGAGCGGTCATGGTTAACACACACTTGAACATACATGTCCATTCTCTCACTTCAGTTGTTGTTGAGCCACCACGCCAAAATGCACATGTATTAGCTATATCCCAGCTATATGAGCTTCTCTAGATCACTTCTACCCTGCCTGCAACGCCCGCCGAAGACCTGTAGCTTGTCATTGTCCAGTCAGTGAATATGACATATAGGAAAGCAAATATACGTGTACAAACTGGAGCTTTTATTTGTAGCCACTGAAAGCAAACAGAAACAAGAGAAGCAGAGGCTGCAGCTTGCTCCCAGAAAGCAAACTAAACGCAGGCGCCATGACAATATCTATGGAACATTCCATGATAGCTGCACCCAGCTCCCATTTACGGGAACCGGCTCTCAAACCTGCACTGTCTGGCTTGCATTGCCTGCCACAGCCAAGTTCTGTCATGCACCTGGACAGATTCCTCCTCCGCCATGTCCTCACTCTTCTCCTTCCCCCTCAGAATCTCAGCATCCAAACATTACCTTGTTGCTTGCTTCAGGTGAGCAGAGCACCACATCAGGCCAGGCTGATGCAACACACTCCATCCAGACTGTACTGTTCACCTACCCCTGCACCCCCAGACTGGTGTAAGCAGTGGAACTTCAGCACTTCCACTGTCTGTTCCACCATGGACGTTAAAGCATGAGTACTTTTGTATCAGCACTCTGCATCAGTCAGGATGTTGTGCAATGAACCACGGTCACAGTGAGTAGCCCTTGTACCCCAGTGACCAGCCTTTTAAGGTATCCTGGTCCCAAATTCACGAGACTTCCAAGAATGCTCCAGAATGTAGGCATCGTGGCAGCAGCTAGGGTAGTGGGCACACACCTCCAGGAACTGGTAGCAGTGAGCACAGATGACCTGAACATTAATAGAATGGGAGTCCTTCCTTTGAACTTCACAGTGCAGCAATATGATCGTTTCAGTGCCATGTCTGTGCAGTTGTTGGCACCCTGAACCTGGAACAAACCAGCTATGTTTCCAAATCCTACTGCCTCATTTGCAGCACTGCCCTCACTATGGGAAAACAAAATGGACTGGGGTGATCTTGTATCAGTCACTGTCCTGGCACAGTTGTAATAGCGTAACAGAAATCCCACACAAGTTACCCATCAGTCTCTGCACGCAGCCAGTAACACAGAAGTTCTGCCAGCAGCTGTCACCTTCACAGCCACCAAGGGAAGACAGCCTCCTATTCCTGCAGCCCGCAGGCTTACTTTCAACATCTGGCACAGGTCTGCCACAGTGCCCTGGGTCAAACAGTCTGCACTGACAATGCACCTCATTCATCCCCGTGAAAATGGTATTAGGGCTGAAAATTTCTGGTCTTTTTCCAGACACCATACATCCTGAGGGAGCCTGAGTCTGTGAGCTTTCGCTGGGCCGGGTACTCCTCCGCATTGGCTGCTGGGTTTGCCATCAGTCCGGTATCCTCCTTCACCTTCTTACAGAGGCAGCCACAGTGACCAACATCCCACCAACAGCAGGGCATGGAAGAAGTAACTGTGTTGGGATACAAGAAGCTAAACATGTTCTTAGGTCTCACAAGAGTCAGCGATGGTATGCCCTGCAGATGAGAGTTGAGCACGCTGCTCTATACGGTGAGGCATGCAGCACCCTGATACCTCGGGCCATGTTTCCATCATTCATTCACCCTCAGCCTCAGTAAGTGCATCAATGTAGTGAAGGTTGCACACCGGCTAAGTGAACAACACATGGTATCACAAAGGGAGTGCCTGCTATGCTCTAACCTCCTTTGTATTCCAAACTCACATCAACTATGAAACTTCTCATTGCTCTCAATACAATGGCAATTAAACTCACATGATGGATTATGAAGTGATGGTCTCTGCCTCCCACAGTAACCTTGGATCTAGTAAAATTAATGGGTCACCTTTGGCTAGAATGCACCTCTTTTTAATCCATTGCTATTAACTTTAGGATCATTGGTCCTTGCAAATTGAACTTTGAACGTTGTCATGGTGCAAATTGCCTTTGACCAACTTTTGACCCCTAAGCAGATTCTCTCTGCATGCATTGCAAAAGGGGGATGAAATGATTGTAAATTAAATGCCACTGGAGCTTGCAAGTGCCTTTGTCATGCGTTTGCCTTCTTCAATGTTCTAATGCCCAGAAAACATGGATCCCATGCTTTACCTATCCAACTGACAATGACTCTGTGCACCTTGGTCATTGTCCCAGCCACTTTCCAGTTGTACTTTGCATCTAGAAAAAAAAAGTGATGACGAGGGAAAACAGCTTGCAGTGATACCATCTGCTAGTCTGCAGGTAACCACTCTCAAGCCTCTGTGTCCCCTTTCACTTTGCATTACCCCGACAGTCCATCACACATGTGAAGACCCACAATATTGACCTTTCTACACCGAGCCATCCCAGGTTTCCCATGTGGAGGCCCTGATGGAGGTCACTACCAATAACACCACCATCCATACTCCACCATGTCTGCTGTGCTGTTCCACCTTCTCCCCTACACATTGAGCTCTCCCGTCACCATCTTTGTCTCCACCTGTAAAAATGTCTCAGCTTTCCCCCACCAGCTGTGACTCCCCCACCGCTTGGACAATGAATCCTCAGCTGCCCCAGCAGGATCCCCTGGCATCCACCTGAATGAGCAATGGACTGACCACCAGGACTGTATTCACCCCAGATCTCTGACCAACTTTGACGAGTAGTTCTCTCAACCTGACTGCCTAGACTCCTAACCTCTGTATATGTAGATCTCCCACTGATCATATGTAGTTCCCCTGAATGTGTGTGATTGCCCTTCAGGACTTATTCTTGCCCCTCCCTGACTGTGGTTGAACATAACCCCTTCAATGAGTAGTCTGAACAGATGAATAACCATAATTCAAGCCCCTGGACTGCGTTCCTGTGACTAATGCTACTAGGACTCCCTAACAGATATGAAGCCCCCTCCCCACCTTGACTGTACTGAGGGCTAGTCTCCACTAGCTTTTGTCGTGACTATTTGGTTGAATAAGCATACAGTGTGTTTGACATGCAGGCAGCGAGCTTATGCTGTGGTTCTTAGATTCACATTTGGTGTGCTGTACAGCAAGACCCACCCGTGCCCACCACTAGACTTGTCCCTGCTGACAAACATGGCAAGCAGCCTGTCATTGTGTGTCCCTAAAGAGCCATTAGTACAGCAAAACTGACAGCCATTAGGGATCTGGTTGTAGTGCCAATGCACTAACAGGCATGGCGTAGCACAGCAAGACTTGGATGTTGTGCATATGTAGGTTGATGCTACGAGTGAGTGGTAAGAGAGCAAGCAAGGAATCTTAAGATGCAGCTTGATCTACTCCATGAGGTGGGGGCCTATCGTGCAGGCATAGTGGTGTTGCAGCAGCCTTTCAATGCAAGTTATGAGTATGCCCTGCAATGCAAGTCTATGCTTCTTAAATGGCCTGCAAGTGGATCAGATATGTGCCATTATAGTTGTGAGGAGTTGGCAAATTTGAGATGCCAATGGCTGTGTTGGGTATGCATATGACTAGTGCCTATGCATCAGACCCTGAGAAGAAGCGAGCAATAAGCTGAAGTCGCCAGGTAGCTACTGTGACTTTCATGTTGAGAATTCTCAACATCTACTTTTTTGGTACTTTTGGTAAGACAGGAAACTGAATAGTAATGAGGCAGGTTGTTGTGTTAATAAGGTGTTTGTCAAGCTATGACTCCCTTCATTGGATACATCACTGTCTAACATGAAACCTGCCTTGCCACTTTTCAAATGCACAAAGGAAAGACCTCATTGCTCCCAACATACAGCTAGGCCTTGCCAGACTTCTGACGAGATTCAATACAAATCTTGCCACAACCCAGGCCGCTCAGTCCCCGATAAGATTCCATTCTCTGTTACCAAGTGGGGAAGGATGCCCACACAAGGTAATTGTCAGATGTTAGTGTGAATCTTGATTAACAGGTTCATTACATACTACCTAAACATTACATGATATTTCAAAAGAGACTATAAGGAGTGACTTGAATGAGTACACATGACTGTAAGCTGCATGAATTTAACACAAGAACAACAACTTAGAGAACTTACAGATGATACAAGTACTTATGTGAGGGGCTCTGCAATTTCATCCCTGACTTCCCACAATGTTCTGGGAAATACTTCATCAGGTCCTGGAGATTTATCCACTTTTATGTTTTCTAAGACCTCCAGCACTTCTTCTGTAATGTGAACTGTTTTCACAACATCAATATTTATGTTCTCTAGTCTCCATTTCCTTCTCCACAGTAAAAACTGATGTGAGATATTCATTCATATCTCTCCCATCTCTGAAGGATCAACACAAAGGCAACCTCTTGATCTTTGATAGTGAGAGATAACAAGGTGTGGGGCTGGATGAACACAGCAGGCCAAGCAGCATCATAGGAGCAGGAAAGCTTGACGTTTCCGGCCTAGTCCCTTCATCAGAAATATCTCTTTCTCTCTTGATCTTTAAGGGGCCTTACTCTCTCTCTCACTGCTATCTTAATGTACTAGTAGAATCCCTTAGCCTTATCTGCCAAAGATATCTCATATCCCCTCTTAGCCTTCATGATTTCCTTCTTAAGGATGCCCCTACATGCTTTATACTCTTTGAGAGATTAATTTTATCTCACCAACATACTTAAAGGGAGAAAATCTGTCATCCTTATCTGCTCTGGCCTACATGTGACTCCAGATCTACAGCAATGTGGTTGACTCTCAACTGCCCTCTGGCCAATTAGGGATGGGCAATAAATGATGGTCTAGCCAATGATGTCCACTTCCCATGAATGAATAAAAATGTTGTCTCTATTATATGATTCTTTTTATTCTTGACTAGAACCTTTATTCATCCATTGTTCCTTAATCTTACCAGCCTTACCTTTCACTCCAACAGGAACATAATGCCTCTGAACTCTTGTTACTACACTTTTGAAAGCTTCACACTTGTTGCTCATTCCTTTACTTATGAATTGTCTAGTCCAATCAATTTTTGTACAGAGAAGGTTCATGAGGATGATCCCCCATATAGTTGGATTGTCTTATGCGCAAAGGTTAAATAGGTTGGGATCCTACTCATTGGAATTTAGAAGAATGAGAAGGATTGAAACATATAGAGTCCTTAAGGGCCTTGACAGGATAAATGCTGCGAGGATGTCTCCCCTCATGGGAGAGTCCAGACCAGAGGGCATAGTCTCTGAATTAGAGGATGCTAATTCAAGACAGAGGTGAGAAGGAATTATTTCTCTCAGAGGTTTGTGAATCTTTGGAACACGTTGCCGCAGACAACTGTGGTGATAGGATTCTTGTGTATATACAAAGCTAAGATGGATTCTTGATCAGCAGGAGAATGAACGGCTATGGGAAAAGAGCAGGAAAAGTGGACATGAGGAAAGTTGGGTCAACCAAGATCTTATTAAATGATGAAGCACGTTCGAGAGGGCCAAATGAGCTACTCATGCTCTTGTTTCTTTTGGTTTTATGGGCAATAGCACTGAAGACTTGTACTCTGGAATGTCCTGAACAGAAAAAAAGCAGAACTGATCTAATCCAGTGAATCAACACCCCATTTGTCTACTCTCGATCATCAGTAAAGCGATGGAAGGTGTCAATGCTATCAAGCAGCACCTGCTCAACAATAACCTGCTTACTGATTCCCAGTTTGGGTTCCACCAGGGCCACTCAGCCCCTGATCTCCATACAGCCTTGGTTCAAACATGGATCAAGGAGCTTTTCCAGAGGTGAGGTCAGGACAACTGCTCTGTTATCAAGGCCAAGTGTGGTAGTGAGGAGCCTATGCAGAACTGCGGTCAATGGGCACCAAAAGGAGAAGATTCTCCACTGTCTGGAGCCGTACCCAACACAAGTGAAGATGGTTGGGTTTGTTGGAGGTTAATCATCTCAGCTTCGGGAAATTCTACAGAAATTCTTCAGCTAAGTGTCCAAGGCCAAACCATCTTCAGCTGTTTTATCAATAATTTCTCTCCATCTTAAGGTCAGAAGTGCGGATGTTTGCTGATGATTATACACTGTTCAGCACCATTTGTGGCTCCTCATTCTTCACCATTTCTTCAGTATCTCAAGATCAAAATCCTAGAGCTCCCTTCATTATGGCATTATGCATTTACCTAATCCTGATAAAGGAGAGGAGATTTGTGCTACAAGGAGACACTGGTACTCCTCCAGTGCAGCAACTCAGCATCGCCAGTAATCAGCTGGTTAGCAGATTGCTGGACTGCTATGATACCCCAAGAGTCCCTTTCAAACCAGATGTCCTTAACCTGGTAATAAGTCTGAGTTTGCATGACAGCAGTCTCACTTTGTATTACAACAGACATGCTGTGATGAAAGCTGAGGCATTGGCCATCAGATGCAGCCTTATGATTGGGTCCAAAAGTATGCTGGTGAAACTGACCACTGGATCCATGTTTGAAAGAATGGTCTGTGAGACCAGCAATAAATTCTATACCAAATTGGTAGTGGACTGCTCACTGTACCTTGAAATTACATGCACACTTTCTGATTGGGTCCACAATGTACAAAGCACTTTTTTTATAAATGTCAGTCTTCATCTATACATGGCCCATTAGAGTGAGTCCTTTGCTGCAGATTCTGTATACAATGGCACCTATGCCATCCCTGCCCTCTGCTTTGGCTTCAGTTGATTCATAGTCAATGTCTTAAGGCATGTTGATCCTGTCTCCGAGCTACCCTCTAAAATGCATGGAGTGTCAGGACCTAAACAAGGCTGCATATTGTGATATCATTTTTTTTTAAACCTTCTTCCACTACTTGGCCAATTTGCTGTTCTTGTTTATGTGAAAGGCAAAAGAGACAAGAGTAAGGTTTTGATGAAGGGAGCATGAGGTACTGAATGCTTACAGCTCAGCAGAGAAGCTAGATTAAGGGGAAAGTGTGATGTATGGAGAAAAAATAAGGATGAGGATGCTATCATCTTCAGTGGATTCAGGTCCCTGCTGGCCAAATTCTCAACAGTGACCATTCTGTTAATTGTTAGCACCATGTCCATGAATTTAGAAGTTCAAGCATTCTTTCCCCATCCTTTTCGCCTGTTTAATATCTGGAAAGTACAGAAATGCTCCTGTCTCTTCCGAGATTTAGGCAAATGTGGCAATTGTGAGGTCGTCAGGAATAAAGAGTAATATTGAGTAAGAAGTATTCAGAATCAGAATTGCACGAGCTGTTAGGACATGGATTTCTTTATTCTCCTTCTAGACTCTCTGTGTTGGTACATGAGTATGGTAGCCATGTGTGGACAAAATGCACTAAGTAATTTTCAATTCATTACACTTGTGAGTGTAGTGCTGTCTGATTAGTTGATGTGGGTGTCATGGCTGGACGGACATAATATGTAAGATATGAGGGTGAGATGAGTCATGATGATGTTAAGAGTCCTGACTGATACTGATTATTGGTACAAAAACAAAATTCCTGGAAAAGCTCAGCAGGTCTGGCAGCATCTGTGAATGAAAAAGCAGAGTTAACGTTTCGGGTCTGGTGACCCTTCCTCAGAACTGAGGAAGGGTCACCGGAACCGAAACGTTAACTCTGTCTTTTCCTTCATAGATGCTACCGGACCTTCGGAGTTTTTCCAGCAATTTTGTTTCTGTTCCTGATTTACAGCGTCCGCAGTTCTTTTGGTTTTTGCTGATTATTGGTAGGTGAGTAACAGGGCAGTGATGGATTCAATTGGGATAAGGCTAGTAGTGCACTTGGTGGAATATGACATTCAAAGATGCATTCACAGACTGTGACCACTTGTGTAGTTTTCTAACTGCTTGCCACAATGTATTCAGGTGCTCATGGCTATATTTCTGGCATTAACCCCTATTACTATCTGCTCCCATTACCTTTTCTGCCAGTGTCAGGATGCCTCCTGCCTTGCCTGCAATTCCAAGGAACTCTTCTTTCACCCTCCACTCCTCCACCTCCACTAATGTCTTTACTGCAACATTGGAAAATCTTGATTCCCATGTTTCCCATGTTTCCCATGTTCAGTCATTCTCCTCTCTTTCCTAGCTCAGTTTCAACTCACAAAGGACTTTCAACACATGTTATAATGTGGCATCCCATTTAATTGATGTATGCTAATTTTAAGTAGTGTAGGTTAGCTTTAAGTGAGGATAATAAGTCAGGGTTTTGGATCCCATGCTGATGCCAATTAACAGTGCAGTTCATATTGCCAACATGCAGAAATCGTGAAAATAAACAAGCTGTATTAAGACATCATGCTGCCTGTGTGACATTGAAAAGGCACTGGATAATCGTGCATCACTATTCCGATGTTCATTTTTGGGGAATATGCAAGCTAGCCCCCAAAACATGCCTTTGTCATCACTGCTGGTGAGATTGTGTTTTCTGAGGTCGGGATTACTGAAGCGAGGAGAAAAACGTATACACAGAACCAGTCCATACTAACAAAAGTTATGAAAGGGCAAATCTTAGACCCAAATGGCAAGTACATCGTGTGAGTTTTTGCAGCTAAAAACTCTTCAAAGGAAATAAATTTAAATAAAGTGAATATTAACTCTGCTCTTTAGTATAGCTCACACTATCTGGCAAACCCAGCTGTCTACTTCACTCGTGTGTGCGGCTGCTCTATACAATGTGGGTTTAGGAGTATTTATGTCAGAATCATGATAGTAACCAATGAAAGTTTTATATTTTCAATGAAATCTTTTTATTCCAGATAGCATGGTTATTAACTAAACAGAAAAGGAATTATGCTGAAATTTAGCTCTTCAACTTTTCGAAAATATGTGTGTTGTAATAAGACCACTAGAAACAGCAAATTGTCAATGGCTATGGATGAAGGGGACATGAGTAAAACGTGATCTTCAGACATTAATTTGAGTTTCACTCTCTGACTAAGACAGCAAACAGACATCCTTCTCTCATGTCCCTGTCGCTGTCCCTGTCCCTGTCCCTGTCACTGTCACTGTCACTTATGAATCAACTCTGAGGAGATGTTACACAGTGATTCAAATTACACCAAATTGTCTACCTGTCATGCAGTACCTAGCTTAAATCTTCTCACCTTTTTCGGGGGTGGGAGGGTTGTGCGGGAGGTAATAGAAATTCAGGACTCAAACAGAAAATCATGGCTGTGAACCTGATCCAATTTAAACACAGGAATGCTGTTACAAAGTGCAATAACGTGCAACTTTTCAGAGAGGAAGTAAACAAAATCACAGCATCCAGCAATTGGATTGTTAGAATTTATGTATTTGATAAAAGTTGATTCACATCTTTTGAAAGCTGTTATTTATGATGTAAGGAGCAGATTTACTTCTCTAATTCTGCGGCACAAAACACTGTACTGGAAACTTGGATAGAAATATTGGGGCAGAAGTGGTATATATTCATAACGCAGTTAATCAATTTTCAATCTTGAGAGATTGGATGGGAAATCAGGCAGGTTGTGCAGTAGACGTGTATTTTTGGTCCGGGAGTAGTGATAAAGGGTTCTTTTCTCCAATGGTAGCTGATGACTAGTGGAGTTCTGCAGGCATCAGTTTTGGGATCACCGCTATTCACGTTATACATTAATGTCATGGATGAAGGAAGTGAGGGCATTGTTGCTATATTTGCAGATGACACAAAGATAGGTTGAGGGACAGGTAATGTTGACAGGTGGGGAGGCTATAGAAACACTTAGGAGAGTGGGCAAAGCTGTGGCAGATGGAATACAATATGCAAAATGTCAGGTTATGCACCTTGGTAGGAAGATTAGAAACATAGACCAAATTCTAAATGGGAAACGCTTTGGAAGTCTGAAGCATGAAGGGACTTGGCCCCAGTATGAAAAAGGAAAATCTGCTCCTTACATCATTCATAAAAGTTGATTCACATCTTTTGAAAGCTGTTATCAAATACATAAATTCTAATAATCCAATTGCTGTACACTGTGATTTTGTTTACTTTGTCTCTAAAAATTTGCACATTATTACACTTTCTCATAGGATTGGCATGCAGGTTCAGTTGGCAGTTAGGAAGACAAATGCAATGTCAGCATTCATTTCAAGAGGGTGACAATACGGTACCAGGGATGTACTGCTGAGACTGTACAAGGCTCTGGTCAGACAGCATTTAGAATATTGTGAGCAGTTTGGGACCCTGCATCGAAGGAAAGATTTCCTGGTTTTGGAGAGGGTCCAATGGATATTTACAAGAATGATCCCATGGGTGAAGATCTTGTCATATGAGGAGTGCTTGAGGACTCTGGGCCTTTATTCGATGGAGTTTAGAAGGACCGGGCAAGGGGGATCTCAGTGAAACTTACAGAATACAGAAAAGCCTGGACAGAGTGGACAAGGAGAGGGTGTTTCTCGTAGGAGAGATTAGGAGCTGAGGGCATAGCCTTAGAGTGAAGGGATGACCTTTTGGAACTGAGATGAGGAGGAATTTCTTCGACTAGAGGGTAGTGAATCTATGGAAATCATCACTGCAGAAGGCTGTGGAGGCCAAGTCATTGATTGACTTTAAAACAGAGGTAGACAGAGATAGATAGATTAATAAGTGGATCAAAGGTCACAGGGAAAGAGCAGGAGAATGGCATTGAGAAACATATGAGCCTTGATCGAATGATGGAGCAGACTCGATGAGCTGGAAGTTTTACTCTTATATTTCATGGTCTTACGGTATGATTCGTACCTCCATGATTTTTCAATTTATCCTGTATCCATTGAATACTTCATGCCTCAATGCAAAAAGGAAATAATTCCATTGGGTGCATGAAAACAAATGCACAAATAAGATTGTGGTTATTAGTTGCACAGCTTAAGTCAACTAAGTTTTGAAATATATCAATATTAGAAAACAGATTCAACTCAAACTGTGCAGCTAATTAATTTTCTAGGCCTGACTATCTTTGGCTGCTTCATCAATTACCTTCACTTCATAACAAAGGCAGAAGGGAGTGATTGGCAATAACACTATGCTCAGTACTGTTTGACAATTGTCTTGAAATGAAGCAGTCCTTGCCCACATACAGCTAGAGAATGTTCAGGCTTTGGTGGATAAGAGGCAAAAATATTCATATCTCAGATTTTAGATAATTAGCTTCTCTGAAAAATGATGGTACAATTATATTCCCTTGATATTCAATCACATTAAATTATTGAATCTGGCACCATCAACATCCTGCAGGTAACCTTTGACGGAAACTCAATGAGACAATAGTATAAATATTATGGTTGCAAGGCTGGGAATTCAGTTATGAACAACTAACCTCCAGACTCTTCAAATCCTGCCCACTGTCAGCAACAGACAGTCAGGAGTGTGATGGAACAGTGTCTAATTGTCTGGATGTGGATATTTCCAACAGTATCCAAAGCAGCCCACAAGGAAGGCGGGGGCATTTACAACAATACTCAGACAAAAGTGCCAAGTGGATGATCCATCTTGGCCTTCTGTAGAGGTCCTCAACATCACAGATGCCAGGCTTCAGCCATTTTGATTTTCTCCATGTGATAACAAGAAATTAATGGAAACACCAGATGCTGCAAAGGCCCTGACAAAATACCAATGATAGTACTAAAGACCCCTGCTCCAGAACTTTCTGCACACCTAGCCATGATCATGACCATCTATAAAGGCAAGGGCAACTGATATATTGGAATACCACCACATACAAGTTTCCCTTCAAACCAGTCACCATCCTGACTTGGAAATGCATAACTGTTCCTTTAATGTTGCTAGTTCAAAATCCTAGGAATTCTTCCAGGCAGCATCTGTGATGTACGTCCACTTAATATTTTAAGAAAATCACCATCACCTTCACTAGGACAACTTGTGATGGCCAACAAATACTGACCCAGCCAATGACACCCACTTCCCATGAGTGAATAAAAATATCTTGATCAACGGTCCATCTATCATCTTAAGTATTCACTCCCTCCACCATCCGTGCCGTCGGGCTGCAGTTTTATATTAAAGGTGCAGTGCAGCCATTTACAAAAGAATCTTTGAAAATACCTCTCAAGCATATGGGCAAGGGGAGCAGGTGCAGACAAACATACCCATTCAAGTCACCAACTATGTTTACTTGTAAAAACACTATTATTCTTTTATTGCCTTTGGATCAAAATTCTTGAAATCCCTACCGAACAGCAAAGTAGGAATATCTTCAAAAGGAAGAGATTAAAGGTTCAGGATGGTGGCTCTTGAATTGGGAAAATGCCTAATGTTTTATTTTCCACACGGAAAAACTGTTATCATGGGCCAATCTGCCTTATAATTCAAGAATCAATTATAGCAACCGTTAGGTTTAAACAGAGGAAATGGTCTTCTGGAGAAGAAAGAATTCACGAAATAGACCTTTGGTCCCAAAAATCCTTCTTTGTTACAAAATGAGAACTTACACTGTAATAGACTATTTGAATAATTATTATCTTGTTTATTTTGCTAATTTGATGGAAGTATTACCTCTTCTTAAAGACCTTTGTAAATATTGGCTGTTACCCAGCTTGGGGCTGAACATCAGAAAACATATGCAGACTGGTAAAAGAAATTATACACAATTTATTGAAATATGATTTGTTTATACAATTAAATGCTTCAAAGTGCTTTAAACCATTCCTATTTCATGATAATCTCCAAGTAACAGTTATAATTAACAGTTTAATATGTTTGTGCTGTCTGTGACAGCAGTGACAAAATAACATTAAATTAATGCGGTTTTGAAAGATAGGAGAGCAGGTATGACTAAAAACAAACAACCTTGGAAAATTACAAAATATAAATGAGCGAAACGTGGAAGCATAGATGAAAAGTTGGATTTTTAGGTCTCTTGTCTGATACCAATGAAGTGGACCCTTAAAAATGGAGTGTGATGTTGATGTCATGATAGTTGCTTGCGCACCCCCCACCACCCCCACCTCCCACCCCCCAGCACCAGGATGCCTGATTTGTGTCCAAGCCAAGCCAATGATGTCAATAGCAGTCCAGCGTCATTTTTGCCTAAGCTGTAAAGAACATTGCCAATAGTTTTGACGTTATGAAACCTGGAACTCATAGGTACTTGCCTTGAAAATGGTTGTCGGATGAACATCAAATCTATGTGTAGCTTTAATGTTCGCAAATAAGTTGCGTCGAAGTGTGAAGGGAGGGAATGGACAGGTTCCTTCATCACGCATCCTAGACCAGATAATGGACCAGATAATGGCTATAGCTCAAAATTTTCAAAATGTGATAATGGTCATTACACCAGTTATTCTGTTAATAAGTGGAGAGCAGATCCAGTGCTCAATGGTATGGAATTGGAATTTAAGTCTGTTATGCCATTCAACTGAATTATTACTAATATGTCCCTATGCCCTTCATTACTCTATATCTCTTAACATCCAAAAAAGTCAATTTCAATGGGAACTGCCACCATGAGAAAAGGCAACCTCAATCTCATTTGTAGAGCATGAGGAGTCAATCATTCTTGCAATACTGGGCCCTAGAAGAAACAACAATAGTTAAAGCAAGACACACGTAGGAATTCAGGGGAATGGACAGCATTAATAAAGAGTTTCTTTGTTGTATCCACCTTGGAGTTCACTTCAATAAAGCAGAATATCCACTAACAGGACATTGCTTTTTGGAGCTTAGAGTCAGACAGGACAAGATGCATTTATTTGATGCTATGTTTTAACTTCAGCATCATGATCATGAAGGTGTGAACTCTTAAATTAAGGAGATATTACATTACCCTCAGCAAATATATATTCCAGTTAAAAAGAAAGGATCTAGGAGGTGAAGGTGTTACAACATGAAAACAGACAACCAAACCAAACAAAACTTTTTACTTCTGCATTGACAGACTGTAAAATTAAAAGCTTGAAAGACATTAAAAATGTCCCCAGTGGTTCTTAACCAGACATTTTGAATCCTAATCCCAGACTTTGTAAACAAACTCAATTCTTGACACAGGGTTGTAGCTTCAAAAATCTTAGCAATTTAAACACTGTAGCAACTTTAGCAGAATAAAATTAAATAACAAAGTAATCTAATTGGTCCACGCTTTAAACCTAAATAACTTTAGTTGTCAGTCTCATTCACTCAAAAAACAGACAACAAGCAAACACAGTTAAAGGATAAATAAAAGAAAGTAATAAAATTGGCAAGATTATCCAATTGGTTTTTACATGCATTGCTTCACAGGCATAGATGATGGTTTCTTGGTTGATTTTCGGACAATGTCAATCAGTGTCACCTTTACAGTTCACTCTGGTAAAGGCAGTAACACTTAAGTTAGTTTTTTGTCCTCTGAGTTTCCAAGAGCTTCTCAAGGGAGGTTTGGCAGAGTGCTTTTATATTTCATGTTGTAGCATCAACAACCAGATTCCTTTCTCACAGAAAACCCAGTCCGACACCCAATTCAAACACTGACCACTCCTTGACAGACCAACCATCTCCTCCACTAGGTCTCAGTTACCATTCAACATCTCTCATCTGCTTGAGCATAAGGTCTTTTCCAGAGATAGTAGGAACTGCAGATGCTGGAGAATCTGAGATAACAAGGTGTAGCGCTGGATGAACGCAGCAGGCCAAGCAGCATCAGAGGAGCAGGAAAGCTGATGTTTTGGGCCTAGACCATTCTTTAGAAAATGGTCTAGGTCCGAAACATCAGCTTTCCTGCTCCTCTGATGCTGCTTGGCCTCTGTGCTCATCCAGCTCTACACCTTGTTATCTCAGGTCTTTTCCAGACTTGCTGAAACCAATTCCCAGGTCCTGGCCCTGTTAATAACCAATTCTGCCAATTTTTTAAAGACAATGTTTTTCCTAAATGCTGAAGCATCTGCAGAACCTTTTGATCAGGGACAAACCTGCAATTAAATTCCAGGCCTGGCCCATGAAGAAACAAAAGCTTGTTTGGCCTATTTTCTTTTTAACACAAGCTGCTATCCACAATACAAAGGTCATCTTTAGCTCACAGTGCCCAGTTCACAACCACGAGTTTAAATCGATCAAAGAGGGAAAAACAATACTGGGAAGTCAGTGCGACTTCTAACACATGCACTATTCATGACTAACAAATGATGTTAAAGATAGCAACACATTGAAATAAAGGAAAGAATATACATCTGCAAAGATTGATAGGTCAAAAAATTGTACCTCATTTAAAAACAGTAAAGAATGAATTTTTAAAAAGGAGGCAATATTAGTGAATGGGTTAAAGCTAGCTGGAAATGTAAACAAGGTAGTAAGAATTTCTATAAGTTTTTTTTAAAGTGAGCTGTTATACTTGAGAGCATTATTTTGGAGGAATAATAATTGAAATAGTTAAATTATGGAAGAGTTGAACAGATATTTGTTGTTTTGTTTTCACTGACAAAAATAATTTCCCCGCGACAAAAATAATATGCTAGAATTGTGAAGTGGTGAAGAAACCATAATGAGTCTGCTAAAGGATACAGATAGGTTAAGCAAGTGGACAAAAAAATCAGTAAGTAAAATATAACATGAAATTGTCCAGAGATAGTAGGAACTGCAGATGCTGGAGAATCTGAGATAACAAGGTGCAGAGTTTGATGAACACAACAGGCCAAGCAGCACCAGAGGAGCAGCTGCTTGGCTTGCTGTGTTCATCCAGCTCTGCACCTTGTTATCTCATGAAATTGTCCATTTTGGCAGAATGAATAGAAAAGCAGTATAATTCTTAAACCAAAAAGATATTATACAACTCTACAATAAATAAGTCCCTCATCTGGGTGTCCTGATACATGATTCACAAAACATTAATAGGCAGTCACAGCAAGTGATTGTAGAAGTAAATGCAATGCTGTTGTCTATTACAAAGGAATTGGAATAAGGTAGACACATTTTGCTACAGTTGTATGGTGCATTGGTGAAACCATATCTGTAGTACCCTATAGAGTTTTGCCCCCCTTACTTTAGAAAGGATATAATTGCATTAGAACCATTTCAGAGAAGATGCACTCAACTGATTGCTGGGTTGAGGGTCTTATATTATGATGAAAGATTAGGCAGGTGAGGTGTGTATCCATTGAGTTTTAGAAGAATAAGAAATGACTTCGTTAAAAAGCAAACGCTCTTGAGGAGACTTGACAGGATGGATGCTCAGAGGATGTTTCCCTTTAGGGGAGAGACTAGATGTGGGGAAAACATTTTAAAAATAAGTGATAATTATTTAACATGGGGGATGAGGAGAAGTTCATTTTTTTCTCTCAGAGCATCATTAGTCTGTAGATTTCATTCCCACAGAGAGCAGTGGAGATGGGGTCATTGAATATTTTTAATGAAGAGATGGATAGACTCTTGACAAATGGCAGAGCAGGCTTGAGGGCTGAATTGATTACTTTTACTCCTTATTTCATGATAGGTATGTTCTTACAGACTTTATTACCCAATCGCCTGGAAAATTGATGAAACAGGAGAAGAATTAGTCATCGTGACCTCTACCAGGATAGTGCACTGAGCAAAGTCATGTACCAACAACAAAAACAAAGTTGCTGGAAAAGCTCAGCAGGTGTGGCAGCATATGCGAAGGAGAAAACAGAGTTAATGTTTCGGGTCCGGTGACCCACCGGACCCGAAACGTTAACTGTGTTTTCTTTTTCACAGATGCTGCCAGACCTGCTGAGCTTTTCCAGCAACTTTGTTTTTGTTCCTGATTTACAGCATCCACAGTTCTTTTGGTTTTTATAAAGTTTTATACCAATTGTACTCTCTACATTTGATAACTTTTGCAGTTGCAGTGCTTCATAACATGGAGATGTGCAACCCACAACACTATGTACACACATTCAAAGGCACTCTGCACCATAGAAAAGCTCATAATCCTGGGAAAGCTTAATGTTTAGTCTGCTTGTTTTCTTCTGTTCAGGGAGAACTCAATGAATTCTGTTTTCTGCTATAAAGAGCCTCTGGCATCTCTTTGACACAGCAGCAGATGGCCAACTGGGAGATTGCATTTATGCTCATCAGTTCCAGCCAAAAGATTCCTAGTGCAATTAAATTCAAGGCATGGTCACCTTTCTAGTCAGTTACATCCTTGCCCTACACTGATGCCGCTATGCTGGGTCAGAGAGTTAGCAGTGTTCTGTGAGCATTTTCTTTCAGAATCACATATGATGCAGGTACACAGCTCCCAGCTAAGTTGGAGGCTCAAAATCTTTTTCCTGAAACAGTCTCAGTGGATAAGTCTTCCTCCTGAGAGTCCTGCTCCCTCTCCCTTCCTTCGCAATTAATTTGTTCTCCTATTTTCTGCCACTCAATAATCTCCTTCTCATGCTTTACCCTTAGAGGTTCTGCTATCATAGCCACCAAGACTGGGAACAAGTGATCTAATCAGAACACTTGCAGTCACAACCAATGCCTTCAACCCTGCGATATTCCCTGCAAACTACCAACTGCAATCATCACCTCAAAACACCCAACAATTCCACAAACTCAAACAGAACCAATGGAATGTAATCAAACAGCTAATGCTGAAGCAGCAATGATTCCTTTAGTGATAACAAGCATGGGGCTGGATGAACACAGCAGGTCAAGCAGCATCATAGGAGCAGGAAAACTTGACGTTTCGGGCCTAAACCCTTCATCAGAAAACTTCCTTTAGTAGTGTTTTTTCATGATTCTCTGCTTTGCTGCATGAACAGTTGGCTGTGTGAAGTTGAGAGACTGTAAATTAGAGCAGCTAACTCCTCAAAATGGCATTGCTGGTGTCCAATCAGCTTTACATGCTCAACAACATTGCATCTTGCCTATTCTGCATATTTCTGTGCATGCTGCTAATGCCAAGCTAATACTCCCATCGAGGGCCTTGGTGGAAGGGTGCGAGCAGCACAGATGCCAAATCTGCATGTGTAGTAACAAAACTACAGACATTATGAGGCCCAATTTTCCGTTTTCCTCATTTCTGCACGGAATTATCTGGTTATCCAGTAGCTATGGCTAAGATAGGCATTCACCATTTTATAAATTGTAGTAAAGAAAATCTGCTGCTCAATCCAAGTTCTTCCCACAGACAAGGGATGTTTCCAGATCATTCCATCATTTGTAAAGCTGACATACCTTAAAAAGGCAGAATGTCATCTGTTCCACAAAGTTTGTTGAGTGGAACATATAACAACATTTAAAGTAAGAAGAAATTTCTCAGGTAGGTCAGTTGGCTGGATGGCCAATCTCTGATGCAGAGGAATACCAACAGTCCGGGTTCAATTCCTACATTGACTGAGGTGACTATGAAGGATTCTCCCTCTCAACTTTGCCTGAGATGTTTTGACCTACAGGCAAAACCATCTCCAGTTATCTCTTTCTCATGAGAGAGCAGCCCCATGGCTTAATATCATGAAAGCATTTATCAAGTAGTTCCTTAACAGCTAAGTTCCAAAGATTATCTTAGGCAATCTCTACTCACAATTGAACCCATGGAGTCCAGGTACCATTCTATTAAATTTGAATTGTATTCCTTTCAAAGTTAATGTGTACTTTCTCAGGTATGGCACTCAGAATAGAACATAATATTTCAGAAAAGTTTTGCAAGGTAAGTCTTCATTACTGCTCATCATGTGATATGAGCTATCTGGTTGATCTGCTGTAATCATCCTCCCTGGTAGGGATTGATAGGCCCTGCTTGACCTAGTGTGGTAGAGTGAACCAATCAGTAGTCTAAGAAAAGGAGGCTCTTGTCTTAGACTCAATGTAGCTCATTGAACTTAGAAACGATTTGCAAGATAAACTGATGAGACATGTTTTTTTAGAGAGGCTATGAGAAAGATTCAGGTGGTATGCACTATTCTTTCAGGATCCTAGGCTGTTCTCCCACCAATATGTCATCATTATACTGGTTGGCATTAAAGCTACAGGATAAATGCCATGGAGTCCCTATATGTGTCTGGTCAGTCATGGCATGTGATGGTCAACAATGCCTATACTTGGAAATAGAAACTGCTTTCCAGAGTCTGAGTTTGTTTAAAAGTATCAGAGTAACATAAACAGTTAAAAATAATCAAACTGAGGTAAGTCTGTTGGACTGGGTTAAGTTGGAAGGTATTGGTTGTAATCATTATCTTAGTTGTCCAATGTTGTTATTTCGTCCTTATTGCTTATATTTCTTTTGTTCAAGTTTGAAAAGATTTATTTGGTATTTCAGTTTAATTTTGACACGTGTTTCCTTTCCCTTAAGCCTTACAAGTATTGTATTCTTTAAATGACTATGGTCGATCAAGCCACAATCAGTTGTCCAGTACTGTCATTACTGGGATCATAACATGACCAAACCCAGTGGGGAATAGGTATTTTTCTAGATTCCTGCAGATTGCTTTGACAAAGTGATAACCACAGTTGTCAGAAACAGTGGTCTTTAGAGAGATCAAGCAAACTGAGCTACTCCTTACACATTGTGATATGAGAATTGTCCCAGACTGTAAGATTGATACAACTGCTTTTCCACTCTTTGCTCTACACTTGCTAAGCAGCTGTTGCTCATGCTTATTTTGAGTCTTGTCCAATAAAAAAAAACAATTATTGTGATCCAAATCTCAAAGTATCTAAGGTACAGAAACTAAACTCCAACCAATGGGAACAAATACTTTGCCGATGACAAGTAAAATGGCAGCTGTAAACAGGGCATTAATTGCTTGATTTTAATACCATAATTTTGTCTTTGGGTTTTCAAACTTGATTTCAAATTCAAATTTTTGCAAGGCCAAGAAATCTGTGGAAGCACTGTTAAATCTGAAAGTAGGTTGAATTATTTCTGCAGACCAACAATTTGCATATATAAAATGCTGAAGAGGCCTCTTCCAAGAAGGTCACATGTAAACATACATGAATTAAACACCAAGGCTCAAAAATTAGAGCTGGTTTCCAGACGCACACAGATTTTCCAGAAATCTAACATCACACCTTTCATTTCAGACTCCTTGTTATTCCACATTAAAATTTTCCCTGTATGAATGACAATATTGACTGTGTGCCATCGGAATGCAAAAGTTTGATGGTTAAAAGGCAAAATACTGTATCAGTCCATCACAAAAAGGAGCATACTATTGCCACTCTCATATCTAATTAATTTGTTACTGTTTGAGACATTAAAGTAAGATAATAATATTGCAACTTATTTGGTTGTTTGCACATCTCTAATACTCATGTAATTTGAACCTTCCTTAGCTTATTTAAGTGTAAAATTAAGCATAAATGTCATAGCCTGATATCAGTTTTTGCAATTGTCACGATACCACTCATAGATTAATAGGATGAAGGCTATATTATTCCTGAAGCATTTTGAGCTAATCATCACTGGATACCTACACTGAGGAAGGCAATTATTATCAAAAAAACTCAAAATCCATTTTACAGAAGATAAGGATTTAGATAAAATGTTAACGCATGACATACAAAATTGAGCTTGCAAATGGTTGAGATTCATCTTTGTAAACATTTGATGTGCGCGGATCACATTAAAAATTCTGTCCAAAACAATATTGAAAATGAAGAAAATTATTAAAAAGCCTGTCGGCCATGCTATTTCCCACAATCTATCAAAAAATAAATGGATACCTTGTTAAGTATGTTCCAAATTTTAACAATGAACAACAAAGATTTCACGTGAAAATGTGTGTATTTTAGTACAGCTGTATTGCGAGTCTAGTTTAAGGAACCAGAAATCAGAGGCAACAGATTATCTCTTCTTACTGATAGAAGGTTTACCCAACCCTCACAGTAGAGCCTGGCCTGAAATTCCATGTTGCTTTCGGCATGGTATTCAATCATGGCAATTTTATGGCCTGAACATTGTGTTGGAAAACATTGGGTGTCGAAATACGGAATTAACTGACAAGATTTGGCTCACCTGATCTGTTATGTAAGGGGATTAAGCCCTGGAATTGTCCTTGAGAAGACATCGCATTGCTGGGCATACATATCACAGTGTGGGCAGTTTGATCAGTCTAGAACAACACTACAGCAGATTAGACCAGAAAGACCTCTGGAAGATCGACATTAAAAGGAGGTTTCTGGAGAGCATACGGACATGACAACACAAAGAATATCATTTACCATTATTTAATGCAACTATAAGTCAGAGCCTGCAATAGCCAAATAAAGCAGAATTAAGTATTAAGAAAATCCATGACTTTGCCCTCCCCTCGACCATTCTGCCTTGAACCCGAACTCATACAGGCAGTAGAACAGACGACAAAAAAAGCCTTCTACCAAACTCTGACACTCATGATTTTAATATATGCAAATGATTCCCAGGGGTGCTGAAGCCTGAAATTCCTAGAAGTTACCTTCACAAGGCAGAATCAGAAATCTGTTCCAGGAACAGATGAGATCAGCAGCAGCTACTATCTACAACGATTTAAGTCTCCTGAAAGGCAAAGGGATTACAAATTACAATAAATTTTAGCAGAATTTTAGAACAAAACACCAACCTCCCAGATTGGGATCTTACTGGACAATTTCCCTACATGTGGACAGCCAATCAGCAGCAGTTGTAATGCCTACGGAGGTTGGAAGAGAACCATATTTGTCCACCGAAGTGGCCCAATTGGACTATATGCAGACATGCCATTTGTCATCACCCCCCCACTGCTTGGAAAATGACGTGGATCAGGGTGAATGATGGGCATGCCCCACCCATTGTCTTGTCAAGGCATTTTGACATCATTCCTGCCCCCTATGCTTCTCATAGGACTGGTAAAATGCAGCCCTCTGTTTTATAATGTTGGCTTGGTAAGTCTCAGAATCAACTTTTACTCAGTTAGTTGTCTAGCCTTAAAATAAAGTTTCTTGTGCTTGTCTTGGATATAGCATTTAGTCTACTTTAATGAGTCCCCCTACTTGCAGTTTTTTCCCACGTTACTACAGCTGTCACCTTGTAGTGTTTGCCACCTCTACTGGTGGGTGCTATTTGGTAAAGGTGCCATAGAATCCCTACAGTGTGGAAACAGGCCATTTGGCCCAACAAGTCCACACTGACTCTCTGAAGAACATCCCACCTGGACTCAACTCCTTACACTATCCCTGTAACCCTGCATTTCCTGTGGCTAATCTACCCAACCTGCACATCTTTGGGCTGTGGGAGGAAACCAGAGCACCTGGAGGAAACCCATGCAGACACAGGGAGAATGTGCAAACTCCACACAGAGTCAGAGGCTGGGATTGAACCCGGGTCCCTGGTGCTGTGAGGCAGCAGTGGTGACCACTGAGTCACCATGCTGCCCAATCAATGAACTATATAGATGTTCCATCAAGGACGTGGTTGGTGATTGAAACTAGCTTCTCAAAAGCGTCTGCATTTTAGGATTGCAACTATTGCTTCAGATTTTTCAGGTAATACAGTGATCTGAGGTTATTTGGAGCAAGACCAGGACAGCGTTCAGGCTTGGGCTGATAAATGGTACATAGCATTCCTGACATGGAAGTGCCAGGCAATGATCATCTGCAACCTTGACGTTTAATGGGATTACCATCACTGAATCCCCCAGAATCAACATCCCAGGGGTTATCATTGACTGGAAGCTGAACTGGGCTAACCATATAAATATTGTGGCCACAAAAGTAGGTCAGACATTAGGAATCATGCGGCAAGTAACTCATCTCCTGAAAACCTGCCCACCATCTACAAAGCACAAAACAAATGTAACTGAATACTCCCAGCAGCTACAACAACACTCAAGAAGATTAATACTATCCAAGAGGAGCACCTTGCTGGTTTAGCACCGCGTTGATAAACATTCACTCCCTCCATCAGCGATGCAGAATAGCAGCAGTGTGCACCACCTGCAAGATGCACAGTAGAAATTCATGAAGGCTTCTTAGACAGCACCTTCTAAACATATGAATACTACTACAGCATGTTATCCTCCAAACCATTCACCATCCTGACTTGGAAGTTTATTACTGTTCCTTCTGTGTCACTGGCAAAAAATCCTGGCATCCTCTCCTTACAGGCATTATGGGTCTGCCTATAGCACATGAGCAGAAGCAGTTCAAGAAGGCAGCTAACTACTGCCCTCTGAAGGGAAATTAAGTGTGGCCAATATACGCTGATCCAACAAGTGATGCCCACATTCCATAAACAAGTTAAAAGAAAGTCACGTTCACTCTTTTTTTTTACTGTTGAACCTGTTTGAGCCTCTTTTAATTTGCTGGACATTTTTTTATCTTTCTGTTATGAAATATTTTTTATGACATGATAGATAATCTCAATAGATTAATTCTGCGTGGTACTGTCATGAGTTTAGAAGGCCCAATGAAAGCCGTACCTTGACTAGTGACTGAAAAACAAATTGTTCCTAGACAAGATGTTCACTTGGAACTAATGGGACCCCTTTTAATTTCTGAAGGATGTTAAGGTCCAAACGTGCATACTGTTTCAAAATTGAAACAGTTGTTTGCAAACTATGCATACATGTTAAAGTGTCTCATTCTCTTTGTATTGCTTGTATTTAGAGCATTCCTATCCTGTTGACAGTTATTCCATCTACACTACATGGTCTCAAATCTGTAGACTGTACCTTCTACCTCTTCAGCCTTGTAACTCCTCTGATATAACAGTGACCTTACATTTGAATCTGAAATAACTCCAAAGGGCGAGGTATCCCATCACCAAGTCACCTTTTGCTTACACGTGATGAGTCCTTGACACTGATTCAGAGCTAGTTGTCAAAGTAAGCAGGATATCTGACACTCCTGTTCTTGTCTGTCAGCCATGGCTCCCTAATGGGATCAGATTAACAACTCCAATTAAGGAACTCATGTTTTATGAGGTCCACCTGCCTGACTTCAATACAATCACTATAGTATCAGGCTTAAATGTAACATTATGTCCATTAACATACATAAGGCCTGTGAATCCTGGATTGTTGAGATAATCTATTTCCCTTTTTGAGGCAATGCAATATCTTTAAGTATTGCCAACTCCACAAGGTCCAGTCTGGTGCCCTGAAAGATACTCTTCTAACCTTGAATCTGCTAGGAAGCATTCTATCTCTTTTCCATTTCTTCTCAGTGCACTGATTAATCTTGACACTGCAAAGGTATTTTCCATCTGCATCATTTCAATATTGCTTTAAATCCATTGTTGTTTAAGCCTGTATTCATACGCTCAATGAGGCTGGCATAAATTGAATGATTACAAATTTTACTAGATTCTACACTGTAGCAATGTCGCAGTATTTCATTTACTTGCCAGGCTATTTAACTCTATAGTTCTGTGAAACTACATTGGATTCTTCAATTAACCTTTGTATTCTATTACAAGTTATTCTACAGTAATTTACTCCTTTTGAGGTTTTTATATCTGATTCAATGTAATACTTTATCTGTGTCTTGCTTCTTCAGTTGTCCCACCATTTTCAGAACTGGCTTGCATTTTTCATTATCATAATGGTGGCTTGTTACTTCACTTAAGGTTTTCCCATATTATTGCAGTCAAGATAGATTTCTCCCAATTTTTCCCAGGTAAATTGAATGGTTACCCACACTCCACAATCTAAAACACCAAGCACTTTCTTTTATATAAATTATTAATAAATTTCTCTGGCTGTGGCCTTAACAAATTTTCCTGCCAAAACTGTGACTCCGTTACTGAATCCTGTTCATTTTAATTTTCATGATTTTCTTCTTTTGCTAGACTCTTTCAATTGATTTATTTAAGTTTGTTTGTTTTCAGATTGGATAAATTCTGAGGGCTTCCTGATTTTGTAGCACCAATCCAAAATTATTTTCCAGGCCTTTAACTATTCCTTGCATTTATGGCTCATGGAGCCTTATATTGATGGAGACCAGACTCATTGTGAAAGATGAGAGTTATCATGTACAGTCCACCTTTGCCTTCTATTTCTGGTCTTTACATCATTTTTCACAAGGTTATTCCTTTTCCATTAGGGATCACTAGCTTTACCCCTACCACTGTATTTTCTAAGTGTGACTGGGTTTTCCCTATTTTCTTAGTCGATATTCTTTCTCCAGTTGTTTTTAGCAAACTCTGATGAAAGTTTTGCCTCTGGAATGCTGCACTTGACATTTTGCTGTTGCCAATGTTGCTGATCCACCTCTCTCTCAAGTATCAGTAATCATGTTTCATCTGTGGAATGTCTTCATAAAATCAGATTGCTCTTAAAAGTAGTAGACTCACTAGCTTGATATTTTGTATTTCCTTCTGGATTTCACTACTCAAGAGTGGGAGTCAAACCTGCACTGCTGAAACCATGTGATATTTTTCCAGACCATCACTACCGGTATTTGCCACCTCTACCAGGATGTGGGAAGGATGTACTGGCCCTGGAGCGGGTTCAGAGGAGGTTCATGAGAATGGTCTCAGGAATGGAAAGCTTAACATATGAGGAATGTTTGAGGACTCTGGGACTATACTCGTTGGAGTTTAGAAGGATGAGGGGGAATCTAATTGAAACTTTCAGAATATTGAATGGCCTGGACAAAATGGATTTGGGAAGATGCTTCCATTGAAAGGAGAGTCTAGGACCCGAGGGCACAACCTTAGAGTAAAGGAAGACCTTTTAGAACGGAGATAAGGAGAAACTTCTTCAGCCAGAAGGTGGTGGATCTATGGAATTCACTGCCACAGAAGGCTGTGGAGGCCAGGTCATTGAGTACATTTAAGACTGAGATAGATAGGTTCTCGATTATCAAGGGCATCAAGGGTTACGGGGAGAAAGCAGGAGAATGGGGTTGAGGAACTTATCAGCCATTATTGAATGGCGGAGCATACTCAATGGGCTGAATGGCCTAATTTCTGCTCCTATGTCTTATGGTCTTATGGTGGTAGTAGTAAAGGTTGCTTGTGAGCTGTCAATCCTCATTTGACTTTGCTTTGTCCTGGGCCCACCTAGTGATTAGTAGCCAAGAATAAATCACCCTAGAGAAGAGGCACCATTCCCAAGTACATCTACACTGGGCTAGGCATTAGTGTTGGGACCTTCAGGAGCTGGTGCAGATCAGTCTGCCCTCCAATAACTAGATTGGAACTCCCCAACCATAAGCTGTGTTTGACATCGATAAAATCAGTGGAGCAAATATAATATGAACATTTACCCCTTCAGAACTATTACTTACCATAAGACAACTCTTGTCCAAAGTTCTCTTTCTTCGCAGTCCTTTCACCTCACTTTGTTGCTTGCTAGCCCTCATTTTATCTTCTCTAATAGGTGCTTCTTTTCTCTTATTTTGTCTATTGCTTCCTGAGTCATGTCTTGTGTCACCCTAGCATAAAATTAATTCAATAGAAATTCATATATGCCCTCCAATTTTCCAATATACGTAGTTTTTCCCAATGACTAAATAATCTTCTGCCATTATATCTGAAATGTAAACAGAAAATGCTGGAAATAATCAAAAATTCTGGAAGACTTCAAGGAGAAAAGAACCAAGTTAACATTTCAGGTTCCAACTGTTTCTCAGAACTGAGAAAAGTTAAAGATGCTTAAGGTGAATTGAGATGGGTAGGAAAATAAAATTAATAGAAGGTCTTGACAGGGTGAAAGATGAGCCACATCAAATGGCAATAAAAATGGTAGGCACAGCCAAAGGGCATAGTGATAAACTAAACAAAAGATGACTTCAGAGGAGATGTAAATGGCTGAATGATAATAAAATGCAGTCTGAAAGTAAAAAAAATGATAAGAACAAAGAAGTAATAGCACTTGAACAGTGTCCTCCAGACATTGGAATATAGAGGACCCTTAGGAGGAGGCCAATGGGATGCCTGAATGTAAGCCTTGTACAATATGACCCTGATTCAGAGGCCTGTTGTTCAAGCTATTTGACAGAGTGTATGCATGAAGCAATAATGTAGACCTCTCCCGAAATATCTCCACAGAAGCCAGTATCCCATCAACAAGTCACCCTTCATTTACATGTGGAGAGTCCTTGACGCTGATTCAGCTTCCTCAGAGCCAGCTCTCAGAGTGAACAGCTCCTCTGACACTTCTATTTATCTCTGTCAGCCAAGCCTCCTTGATTGGACTAGATTAACAGCCCCAATAAGGGAACTCATATTCTATGACATTCACTTGGCTGACCTCATTATAATCACTACATCACTCTCCCTCTGAGTCTGAGGACAGAGGTCAGTTTTTTTTTGTAGCTTCGCCTGGGGCATTTTAGTACTGGGTCAGGTTCCTTCAACTCTGCCTCAGATATGGGTGGCTTACAACACACAGTAACTTGCCTCTTCCACCCAGAACATCTCTGAAGAAATTCATTCTCTTTTTCAGGCAGCAAAGGCATTGAGGCAGTGACATCTGCCATGTCCATCTCAGATTCCGATTCAATTGGTCCATATAAAGTATTTGGTGATCACAAATGCCATTCACCCGTACTTAGTTGGTTTCTGTTTATTGCTATTAATGTTCTTACCCTTTCGAGAGCCTTGTACCACAGGAGTGGCCCCTGCCACCCTCGATTTTCAATAAACAGACATCTGGCCCATTCCCTGCTAGTTTGGAGACAGCCAACTCTCCAGATTGCAACAGTACAGGCCCCATCCTGCCACTGGACTCCTCAAGTGGCCGAATGACCCTGTACAAGTCCTTGGGCTGATATTGGATTCTAATACACCCTTACAGAAGGCTGTTTCCCCTAATCTGACTGATGACTATCCCTTTTAAATTTTGAGGCATGGCTATTTGGATGAAGCACCTGCAGTGTATTTGCCACATAAGCTGCTGGCATATATTATATGACCGATGTAACTCAGTGCTGTATGTCAACTTGTCCATCCCTTGACTGACAACCATGACAAGTTGTTTGGCATTGTGTCTGTTCTAAATGACAAGGCAAGACAGAATAACTGTAAGTCTTTAAGTTCTGAATGAGGAGGCAACGTGCAAAAAGGCAAGACAGAGGTGCTGTGAGTATCCAGGTAAGCACAAAGTGAGTGAGTGCTACAAGAGCAAGCAAGGATTCTTAAGATTCACCGTGGTCCAGTCCATGAGGCATGGGCTTGTCCCTGCATGCAAAACAGCCTACCCGCAGTATTATAATGAAAGGTACTTGCGCGCTCCAAAATGCAGCATTGAAGTGGAGAACGTATTGTAACTTAGTTGGAGATGCACCAGAATGATGTGGTGAGGCTGGTAACCATCCAATGCCAACCTCTGTGAACAGTAGGCGCAGGCAATCACTGACAACAGATTGAGACCCTGAGATGCTGGGGACTGCTGTTCAAGATAAAGGCCCAAAGAAGCTAGTGGCTAACTGAAGACACCTTACACACCCTTTGACTTTCATGTCAGGAATTGGCATTGTGTAGTAATGCTCTGGCACATGGGAGTATAGGAAATTACATTTCAATCAGGGGAGATTCAGTGCTAATAAAATGCAAATATTTGCAAGTCGACAACTTGCAGGTCAGTATTGAAATTCTTGTCTTGCCAACCAAAATTTTGTTGCAGAATCATGTTTGATAATCTTAACTTTGAAAATTTAATTTTTCTGATCTCACAATGTTTTCCCAATTGGCTACCATTGTCTGTGTGGTCCTGAGGCTGGGATGATTCCATCCAAGGTGATGACTGAAAAATGCAGGGGAAATAAGACAAAATGAAAAGCAGAGGTTATGAACTGAAATTTTTGAACGCAGTGTTAAGTCCAGAAGTACCTCACTGTACAATGAGATGCTTTTCCTGGAGTTTAAATTGAGCTTCATTGCAACAGTACAGCAGGGCAAGGGCAGAGATGTCAGTGTGAGAGTAAGATGAAGAATTAAAATGACAGGCCACTGGATGCTTGGGGTCTGGCTTCTGGACTGATTTAATTGTTCCATAGGCCACACAATTAGCATTTGGTCTACTCAGTATAGAACAGGCTGCCTTTTGTGCAGGGTCTACAGTCCGCTAAAATGAAAGAAGTTGATGTAAATCAGTGTCTCAATTGGAAGGTGAGCTCAGGCCCCTGGATAGAGAGAAAAGAAGAGATTAAAGAGCTGGTGTTACATCTCCTGTATTTGCATGAACAGGTGCCATTGAACAGGGACTAGGTTTTGGAGTTGACTTAGAATTGGATCAAGTGCCATGTGGGAATGGTTCCTTTAGAATACTGAAAAGGGAACGGAGAATAGGTTTGGTGATAGCATAAATCCTGGAAGTGGCAAAAATTGTCAGGGGATTGATCTGGTGCATGAAAAGGCTGATAGGATGCAATCTGTAGATAAGGAGAACACTTATGGTGGAAAATGGAAGGGGTAAGAAAAATAATGGGTAAAATTGATCTGACCTGGTGAAGAGCCCTGTCATCCATTGTTAGAGTGGGAGAGGAAGGCTTGGAAATCCTTGGTTAGGAGAAAAAAGATGTTTCAGAGGCATTAATTTGGAAGGTTGTATCATCAAAACAGATTTGACTGAGAAAGAGAGACTAGAAGATATTGAATGGAATCCTTAAAGGATACAGGCTCTGAGGAGGCTAGTTGATGTAAGTGTGGGAGACCATTGAATTATGATGAATATTTGTTAATAACCTATCCTCAGAAATCATAGAATCACAGAATTGTTACTGTGCAAGAGGCCATTCAGCTTATCATGTCTGCACCAGCTCTTCAAATTATTATGATTTAGTGTGATTCTTGCACATTTTTACCATCGACCTGCGCACACTTTCTATTGGAATAATCATCTAGTAACTTCTTGAAAGTCTCAAATGAATTGTTTCCACCATCGTCCCAGCAGTGCATTCTTGACTCTCACTGGCTTCTTTTGCAAATTACTTTGTATCTGCGCCCTCTGGTTCTCAATTTTCGCATGTGTGAACATTTTCTTCCTATCCACTTTGTCCAAACTCTTCATGATTTTGAAAGTTTCTACCAAATCTGCTCCTAGCCTTCTCCTCTCCAAGCATAAGCATTCCCAACTTCTCCCATTTATCTTCATGATGGAGGTTTCTTACCCAGGAACCATGCTCATAAACCTCTTCTGAATTCTCGCTGATGTATTCACATTGTTTCCAAAGTGTGTCACCCAGTACTGTACTGTACTCCAGCTGAGATCTAATTAGTGTTTGATACAAATACAACATGAACTCCTTCCTCTTATTAATAAACCTAGGATGCTGTATATATTATTAATTGACCTCTCTACCAGTTTTGC
Organism: Ginglymostoma cirratum; assembly: GCA_024137785.1. NCBI lineage: Eukaryota > Metazoa > Chordata > Chondrichthyes > Orectolobiformes > Ginglymostomatidae > Ginglymostoma > Ginglymostoma cirratum. The sequence continues at coordinate 15,419,792 of JAHRHZ010000264.1, forward strand.
CATCTTTAAGGACTCATGCACCTATATACCCAGGTCTCTCCACTCTTGTACATCCTACAGATTAGTATCCCACACTTTATATTGTATCTTTATGTACTTTCCACCAAAATATATCTCCTCACACTTGTCAGCATTGAACTTTATCTGCTGCGCATTTGCCTACTCTACTAATTTGTCAACATCCTTTTAAAGTTGTACGCTGTCACTCTCACATTTTACACTTCTTTCAAGTTCTGTATCATATGTAAGATTTGAAATTGTCCCCAAGGAATAGAGGCAGAGAAGTCCAGGGTGGGAAGAGAAGTGGTTCAAAATGAACTATGTGAAGATGAAAGAAGGTTGGAAATTGGAACAAAACCTTTGATGAAGCTTTCCCATTCACTGTGCGAGTAGGACACAGCACTGATGCGGTTTTCAACGTTGTGCAAAGAGTTGACAGAGATAGTTGAGGTTAGGCTGGAACAAGAAATGTTTGACACATTCTACAAAAAGTTGGGCCCCTGTGAGAACCATAGCAGCTTGTATTAACTGCAAGAAATGAAATGAATTAAAAGAGAACTTTTGTTTAATGTGAAAACAAGTGCAGCCAGGAGCAGGACGGATGCTGAATGGAAGCTAGTTAGACCTCTATTGAATTAGAAATGGAGACCCAAAGTTGCTTATAAATTGAGAGAAAAAAGTTAGAATGCAAATTGGTAATTAGCAAATAAACAAGCACATTATAAAATGATAATGAGCAGGTAATCTATTTTTGTGACATTATTTGAGGGATACATATTGACCACGACACCAGAGATAACACCTTTGTCTTCTTCAAAATATTGCCAATAGATTATTTTTTTACATCCGCTTTTGAAAGTAGACCAGGCCTTTGTTTAGCAATTCATCTGAAAGATAGCACCCTCTCAATGCTACACTGCAAAGTCAGCCTTGATTTTTATGTTTAAGTCAGTGGAGTGGGACTTAAACTTACAATCTTGCGACTCAGGGCAGGGTGTCGTCATTTGAGCCGCAGTTGACATCTAACACAACCAACAGTTGAATTAAGACAATAAAATAAAAATAAAACAATAGGGTAGATCTTGACTTTGTGCAATATTGTAAATTTGTTTACAGTGCATTTGCAGCCTATTGGATAACTCTCCTGATTTGTACGTTCTTTGAGGTCAAGTTGTACCCAAATGAAAGGTGAAGACTTGTGCTCTGTTTAATGAGTAGAAGTAATTATTTTCCTATTGTGAAGATGTCTGTTTCAGGTGCTTCAGCTACTGCCATTTATTACAGTAAATTAAATGACTTTCTCTCTTAATTAGTATCAGCCAATCATTTTCTTGCCATCATGAATTTCCTTTCAGAGCTCAAACAGGTTATTTAATGACCTATTATTTACTGAAGCAGAAAAGGTACTGTTAAAAAAAAACCTCACATGGAGAATAAAACTGGCAGTGTCAATGAAAAATGTGTTGTAATATAATGGGGAAAGATGTTTTGTTCAGATGGGCTTTGCTAGCGTTTTGTTCTATGGAAGAACACTGCTCCAATTACCGCCAACAATAGAAGGAGAAATACAAATAGTTTCATTACCTTCAATGGCACTAACGGTCTTCTTGTGAATTTGCTTATCTACTCGTTTTTTCTCTCAAAGAACCATGACTGTGGAAAGAAGAATAAATAAAGTACTGACTGGCATGAATATGTCACAAATTGCCACAAATACACTTTGACTCAATGCACTTTTCATTTCTCTTCTCATTAACTGTGTCTTTCTCAAAATGAGAGACTGGGCCTAAACATAATCAAGTTCACAGATAACAATTGTTGTGGCTGCCAGGACAGTCATCACCTTCCAGCTACCAAGGAATAAATTTAGAAATAAAATGAGTTAAAATAAAATTCATTCTGCTTTCTTTTACTCTGCTCAGATAATTTGAAGACCATCAGGCCCCCAGAAACAATCCATCTCTCTGAAGGGGAAACCAGCCGGTGCCACTACCAATAAGTCATGTCTGTGGCGTTATCAAGAGTAAGTATAATTACATAGAGGAGAGGCCATCAGAGTGTCTTGGGCTTTGGTATTTTTTTCCTGAGGTCTTCATCAATAGTGCTGACTGAATATAGAGAATAAGAGCAAAGGAATGAAAATAATATCCTCCAGATTGGTGTGACTGACCTGTAATCTACTGAAAGTACATTATAATTTGAGAGCTGCAGGCAGATTCAATAAAAATTTGCCATGTCCCAGTTTTTAAACTGGGAAGGATTAATTCTGTGCTGCTGACTGCTTGTTATTAAATTTGCTGTTTTATTTCATGGGGCTCATCACCACAACACTGGAATCAAACAAATAACAATGTTACACTGCACATGATGACCACGAAATAAGGAAACAATTCCTTATACCATTAGCCTTGTTTCAGTTTCTGCCTGGTTACATTTCGAACTGTTTCAATCGAGTTTTTACATTTGGTTTTTTTTCATCCTTCATTCTTAGAGTATGGTGACCAGCTACAATCTTTTACTAACTTGTCCTTTAAGGCTGCATATCCACATCTGTTAATCTGTATAAATTAGTTAAAGCCTCTTCAATCAACTTCCCTTGCCACTGACACTGTTGACTAAAGCTCATTCTTTCTATGATCAGATTTTAATCTGGACTAAAGTATACATTGCATGCCCTGATGCGCGTCAAAGTCGGTAATCCTTCCTTCTACTGCTGCTTCCAGAGCTCACATTTTTGTCCTCGCTGTGAACCCTCAATATTTCCAAGTTGCTGGGGCAATGGTAATGCCACATTTGGAGCTGCCACCATGATCGGTTACTGCACTGACCCTGCATAATTGAATTTTTTTCATTCATTCACTACATGTTGGAATAATTGGTTAGGCCAGCATTTATTGTTCATCAGTATTTGCCCTGGAGAAGGTGGTGGTGAGCTGACTTCTGCAACAGTGCAGTCCTTGTCATATAGTGGCACCCATAGTGCTGTTAGAAATGGAGTTTTAGTGATTCAGTGAAAATGAAGGCACAGTGATATAGTTTCAAGTTGGTATGGTGTGTTGCTTGGAAAGGAATTTGTAGGTAGGGGAGCTCCCATGTATCTGCTGCCTTAGTTCTTCTAGGTGATGGAACTCACAGATTTTGAAGATGCTGTAAAGGAGTTCTTGTGAGTTACTGCGGCATATCTTATAGAAATTATGGATGCCACTGTATATCAGTGGTAGCGGATGTGACTGGTAAAGGTGGTAGATGGGTGCCAATCAAGTATGCTCCTTTGTCCTGGATATTGCTGAGTTTCTTTAATCATTGGAGCTGCATCCATCTGAGCCATTGGAAAGTATGCTATCACACTTCTGTCTTGTGCTTTATTGAAGGTTCTCAGGCGTCAAAGAGGCAGAAGGCAAGTTAGTCCCCAATGAATTTGCAGTCTCTGACCTGCTTTTACAAGTTATAGTATATGGTTAATCCAGTTCAGCTTTTGGTTAGTGGTAAACTGCAGAATGTTGAAAGTGGCGTACTCAACAGTAGAAATGCCATTGAATGTCAAGGCACTTGAGTAGCACAAATGTTATTTGCTACTTATGAGCCCAAGCCAGAATATTGTCCAGGTCTTGCTGCATATGAACATGGAATGTTTCTATATTGAGGAGAAATGAATGGTGAGAAATGTTTTTCAACGAACATCTTCACTTCCGACCTTGTGATGGAGGGAAAGTGATGGATGAATCAGCTGAAGATGCTGGACCGAGGACACTACCTTGAGGATTTCCTGCAGGGATGTCCTTAGACTGAGATAATTAACTTTCAACAACCACAAAGATCTTCCTTTGTGTTAGGTATAACTCCAACCAGTGATTCCCATTGACCTTCTATTTTTCCAATGACCCTTGTTGACATACTCAGTCAAATGCTGCCTTGATATAAAGAGTGAGACATTCTCTCTTTTCCTCTAAAGTTCCTTTTTACCTTTATTTACTTGATTCCTTCTGTTTGACTGTGTTTCCTTTCCTAAGTCTTTCCAAAGTGCTGTTTTGTCATCAAAGTCTTCCCAGGGTCTATCCTATCCTTCAGAGCCTCCCTGCTTTGCTGTTTTGTGTTCAAAGTCTGCTAATAGTTCATTTCTGTTTTTTGGGGTGTTTCATCTTTACCTGTGTGCCTCGTAGACAATCATGTGACTTCAAATATCGGTAACTACAATAGCAAAAACCTGATAGAACCTGAAGAATAAATTGAAGGAGGCCATCGAGTAGAATAGTTGGGATATGCTAAAGGACCCGGGCTCAAATCCCACCTTGGCAGATGGGGAAAATTGAATTGGGGGAAAAAAAAGAAATCTGGAATTAAGAGTCTAATCATGAATGTGAATCCATTTCCAATTGTCGGAAAAGCCCATTTGGTTCACTAATGTCCTTTAGGGAAGGAAACGGCCATCCTTACCTGGTCTGGCCTACCCGTGACTCCAGACCCACAGCAACGTGGTTGACTCTGAACTGCCCTCTGGGCAATTAGGGATGGGCAATAAATGATGCCTAGCCAGCGATGCTGTCATCTCGTGAATGAATAAAGGAAGCAATCCTTCTGTGGGCATCCTGTTACCCTCTTGTTAAAAGGGTCATGTGACCCATCATGTGAGCATGAAGACAGGTGACTGAACTAACCTCAGGAAGAAAGCTGATCTTTGAAATCTTTTGAGAAGTTTGCATGACACTGTTTTAACAAGCCTTCTAATTTTATAAGAAATGATGTTTGGTTTACCCAAGCCTTAGGGAAAAGCAATAAATAAAAAGAAGCCTGAAAGACTGGCCTCAGAAGGTGAGTATCACTTCAGCACACCCTTTGGGTCAGGAGCAGCAAGAATATTTCTATTTTTTTTCTCCAGTAGCCTCCTAATTGCTGCATCTAACAATTTGGGGGCCTTTAGATCAAGATGTTACCTACTATTATAGAAGTACGTAAGCCACTTAAACCACTTCCAGAATTTACGTTTCCCTTTTAAAATACTGTAGGATAGACTTAAGTAGCACATGGATATCTCACTCTCTTAATTGTCCAGTAGTTTATAGGGTGTTCAATGGGCACTGGCACCTCACCAAGTATAATATTGGTATTAACCCTTCTTTCTCATTTCATAGACAGATAGACGCCACACCCACTGCCAAGTCAATCTTCAAAAAATATTCTTCACCACATCTTCGAATTCACCATAAATTACTCCACAGGAGATGCACTCGTATTCATATATATGGGTATAAAATCCTAATCAACCTGTTCAGAGATGTTAAGACACACCTCTAGAGCAGACGCGACTGAAACCCAGGTCTCCTGGCTCATACCTAGGGACACTATCACTGCATCACAAGAACTCCTAGCAGTCGTATTTATTAAATTGCAAGCAACATATTCATTTCCATTGTTAATAAATAGCATGAAAAGCAGGAGATGAAGCACAAACTCTTTACTCAAACTAATAACCATTCTTCTATTTCCATTTTTCCCATTCATCACAACTGTTTCCTATTATTAAATGATATTTGCTGTTAGTTCCATGAGCCTAATAGGATTAGACTTTTTGATTAGTCTTGTATAGTTGGATTGCTGTTAAATGTCAATGGATATCTTTCATCCACTGCAGTTCTGTGAGCAAAGAATCTCTGTCCAACTTTCAGCATGTTCGTTCCCAGTGCTGAGTTTTGCCAACCAAAAATACACATAAGTACACCGTGTGTGTGCTCCCAAAAATTTATTTTATTACTGCATTACTTTCATCCAAAGAAAACGCGCAGTGAACCCAGCCAGTAATTTCCAGATATGCATTGCTGATAGTTAAAGCCAATGACTAGCAAAAGTATTCAGGAAATTAAACTTTTTAAAATCCATGTTGAACAGCGAAGCTAATTACTGGGATGCATCAACAAAGCACTTGATTATTTGTTTATGTAGATTTCTTTTAGCCTTGTTTAAATCTTTAATGAGCTTACATTTAAAATAACGATTCACACAGGTTGGACACTTTACATCAAAGGACATTCAAAGTGTTACATTGAATTTCATAGAAACAGAGAATGGTAACAGCACAGAGGAAGGCAATTTGGTTCATTGAGAAGAAATGTTTGGGAAAATCTAAGATTTAAATCCTTCAAAAGGACCAGAACTCAGTAATTAAGCTATGGCATTGATAAGAGGAATTATAAAGGCAGCAGCTAGGCACCTTTATTTACAAATTTATGGAGAAGAAAGTGATTGCTGGCTTCAGACAATGAAAGGTGGGAAAACATCCATTTTACCTGGGAAGAAGCAAGAAAATGTGATCTCGAATACAAAAAGCGAAAATCCTCAAAGACATGTATAGCCACCATTTTGATTGTTCTCAAAGGCAAGAAAATGCTGAAAAAGGCAGGAAATCCCTGGAAGCATAGCAGAGGTATCATATTACAAAGAATCAATTTTACAAGGTTGGAAGCAGTAAATTGATACATAACAGCCACAAGCACTATTTAATGCTTTATTGAAGAATTCAGTACAGTATTACAGGAATACAGAACTGCACAGTCTGCAACCTCTACTATCCTTCAAGTTAAAGTAGCATTGGCGAATACAAGAATGGTTAAAGAGCAGCAGCTTTAAAACGATGTTGAAATAATAGATTTAAAATGCCTTTTCAGTAACAAAATTAATCAGGATTGATATGAATCATTGCGAGGAGATATCGAATAAAAATTTAATACTTTTTAGCAGATTCAAGGTCAGAGAAGGATCAAACAGGGCTGAAGATTAGACTTCATGGGAGCGACTACAACACTGCCTCAGAATTAAAAACTAAGACTGAAGTTGAGTAAATGAGTCTGGCTAATTACAGATTATGTTGTTCACAGACAACATATTGAAGAGAGTAAAGGCATTTTTGAGAAAGTCCTAAAAGCATTGAATTTCTTGAATGAGCAAGATTTACCAAAAGAGTTCGGCTCCTAGGAAAATTCATAAACAATTTTATTAATGACTTCTACAGGTTCATGGAAAAATCTGAATATGGAGGATTGAAATCAGAACTGGTAAGAGACAGAATTGTTGTTGGAATTCTTAATGAAACTTTGAATTATTTCAGTTCAAGAAAGATTTAACATTGGAGAAAACTAATCAAATTGAACTGCAAGCGGAAACCAGAAAGACTCAGAGGAAGCTCCTGAGAGGAGAAGACCAACACCACCTCAAGAGGGCATCATAGCCTGTTATCCTTTTATTGTATAGATGGCTGAGAGAAGACTCATGACGAGCCTAGACAAAAAAAAACAAGTCAAATGATGTTAAAGACAAATATGAGCACTGAGAGATAACAATGCCCAGTTATTGTCATATTAAGGATAATAGTCTAATAATCAATTGCTTGTCAGGTGTTGATTAATTCAAACCAGTGCAATGCATTATCAGTTATGAAGCATACATTATGGAAAAGCAACTAATAACTGTGTGAGTTTGGCTTGCAAACCCACAGCAGACTAACTGCTGGGCAGAGGTGTAACATCATATATTCAGAGCATTTCATAGAATTCTACAGTATGGAAGCAGGCCATTCGGCCCATCGAGTCTGCACAGATCCTCTAAAGAGCATCGCACCCAGACTCAACCCCTACTCTATTCCCATAATCCTGCATTTCCCATAGCTAATCCACCAAACCTACTCATTCCGGGATACTGTGTGCATTTTAACATAGTCAATCCACATAACCTAAACATCTTTGGACTGTGGGTGGAAACTAGAGCACTCGAAGGAAACCTACGCAGACACAGGGAGAATGTGCAATCTCCACACAGATAGTCACCTAAGGCTTGAATCAAACTCAGGACCCTAGCACTGTGAGGCTGCAATGCAAGACATTGAGTCACTGAGCTACCATGCCACACTAAAAGTGAACAATCTTAAAGGCAAGATATTCATACGACAACATCCCCTCCTTTTCAAAAGAAAAGTGTAACTATTTACAATAACAATTAGCTGACAGGTCTCTATAATTTATATGTAATTTGCTGATAGGTCCAGATCTTGAGATAGTGATTTTGTCAGAATGTGCTATTGATTCACCACGATCATCAGTGATTTTCTCTGTCATTCCTGCTTGTATTCCTGGTCTTCTGCGGAGCATACAAGTATTGAGAAGTGGTTGAGAATTTGGAACATATCTGATTTGTCTTCTGGTCCTTTTCATGGTTGTGCTGTCATGTGTGTGGACCTCACAGGATCTGAGCTCTCAGCGCATCTAGGCAGATCAGCTGATTACCATGTACCTCCTGCAGGATCAGGAATGTGAACTTTTTGTCTTGATTGTTGCTTTAAAATTTCTATATCCACACTTTTATCATGCACATTGGTCAGCTTCACAAGAAGCTACTCTCAAGTTTCAAAAAGAGTATTTCAGTTCTGAATTGGTAAATTGCTATGCATTGGTGTGGGCCAGGCATGAGTCTGTCAGTGATGGCGTGATTGCACATAGAGCTGTGGTCCTCAAAAATAACAGTGCATTGCGTAAATCCTGCTTGGTCTTTCCACACAAATCTGTGTTCAGCTAGACCATTGAACCGTTAAGGAAGTAGCCTACTGGATACTCCATTTACCTAATATCTTATAACTCCAATCAGTGTTATTATTGAATACATCAGATTGCAGACTAAAGCCTGATTCTTTTGGTTTTGACAAGGTGTTTGTTTTAACTGAAACAAAAGCACTAAATTCTGCAGATTTTGTTTTAACAATAAAACAAAGTTTATTAACAGATGAAATTGAGATAAAATGGAATAAACCAAATGATCTACCTATAACACAAATTCGAAGATTTTAAATACACAATAGAAAGATAATTCTGTTAAACCCCAATCTCTCCTTTATAAATTGTACCCAAAACACAGCTTTGGTGCTGTACCTGAAATTACACGTTGTATAGTAACTAAATACACCACTCACGCATTGTGAACACAATAGTTCTTGTTTCTAACCCCAAAATAGATTTAAATCATGTCAGACTTTAAATTTTTAATTGTAACTGCAGATAGCTTCTTCCAGGAATCATCGTACACTGGGTTTAAAAGTACTCAGATTTAATCTCTTAAAGTCTTATTCCATCACTTCCGGTCTGGGATTGAGACTAATTCTTTACTCCACATAATCTAGTTTCGTTATATCTTTCCCTTTGGAGGAGTACCATCTTCATACAAGGCCAAGTGGCATTAACGATGCTCAGTGCTGAGTTAACATATGCTCTTGACATGCTTTGCAGTTCTAAACAAAGGTGTCAATATGAACATGTATAGTCAGGGTCACTGTGGGAGTCTATGGCTTTACCATCAGTGGTCAGCCTATGCCTAGAAATTGAAATAGACTTGTCAAGGAAGGGGAAGGAAGATTCAGAGATGGACCAGGTGAGATAATTGATGTTGGACATCTTCAATCACCCACTGTGATTGCTTCACTGGTGAGGTTAACCTGTCAAACTCCCAGTTGTGTTACTGAAAGATTGTTGCACACTCGACGATATACTGACTGTCTTGTAAGTCTTAAAAACTGAAAAAACTGCTGACGCTGTAAATCAGAGACAAAAACAGAAGTTGCTGGAAAAATTCAGCAGGTCTGGCAGCAGGTACCTCAGAACTGAAGGAAGGATCACTGGGCCTGAAACGTTAACTCTGATTTATCTTCGCAGAAGCTGCCAGACGTGCTGAGCTTTTCCAGCAACTTCTGCTTTTGTGTCTTGTAAGTCTTTTTGTCTGATCCATGCACGTGTGTGAATGATGACGTTGTTGAAGAATATCAGGTCGCGATGATTCTGATAGGATGACCTGGCATCCTTTAATAATATTCTTCAGGAGATATGTATCTCATCCCAAAAAAAGCCAATACATATTCCTGAGCAGGCTGAATCCAAACAGGCCATTCTTTAATAAGCATGGGGCTGGATGAACACAGCAGGTCAAGCAGCATCATAGGAGCAGGAAAACTTGACGTTTCGGGCCTAAACCCTTCATCAGAAATGAGGGAGGGGAAGAGGGTTCTGAAATAAATAGGGAGAGAGGGGGAGGCGGATAGAGGATGGATAGAGGAGAGGATAGGTGGAGAGGAGGCAGACAAGTCGAAGAGGCGGGGATGGAGCCAGTAAAGGTGAGTGTAGGTAGGGGGGTAGGGAGGAGATAGGTCAGTCCAGGGAGGATGGACAGGTCAAGGGGGCGGGATGATGTTAGTAGATAGGAGATGGGGGTGCGGTTGGGGGAGGGGAGATTTTGAAGCTTGTGAAATCCACATTGATGCCATTGGGCTGCAGGGTTCCCAGGCTGAATATGATTTGCTGTTCCTGCAGCCTTCGGGTGGCATCACTGTGGCATTGCAGGAGGCCCAGGATGGACATGTCATCTGAGGAATGGGAGGGGGAGTTGAAATGGTTCGCGACTGGGAGGTGCAGTTGTTTGTTGCGAACTGAGCGCACGTGTTCTGCAAAGCGGTCCCCAAGCCTCCGCTTGGTTTCCCCGATGTAGAGGAAGCCACAACGGGTACAGCGGATGCAGTATACCACATTGGCAGATGTGCAGGTGAACATCTGCCTGATGTGGAAAGTCTTCTTGGGGCCTGGGATGGGGGTGAGGGAGGAGGTGTGGGGGCAGGTGTAGCACTTCCTGCGGTTCCAGGGAAAAGTGCCGGGTGTGGTGGGGCTGGAGGGGAGTGTGGAGCAGACAAGGTGTTTTTGCCATTGTTTCTGTAACGTTATATGGCTAAAGAAGCAGAAGTGATAGCATACAGAGAGATAAGACTGAACGGCTCAGGTGGAATAACTGTCAGGAGCATAGGAATGTTGCAAGCTACACTACAAAGCAGATGAAAGAGTTGAAAATCTGTATATTGTTCACAATCAACTGCCTTCACTTTTGAGACTGTATGCTTGACTTTATCTCTATGTCATCAGAGGCATTGGAGGAGACAACATCCCCAAGAACAAAAACAAACAGTTGCCCAGTCACTGGTCCACGGACAAACTTTTATTGAGCAAATAGTCCTGGGGTAACCAGAAAAAGAGTTCATTGGGCTTTTCAGTCTCATGGCAGAACACAAACAGAAGAAAGATTCAAGTGAGATCACTGATGCTAACAGAAGAGAGCTGTTTAACATTAACATTAAGTAAGTCATAGACTTCACAGGACAGACAGATATGTTTACAATGCTTTATGTTCTAAAACAGAACGGTAAATATCAGCAACATAATTAGTGCTGAGTGTGCAGAAATCTTTCAGTAACGCAACTGGGAGTTTGACAAGTTTACTTCACCAACAAAGCAACCACAGTGGGTGTTTGAAGATGTTCACCATCAATTATCTCTCCTGGTCTATCTCTGAATCCTCCTTTCCCTTCCTTGACAACTCTATTTCCAGTTCTAGGCATTAGCTGACTACTGATGACAAAGCCATAGACTCCCACAGTGACCTTGACTATATATGCTCGCACTCCGCTTCCTGGAAGAGCTGCATTCAATGCTCCCAGCTTCTCCCTCTCTGTTGCATCTGTTCTGGTGATGCCACCTTCCTCACTAGAGCTCAGACATGTCAGTCTTTACCATCAACTTAGAATTCCCTCTGCCACCATGGTTGACAGGACCCTCAGTCATGTCAGACCCATTTTCCTCATTTCTACCCTGACCTCTTTACTTCACTCCAACAACAATAGGGTGCCCTTGTCATCGCATTCGACCCAACAAGTGTCCACATCCAAAGATCAGAAGCCACCATTTCAGTCACTTCCTGCTGATGCCACCATCAGACGCATATTCTTCTCCCCTCCCTCGTCTGCTTTCCACAGGTGCCATTTCATCTGGGACACCCTGGTCCACTCCTCCTCCATTCCCAAAAGATCCTCACATGGCACCACCTTCCCATGTAATCGCAGAAGGTGGAACAATTACCTGATTTACCTGCTCCCTCCTCGCTTTCTGAGACCCTACACATATCTTCAGGGCGAAGCAGCAATTTACCTGCACTTCATTTGGAATAATCTATTATATTTGCTGCTGACAATGTGTTCTTATCAACACACCATCATGTTCCTATATCAACATTTCTGTCTCAGGCCCACTGTAGTGTTCCAGCAAAGCTCAAGCAAAGCCCAGATACTTTACAACTCTCAGGATTCCGAGTTCAACAATTTCAGAGTGCGAATACTTCTGCCATGTTTGTTACCCAGCCCCATACTCACAGGTCCTGTCCTGTATGGGTGGCTTCCAGCAGCCAACCCATTTACAACTAATCATACTTCCTGTTAGTACCCATTCAGTTTTAATCTGTCTCCCAGTTTATCATCAGCAATCCTTTTTTCTGTTTCTTCTGCTTTATTTCTCTCTCGCTCTTTCTCTCTCTCTCTCTCTCTCTCTCTCTGGGCACTGCTTCCATCAGTTCTACCCACTCCTTCCACACCTCCATCCCAACCCCATTCCTCACCAGCAGCATAAATACCACCATTTCCCTACTGCTTTCAGTTCTGACCATAGATGCTGTCAGACCTGCCGAGTTTCTCCAGCACTTTCTGTTGCTGTTTCAGAACTCCAGCATTTGCAATTTTCTTTTATTAGGTTACATAATCATGTATGTAATTATATTATGTTCGTTCGCCCTGTCTTCCAAAACAATACCTGATTTCACAAATGCTGGTGGTCTGAGCATTTAACACTTCTTTCAGAAAGCACTCTCTTCATTCTTAGATGACTTGAGGGCTGTTGGCTCTGGTTCTGATCTGCAGATAATTTCTCTACTAAAGGATCTTTTACCTTCAGATATACTTTATGGAAGAAATTGTTTTTGGTAGACATTGTCTTTGGTCTTTACTTATTCAAAGGGCCTTTAATCTCCTGAATTTCCTTTTTGGAAGAAAATTGCAGTGTTGAAACAAATGTTTGTTTAATTGTAGTATCCTGGATTTCTGGATCTGCCAATTGTGTTTTTAATTGGGAGAGGGGAGGCTCTTGTTTTTGCAACACCCTGAATCCAAGTTATTTCGGCTTGCTGAATATAGTTTCATCCAGCTCCACACCTTGTTATCAAAGTTTCATTATTGCTATCTTGCTATCAATTTTTTTTTGTTATCTGAGGACAATGCTTCTTCTGTAGATCATCTAAAGTGAAGATTCCTCTACCATTAATCATTAGATCGATGCAAGACAATGCAAAGACAAAAAAAAGATTTGTGGCAGTGAACTATTTCAAACAAATCTGACCAGGTATCTTGTATATGTAGAGCTGGCTAATTCTACAAGGTACCAGGAATGGACATCTCGGTAAAGCACATATTTCAAAGCTTTGAAGAATTGTGTGGCTGGTATTGATAACATATAGTTACTCCCAGGTTATGAAAGTGTTCTGTTCTGGAGTCTGTTCGCAACTTGAATTGTATGCAAGTCAATGTAAAGCAGCTGTTTATAAGAACAGGAAACATTTGTTTGTTAGATCTTTAGATTATACCCTGTGTATGTGATTACATTCATATGTACAAGAGTTTGTTAAGTCGGATGTTAGTAAACTGGGGACTGCCTTTTAAAGCCGTGACATCTATCATTGTTGTATCTGCCACTTAAAGAGCAAGTTATTGTTCAGGAACAAAAACAAAGTTGCTGGAAAAGCCTAGTAGGTCTGGCAGCATCTGTGAAGGAAAAAACAGAGTTAACGTTTCTGGTCCGGTGACCCTTCCTCAGAAGGGTTTTTGTTCATATTGACCATTATTTGCCTCTTAATTCATGCTTGACCTTGGTCCAATAGTTAACATCCAAGTTTAAGAAAGTAAAATCGTGTTTAATGGCTTTTTGTTGGAGTTGTTTGGTAAATTCAGATCCTTTAATTTACTGGACTCTATGGGGATCATTAAAACATTTATAAAATCTCTTTTCAACTTTTTCTTCCCTAAGAAGAAAGTTTTCAGTTTAAACTGTCCATTTAATGAAGGTCTTTCTTTCTATGAAATAAGCTTGTAAATCTTGAGTGTGCCCTCCCCAAAGCCTTTATGTCCTTCCTAAAATGTTATATCCAGAATTGTACACAATTCTGCAATTGAAGTTGAACTGTTGTTCAGCATTACTTCTTTGCTTTTGTGCTCTACTTCTCTATGAGCCCAGAATTCCCTTTGCCTTTTGAGCCATTTCTTCAACCCACATTGCCATATTCATCAATTTGTGTCCATCTACCCTCCACTGCAGAGCAACATCTCTACCTAAAACCAAATTTTAATTTAAATTTTGTAAGTCTTCTTTGATAATTTGTCACAGTAGCCCCTGAAGTAGCAATTGCTGGTCAATTTGGTTTATTTAGTTAGAGATAAAAGGTACTGCAGATGCTGGAGAATCCAAGATAACAAGCATGGGGCTGGATGAACACAGCAGGTCAAGCAGCATCATAGGAGCAGGAGGATGCTGCTTGACCTGCTGTGTTCATCCAGCCCCATGCTTGTTATCTTGGTTTATTTAGTTAGTTTTGTTATTAGTGGCCAATAGGTTTCCATAACCTATACCTAACACAGGTTTTTGGTTCAGCAGACTAGTTTACCTCGGGCTTTTTTCCAACACATGCTTAGTAGTCAACAGTAATATAACCTCTGGGCATTGAGTTTTAAAGCTTGAAAACCAGAATCTTTTCGGAGATCACCAAATGGAATAGGATATAATTTAATCCTTAAAATGCTGACATGTGTAGATATTATTGTTGTAAAAGGTGCTTGATTTGTGAACTGAAGCAGAGCACAAGTGAGAACAAAAATAATGAACGTCAAGGAAAATGAAAGAGAGGAAGAGTTTTCCCAGTGAGCAGTCGATCTGCGTCATAAACACACAGCAAAAAACAATGCGTGCCGTATGGATGAAGGCTTTTAACAAATCTGGATGGATATCTGGCTTAAAATTAGCTTAAGTATTGTGAGGATTTGTATAAATAGATACTCTTTAGCACATGATATCATCATTGAAACATTGTACTGTTTAAAAATGCAGATACAAATAAGTAATGTAGGTTACAAGGTAAGGTGGATTTTCTGGAACTTTATTGATGTGGCTTCTGGAAACACAAAGTACTTTTCAAGAACTTTGCAGAGTGCATAAAAGGGCAAATAGCTTATGTTCTTTAGAAGTAATGGCTTTGATGATTTCTTGTGCACTTATAATCAGAAGACACCTATCAGCATGTATGTTGAATGCAGTCTCAATTTGAATGGAAGCAGGAGCAATGTTGAAATTCTGAGGTAAATTCATTTAATTTATCCACAAATATCAGTGTAATTGTTTGTAATCTAACATATTAATGAATTATGTTAATTGGAGTTAATTTATTTATGCAAATAAGGTTGATTGGAAAATAAAATTTCCCTGTGTGACAGTAAAGAAATCACAAAAGATGGAGAGGATAATTTGTATGCTGAGAGATATTGAGAATAAATGATGTATGTGTATGTGTAACACCCTCAAGGGATTTCGATGATCTCGTAAAATGTGAGAGTGAATGGAAAGCCTGGCATGAAGAAATATAAATACAAAAAAAAATGAAAAATTGAGTTACTTTGTTAAAGATTTAAGATCATGCAATAGAGTTGTTTAAAATTATGAATGGATGGGACAGTGTTGCTAAAATCAGACTGTTTGCAATAAGTGAGAGATCATGAACAAGTAGCCACAGACACTAGATTAAATATAAGAGACTCAAATCAGAAGGCAAGATAAGCATCTTAACAGAGAATTGTGAGATTTTACACGCACATGCAGTGTTGGTGACTAGAGTCATACAGCATGGAAACAAACTTTTTGATCCAACGAGTCTATTCCGACCATAATCCCAAACTAAACTAGTCCCAACTGCCTTAGCTTGGCCCATATCACTCCAAACATTTCTTATTCATTTACTTATCCAAACATCTTTTAAACATTGTAACTGTATCCGCATCCACCACTTCCTCTGGAATATCATTCCACACACAAACTACTCTGTGTGTGTAAAAAGATTGCCCTTTGTCTTTTTAAAATCTTTCTCCTGTCACCTTAAAATATGCTCCCTAGTCTTGAAATACCCTACCCTAGAGAAAAGATACCTGCCATTCACCTTATCTACACCCCTCGTTATTTCATTAACCTCTATAAGGTCACTTCTCAACCTTCTACACTCCAGTGAAAGAGGTCCGAGCCTATCAAGCCTCTCTCTACAACTCAAACCTTCCATTTTTGGCAACATTCTGGTCAATCTTTAAACATCTATGACAGATATAGTTAACAGTTAGCATTCAAGACTAGATTGCATTGGTCAATGAAACAAGCAAGGTAGAAAGGATTTGGAGCAGGATGGATAAATGTGGCTAGAACGTTTTGCTTTTGTGGAAGGTCAATATCCACATAGACTGGTTGGGACACAAGCCTGTTTTTGTGTTATAGTTTCAATGTACTGTTATGAATATCTATGCATACGTTGTCTACATTGTCCTGAACTTTACTGTACCTTGCAATGGAGAACATACTGGCACATTTCACTATCACTAACATCACTGAAGACTCAAAGCAACCAAAGTGTTCATTGTGATGGAACACCAGCAATACCAGAAAGAAGACAATGGGTTGTCCCGCTGTCCATTGATGCCTCCTGGCAGGCTGTTTTCCAGTGTGCAAAGGAAAAGTTGGATGTTTTCTCCTTAAAGGACAGAAGATGAAGACCCCCCTTGATCAGGCAATCCTGAACAGAGATCACAGAGGTGATTGGTGGTTGTAGGATCACCCAGTCTTCTGGATTCAGTGCTAAAATAATATGAAGGACCTCATTGTGTCTACCAAAGTAAGTTCTCCATACTTCTTTCCTCTTCTGCTTGTACGCAAGAATGCAAGAGAACTGGTTTGGTGGAAAGAGTGGCCATCAAGTCTGTGAAAAGGGATGCCAAGTTGCTGCATATCTTGTCAGAGACATGACAGCATTTCATTGACAGGCCCCATCTGTGATTGACTAATAGCTCCTCAAGAATGGGCAGAGGCAGGTGGTATTTGTGTACCCCTTCCATGGGCTGCTGGACCTCCACCTGTGAAGGCGTGAATCCAGAAGAAAATTAACAACTTTTGAGAGCAGGCAAAGATGGCAGACAACAATAAAAAGCAAAGGAGGGATGCCATAACTCCACATTTTAATTCCCATGTTGATTTCATAGAATCCCTGCAGTGTGGAAGTAGGCCATTCAGTCCATCAAGTCCACAACAATGCTCCAAAGAGCATCCACCCAGATCCACCCCTCAACCCAGTCCCCATAGACCAGCATTTACCATGGCTTTATCCTCCTAGCCTGCACACCCTTGGACACTGCGGACAAGGTAGCTTGGCCAATCCACCTAACATGCGCATCTTTGGATGTGGGAGGAAACCGGAGCACCAGAAGGAAACCCATGCAGACACAGGGAGAATGTGCAAACTCCACATGTACAGTTCACATGTGAATGGAACCCGGCTCCCTCATGCTGTGAGGCAGCAGCGCTAACCACTAAACCACTGTGCCACCCAAAAGTAAACACATGTAGGGATTGAACAGACCTGTGCCCACCAAGCATTCACTAAAGCACTGAAGAGAGTGGGATGATGGGCCACCCAGGTGGCCGCACCATTGCAAATGGCAACAAGGGAATGTCAATCCAAATGGGTAAGTTAGCAAGTGCTGGTGAAGAAAGCTCTGATGCATGGTGCCCATGTGGCTATCACTGGAATCATGAAGCCTAACAGCAAAGTTGGGATGAGGAAGTGGTAAGGCCTTGACCATCATATGTTTATGTTCTCATGTAGATCAAGCGCAAGCTGAGGGAAGAAGAGGTCAAGAGCACAGAGATCAGATTGGCCTCCTCTGAGGAGAAGAAGTGAACTTCAGAGGATGCAGCATCACATTGTTCTCCTGCACCCTCCACCAGTGCAGACACTCTCACGTAGGTAGGAATGATTTTACAACCAGGTTTAACGTAATAAGGAGAGCAGCTAACTGAAGCTGTGACAGTCCAAGAGACTGACAGCTGGAGGTCTGTGCAAGGCCAGTTTGAGGGAGAGCCTCAGTGTCTGCCTCTGACATTCTTCCGGAGCCACGTATGACAAGGTATATGCTGCAACTCCAATGAGAAGTAAATACACTTCTCATACACAGGCAATGGAAAGGTCCATCTAGCTCTTGAGTGCTGCCATTCTTTCATGGGTATGTACATGGCTTTCTCCACTAAGAGATTGGTGAACATCATGAAGGGCTGTCTCCAATAGGCTACCAAATAACAGAGCTGTGCAATGATTTGCATGTCATCACCTTGTTCATCAGCTTTATGTCGCAGTGGTAGGTGAGAGGGGAACAAGACACCAGGTCAGGAGGGGGATGTCTATGTCTGAATGCTGAATCTCTATCTAGAGATTCCTCTCACAACAGTCCCAAGTAGCTCCTCAGGCTTTCTGTAAGTGGTTTAATCATCCAAAAAAGTCAGAGTAGCAGCAAAAGGTTTGATTTGATTTGATTTGTTGTTGTCACATATACCTAAGTGCAGTGAAAAGTTTTGTTTTACAAGCAGTACAGGCAGATCATAGCAAACAAGGACGTACAGATCACTGCATTCTCAGAGAGATGCATACAAGGTTACAACTACACAGGAGGTGCGCAAAGCAAGATCAACATGAGGTTTGAAATTAGAGAGGTCCGTTCAGCAGCCTAATAGGTTGTTCTTGAATCTGTCTTGCAATTTATGTGGTCTTTCATAGAGGAGTCTCAACTTTTGGGAGTATGTTACAGAAAATCATATATTTGAATCACATGACTTACGGAAGAGAAGCAACGTGGACTGAGATTGCGACTTTGTTTTTTTTGTTTTTGCCATGGTTGAGGCACTGAGCATCAATCATTTAGTGTCCATTTAAGAGTAGTTCTAATCAAGCATATGGCAAGCTCTGGTAGATAATAATTATACCCAGCGTGCTGTTTTTATTTACCTCCAGTGTTGTTTTGGTCCAAGTATTTTAATTCTGGAGATTTCAACTGTCAGGAGAAAGATATAGATTGTCACATGACGCCTCTTTTGCACGGAGAACAAATCGAACTTATTAATGAAAACGCTAATTAGCAAATAGTTATATTTTCATTCAAACTCAGAATGTAAGGTTTTTTGGTAGCATGTAAAGATCATTAACTTAAAAATTCTATCCCTATCCATAGAGCAACCAATGCCTACCCAGCTTCTTGCCAACCCTCACCTATGCTTAAAATACACAAGGCCCCTTGTTATGAATCTCAGTGCACGTATTTGTTATATTATTTGCATGAACATATTAATGTTATGATAATTGAACTCAATTTACAAACCAAGTAACGTCTGTTAGAAAGTACACTTCTATATGTCAGGAACTGTAAATCTATTTTATGAAATTTTGGAAGCATAATTAGTATGCCATTAGCACGTATTGAATTATACTAATTAAATACATTTACATACCAAATTAGGTTATTTAAAATACTTTCTCCATTAACTCACAAACGCAAGTCAGTCTGTCAAACAGAAACAATCCCGTTAAGATGTCTTTTCTATAAGATATGTTATGATGTAACACTCTCATAAAGAAGATCTGCTCATGTGTCTTGCATTCCTGCTACAAATATTGGAGTCAGTCTACCAGTGAGATACACTGCCCCATGTTCATAAACCTCCTCACATAGTTACTTAACGTCTCAAATACGTTTCACCTTTGTCAGTCTAAATCACAGGGATTTCTTCCTTACGCATTAATCAAGTTGTCCAAACAACCAGCAATGGGTGATTACGCAACTGTTAATGTCAAGGAGATCCATCTTTGCTCTTTGCTTGGAAGTTTTACTATGCTGGCTCAGAATTTTAGGATTTTTCTTTTTCAACCACTGAATCAAGCAATCCCGACAGAAAGGCCAGATGGCACAACCTGTATTCTTAGCTCCAATGTGCACTTTTTTTTATAGTGGATCAGGGGGTCTGGGTATCGCTGACTGGACAAGTATTTATTGCCCATTGCAAATTGCCCCTTGATCTGGCTGTAAAGCACTTTGGGACATCCAGTGATCAGGAAAAGTGCTTTGTAATTGCAAGTCTTTCTCTCTGCGCATGGGAAGATGGCTGGAGCATACACTGAAGAGGAGTTTTGGATCACTGACAGTGAGTTTCAGAATTTCGCATTTGACTGTGTTACTGAGGCTAGAAATACTGCCAGTTTTATACAGTGATGACAGTAAGTACTGGTATGTCATTACAACAGCAAACTTTACTTCAATGGATTGCATATGGCTTATGGAAAGTGGAAAGCTCTGGAGAAACTTAACAGATCTGACCACTCTTGTAGAGACAGAAGCTTTTATTTAATTTATTTGTTCATTCCTGGGTGTCGCTGGCTGGGTCAGCATTTATAGCCCAATCTTAGTTGCTGTTGAGAAGGCAGAGTTTAAACTGCCTCCTTGAACTTTTATATTCCATGTGGTTCCCCACTGCCATTAGGAAGGGAATTCCCAGATTTTGACCCAGCGGCACTGGAGGAATGGGATAAATTTCCAAGTCAGGATAATGCATGGTTTGGAGGGAAACTTGAAGGTGGTGGTGTTCTCTTGTATCTTCAGCTCTTCTCCTTCATGACAGATACACTCTTGAGTTTGGAAGGTGCTGTCAAACAAGATTTGGTGAATTTCTGTGGTGCGTACTTAGATAGTACATACTGCTTGTATGTAAGTGTCAAGGCTTCTAATCTTTGTGGATGTGGTGCCAATTAAGTGGGCTGTTTTGACCTGGATGGCGTCAAGCTTCTTGAGTGTTTTTGGAGCTTCATTTATGCAAACAAGTGGGGAGTATTCCATCACATTCTGGACTTGTGCCTTGAAGATGCTTGATAGGTTTTGGGGAGGCAGGTGGTGAGCTACTTGCTGTAAGATTCCTAGTTTCTGACCTGCTCATGTAGCCATGGTATTTACCTGTCTAGACCAGTTCACTTTTAATATTTCAAATCCAATATGAGTCTTCTTTGGAGCTAAATAGTTTATTTCTTAATGATCTTTTGCAACAACTTAATGTGGCAACATAAGACTTTATCGATTTCACAATCCCTTTACTACAGGATTCTGTCTTTCTCTCTGTTTCTCTCAAGCAATCCTTAAAGCATGAGGCTCTCTGTGCCGTAGGTTCCATGTATTGTAATTGAATAATTATGTTTTGTGTAGCACACAACAAAATCAGAATGATACCTTAAATTTGGAATTTGTAGTCACCGAATTCTATCATTCTTTCTCAATTAAAAATGTGTGCGATTGCTTGTTTTTGTAGCTCATCCTGCTACACCTAGCATTATTGTCACATGTGAAGCATTGAAAATCAGCCAGTAGCTTTACCTGGAAAACATGGAGAATGTAAACACATAGCCTAGTAGTTTTAGAATTGCTTTGTTCATGTGAACTCAGCTGATTGAATTCTGAGTCTTTAGAAATGTTGAAGAAAGTCTGCACTCATATAAAAGAAATACACTTAGTGTATCACAGCAGTAATGTGCACAATTGACATTGTTACAAATTGTTTACTGCATTCAATTTGCAGAAGTTGAAACACGGTGATCTGCCCACAAATGTGGGTTAAGAAGACCTTCAAGATTGCTGAGGATGCTCCTACATAACCCGAGTTGCCTGCAAATACACTCAATGTCAAAAGAAAATAAAAACACTGTAATGTGGTAAATATGTGAAAAATCTCTTTTTTTTCAACATGTTCACACCTTACAATTGTTTGACCTTGTGCTGTAAAAGGCATGGAAAAAATTTGTGAGTTAGCTCTGGAAATCTCAGTAATATTTTTCTGCTTTAAGTGCTGTCTTCGGGTGAGCGTGATATAGTTACCACATCATTGATGCAATTATACATGTTTTCCACATTTTTGTGATGCAGTGCGAATTCCCAAAGCATCTCTATAGCCTTTGTGGTTGCAGCTGGGGGAACAGCTGGGTGAACATTCATCAGCCTCCTCCAGCTCTTCAGTGTAAGAACATACTGCATCTACAATGCCTCACCTGTCTGTCCCGTTGTATTATTCAGCATACAGTGTGCATTTGGTGTATGTCTAAATAATTGTCACTGCTGGACCTGCCATGCTGGCTTGCCAAAGGCAAGTGAATGGAGCCTTGGCATTGAGCTTGTTAGCCTCACTCTACTCCTCTTCATTCCTGCCATCTTGTGTAGCCATAGTTTGTTTGAAGGCCGCATGAAAAATAGACTTGACAATTGTGACCTCCTCACCATCTACCATACCTTCTTCATCTGGATTAGTTGGGTTGTACACTTGCTTATTCATGGCCTCAACAGCTTGAGCAATCAGCTGCTGTTGGGAGCTGACCTTTAGCTTATAAATTGCCCCCTTGACCCACTGGCTGGAACTTGGCCATACTGTTAGAACAGGCAAGAACGTCAATTTGACAGTCTGGTTTCAGCTGCATTAAAATGTGTCTTGGTGCATACCTATTCAGGATCTGGATGAGAGCTTTTTAGCAGCTGATCATCTGTCATTGTTGCCATAATTTCTGCACTCCCACTAGTTACTATTGGGAAGACAATGTTGTGCCTGGACTTGAATCAGCCTGCTCATCCATCACAGCAATGAAACATCTTGTAATCTAGACTCTTTACCAAGATGACTCCCTTTTCCTGCAGATTTACCCCAGAGATGGGAGTAATCTTTGCTTGAGCTGCCTTGAACCGGATGTTGGGATAGGCAACCATGCTGATTCTCTTCCTTGCTGGAGAGAATGCCTGCTTTTGGAACTGTTCCATTATGTTCGTATCATACTTCAGAAAGGCTGAAAAACCTGATGGTGGAATATCCCACTCCTTAATAATGTACACTTTTTGCTTCTCACTACAGTTTTCCACTTCATGTATCAGATTCACTTTGTCTCTGATCAACAACACTTGTAACTTTCTCACAGGTTTAGCTGCCTTCAACATCCTTTCACAGAGAGATCTTGATGTCAAATGATGAATTGTCCAGGGGTCCATGATTTTTCATTAAAGTGCAGCCTGACTCTGCAGCAACGTGGTCATATGGCAAATATACACAGGTTTTGCCCATTCAGACTTCCCTTTCAGAAGTGGGGCTTATCGCAGGTATCCCGCTATTGAATTTCCTATTCTGTTGGCAGGGATGGTTAACAGTTTCACCTCAACCAGAGTTTCAGGTTAACTGAATTGTCTCATTACGATTTCACTACCTTATCTTAAGTAGAACCAGTAAATGTTCACCTTCAACTCTTAGAAGCAGAATTTCCATGGAGTTACAACACAGTTCTGATATTGAAATGTGAAAAATACAACTTTTTAGGCTTCTTTCCAATCTTTTACAACTATCCCATTCAACAATAATTGTCAACAGTTTGATGAGCTGTATGTTTTGATGGTGACTCCTAGGCATCATGTTTTATTTTGCTACAAATGAAAATGTGATGGTGTCAGTAGTAAGCCGTCAGATTGAGGATAAAGTCAATAAAATGACAGGAGAACATGATTTTCAGGTTAAATACTTGATTTGAATTTAATTGCTTAACAAGAATGATTTTCAGCATAAACCTCTTGGTATTTCTTCAGATTTTGTACCTGATATAAATCTGAATTTCCAATTGACCATGGAGATGCATAATATTGTCTAGAATTTGAAAAATTAGCATTTAAAATATATGGAAATCAAAGTGACAAAACTGCCTGATTCAGAATGCGGGATGGTTTTAAGATTTGTATTCAATTTGCATTCAACATGTTTTCTATTTTTCTTATCAATTATTTCTCTCTATGGCTTCCCACATATTGATTCCTCACTAATATGCTATTCCTGTGCACTAGTCATTCACCTGTAGCTTATCCAATTGTCTATAATTCCAGTTCAGGCTTTTATAGAGTTTATGGCTCAGGAACACTAAAATCAATTGAAACACCACACTACTGTTCTGCAGAGAACAATTTAACAAGTGCAGACTGAAGTATGGCCCACTTTTGTCCGAAAGGATTTAGTACTCGCTGAGTAAACTCTCAGCAACATCAGAAAAGGGTACGCACCATTCCGTTATAATATTCAGCGTGAATGGAGCAATTATGCTTTAAAGTTAACTGCATGAAGAAAATATATTATCATTCAAGATTAGTAAAGCTGGAGTCCATTTTCAGTCGAAATTAGTTTCCTTTATATTAATTGCAATACGGAATTGTTGAAATCTCTGCCCCTTACTTAAGTTTTTTTTAATATATCTGTAGGGACAACCATGATCATACTTCAGAGTGTGATATGAGTCGCTTCGATTGACTGCCGCCTGAGGGAAGAAACGAACAAATCGCTCAGCTGGTGGCTGACACCGTTCTTGAAGGCAGCGAGCAAGGAACACTTTGCAGTCTTTTAGAAACTCCACACCAGCTGTCACCCAGCCCTGCGTGGTGAAAAGCTCCTGTCACTTTGTCCAAAGGGATTTAGCTGGTCAGAGGGAAAAAATTTAAATACAAAGAAACTAGCTAAGAAGCTGGTGAAAGGGATTAAGAGTGCACAAGAGCACATGTGTATGAGACACTAATACATCTTTAGGAAATTTCAGATCCCTAAAGCCAGGATTACTGCCAGAGGCAGGGCCATATACGTATGTGAGGATCTGCACCATCACAGTTATTATCTGTTCACTATTGAAGTTATTAGCTCTTTCATCATCAACAATTTCAGATTCTTCATTTTCTGAGCTTTTCCCATCTGGAGAGAAAAAACAGACAGTTTTTATTCCATTTGCATAAAAATCACCTGCATGCAAATATGCCGTTACATCTCATTTTGTTGAATTATAATGTTCACTTTTATTCAAGATGTCATGAACTGAAAATATAAGGTAGAGCGGGACATCTCTTTTAAAACGTGTTAATTTTTAAAAAGGATTTTTTAATATTCATTATTAATGAATTTCCTCAAATCAGTTACCCAAATATTATGGTGCTACAAATTTTGTACTAATATTGCTATCAGAAATGCTTTTGGATGTTTGCTGAAACTAACCGAAAGCTAGAATAGATTTAACACAACCGTTAGGAACCTCAGAATACATGTTGGTTTGCTGTTTTACTGTTTGTATACTGGAAACATCAGTTTGAAGATACTAAATCATCATTTGTGTATGTTAAGCAAAAGTGCATTTATGAAAACCTGTCCCCCTTTTCAGGTTGCAGATCTCATAATAACACATTCAAAGAAATACAAAATATTGTGTTGGCCTGAATGAAAAAGTGAAAAAAGCACAAATATAAAAACCTCAGATAATATTTGAGGCCTCATTCAAGGCTGAACATTCTCACTATATGAAATTTGAATGAGATGGTCATGCTTTGTGCCTTTTCATTCAAAGCCAGTGTAAATACAGGCAGCCTGACTTCTCTGGTCCTTTTGCTTAGGCCAGGTGAAGATATATTAATGAACTAATTCGGATTTCAATCTAAATTGGGAGCAGAAAATTTACATGTCGAACAGTTCCAGTGTAAAACTGACATGCAGCTTTCTTTGGAAACACTGACATAGTTCTCCTTATCCTGTTGCTGGGTCAGAAATTGTGAAGAATCTTCAAGCTAAAGATTATGGTGTAATCTCTTCTGTTTAGTGTTACAAGTCACCATGGTCAGTCTTATACACAAGAGTGCAATTTATCTGTAAACAGTTGATTGTTTCTAACTTCCTGAATTCCCACTACTTGTAGCTGGGCACGTCCTGTGCATCAGAAGTATGCCAAATATTATTACGCAGAAATGCAAGCCTGTATACATACACACAACCAAGTTACAACAGACCCTGGACAAGGTTTCCCAATTCATCACAATTCTAGACCAGATGCTCCAATCTCCTAAGCTCTCTAGTGAGGAGGGATGAACAGGCTCACCTTTGTGGATACATTCCTGTTAGACCCACAGGAACACATGTTTTAAAATGAATCGATTAACATGGTTTTCTTGAGCTAACAATAAACAATTGAGCTTATTAATTACTATGTATGAGAAGAAATACTAACACAACATACGTGTTAGAAATAAGAAAATCCAAAAAGATAACATTTTAAAAATAAAGATAGATGGATCAGTCTCTGAACTGTTGATTCAATAGTTGAATATTGTAACCATTCCACTGGAGGTTACTGGTAGTTTAACAGTAGGTTCCACAATCCTTAGTTTTGCAGATAATAATATACTTGCAGCTATATGTCTCTGTACCAGTCCTCTTTTAAAAGCACATGTTGAAACTCAGAGCTAAAAATACCTGCAATATTTTGGGGTTCTGACCCATTCCCATAATACAGTGTACACAAATTATATGAAGCTGCCCATGAAAATGTGATGGCCTAAATATGTCACCCTCTTACCCACATAAAAAAGGTAGGTCTGAGACGTAAATAACAAACACGTCAACATAACACATAAAAGCAGAGACACCCAGGCAAAGTTAACATCCCATGCTGCATCCAGGCTGGGAAGAAAGTTTGGAAGTTTTTCCACTTGCTGAATTAGCAGAATAGTTATGAATTAAAGGAGAACAGTGAAAATACAGAATTGAGTCTTCAACGTAGCTGTTTGAAAAAATAACTTATCGTTTATTACATGTAATTTTTAATCTTTTTGTTTTGGAACACAACAGGATGTATGTGATTGCTGAGGATGATAACAGCTTTCAATGTTTCCCAGTCAGTACACATCATCAAGAATCCTAGAGGAGCTAATGATATGCATGTGACATGAGGAATATTTCTAGCACCAACAATGAGGTAAATTTAACACACAAAGTGCATGGTTGGTGTCAGGCCAGATGTCAAAATTTTAACCATCTGAAACCCTGCAGCAACCTGCCCACTTTCAGGTTTAATAGGGGTGTGGCACACAGATGGCAACCAGCTAGTTCCCAGGCTGCAGATTGTTCTTTTGTAATGAGGTTGTCCTCCCCTGTCTTTTATCTGTCATCCTGCTTTAATGCCAATTGGCCAGGTGTCATGTACCTTGGGAGACTCGGCATTTGAAGGAAAATGAGGACTGCTGCACAGAAGAGATTAAATGTTGTTTCTGCACTCCTTGTGGGTCAGGAGATTCAGGGGTGCATCTCAATCTATCTCTCAGTCTCTCATACAAAGACATCCATGGATAGGGATAAAACTCTCTCAAGGAATTGATACACCCCCGGACTGCATCCCTTGGAATACCATGGCGTCAAGACAACTGCCACAATTGGACTGCCTGGGACAGGCACTAGGGATGGTTGAATGGCCCCCAGATCTGATACCCAGAGTCAGAGATCCAAAATTTCCTGAATCCACACGTTGGATCAGATATTCCTTCTCTGCAGCTGTTCCTGAATCCTTCCCATCCAACTGGAAGCCTAGCCTTTCAAACAAGCTGAAGAACCTGTCAAATTGAGAGACACACACTGTGAAGTCTGACTTCTGGCTTTCCCTTCCAAAGCTCCATCATTTGGCATACACAACCCAGCCCCATTTATTTACAGATCAATGTATGTTCAGACACCCACTATGTAACACTGAGGGGACATTATCCTTGAATCAAGGGACACCGATGACTCGACTATAGCATCTTTCAATTCATTGCACCATTTACCGTTATGCCATCTTAGTGAGACTGGCTAACGATTACTACATTGTTTATATTTTAGTGTATTTGACCTATGCACCTGTTAAAATCAGCTGCTGAAATTCACCGAATTTAATATCTCCAAAGTTGAGGGAAATGCATTAAAGCACAGATCCCAAATGTTGTGATTATTTTTTTCTGCCTAGCTTTATTCTGTAAGTTTTAAGACCAGAACCTTGCGATGGCAACAGGAGTTAAATTTAATAGGAAATTTAACATTCTGATGGGCACATCTAGAATGGCCCACACATACTGCCAGAGCTTAGACTTGATGCCCTCTGAAGGTTTATCCTGTCCTTCACTTGCTGTTAATCTTGGACGCAGGAAATCATTAACAATGTAGCTGTATTGAGAAAACAAATAAAAAATCCTGCCCGCACCCCAAAATTGTTCACTTTCCCAAACATCTAAAAGTATTGTCCTCCTGCTCCATCAAAATGCTCAACCTCTCAATCCAAACCATCACCCCCCAACATTCGACAATGTTGTTTTCTATCTACCCTTTCCATGTCCCTTACAATATTATGGAATCACACAGCATGGAAACAGATCCTTCGGTCCAACTTATCCCTGCCGACCAGTTTTCCCAAACTAAACTAGTCCCATTTGCTGGCATTTGGTCCATATTCCTATTCATGTACTCATCCAAATGTCTCTTAAATGTTGTAACTGTACCTGAATCTACCACTTCCTTTGGCAGATGTTCCATATATGCACCAACCTCTGTGTGAAAAAGTTGCCCCTCAGGTCCCTTTTAAATCTTTCCCCTCTTATCTTAAATATATGGCATCTTGTTTTGAACTCCCATATCATCGGGAAAAGACTTTTGATTTTCACCTTATGTATGCCCCTGATGATTTTATAAACATCGAAAAGGTCACCCTTCAACCTCCTATGATCCAGTGAAAGAAAGGCCCCAGCCTATCCAGCTGTCTGTATAATTCAAACCGTTCAGTCCCGGCAACATCCTTGTAAATCATTTCTGAACTCTTTCCAATTTAATAATAGCCTCACCAACATCCTGTACAACCACAAATGGCATCTCAATTCCTATACTCAATGAGCTGAGCAATGAATGCAGGTGTGCCAAACATTTTCTTCCTGTCTACTTGTGGTGCAACTTCCAAGGAACAATGTACCTGAGCCCCCTCGGTCTCTCTGTTCAACAAAACTCCCCAGGGTCCTACTATTAACTGTATAAGTCCTACCCTTGTCTGTCTTCCAAAATGCAAAACTTTGCATTTATCTAAATTAAACACCATCTACCACTCCTTGACGCGTTGGCTGAGTTGATTAAGATTCCTTTGCAGTCTGAGGTTACCTTCTTCACTGTCTACTCCACCAGCAATGTTGGTGTCATCCACAAACTTAATAACCATGCTTCCTATATTCTCACACACATTGTTTATATAAATGACAAACAACTATGGATTCAGTATCAATCCCTGCAAAACACTATAGGTCATAGGCCTCCTGTCCAAAAAAACAACCCTCCACCACCACAACCTGTCTCCTACTGTTAAATCATTGACAACAAATTCACCAGTCTACAGTTCCCAGGCTTCTCCTTCTTAAATAAATGTATAAAATTAGCTACCCTCCCGCCTTCTGACACCTCAGCCATGGCTGATGACAATACAAATATCTTTGCTAGGGGCCCCCTCAATTTCTGCCATAGCTTCCCGCAATGTTGTGCATTTCAACAGATCCTGGAGATTTGTCTATCTTTGTGCTTTTTAAGACCTCCAGAACCTCCTCCTCTGCAATGTGGACTGTTTTAAAACAACAACATTTATTTCCCCAAATTTCCAAGCTTCCATAACTTTCTCCACAGCATAAACTGACAGGAACTATTCATTTAGTATCTCACCTGTCTGCTGTGGTTCCACACATAGACAACCTCATTATACTCAATCAAATCCCCTCTCAGCCTTTTCTGTTCTAAAGAAAACAAATAGAGATTATCTGATCTTCCTTCATTGTTAAAATGCTCCATCCCGTGCAAGATCCTGATGAATCTCCTCTGCAACCTTTTCAGTGCAAATACATTCTTCGTGTGGTGCAGTGACCAGAATTGAACACAGTATTCCAGCCATGCCCTAACCAAAGTGCTGTACTGCTCCAAAATAACTACAGCCCCACTCCCCCATACACTTATTATCTATGTCAGGGATCTGTGGACAAACACTCCAAGATCCCTCTGTTCCTCTGAGTTTTCTAATGTGCTGTCATTCATTGTGTGCTCCCTTGTTTTGTTACATCTTTTAAAATGCATCACCTCACAATTATCAGGGTCAAGTTCCATTTATCACTGAACTACCCATCTGACCAATCAATCTATATCCACCTGCAACCTAAGATCTTCTTTTACATTGTCCAGCGCCCAACTAATCTTTGTGTCATCCACAAACTTATTTATCACACCACCACATTTTCTTGTATATCATTTATATGTATCATGGACAATGAAGTACATAGCACCGATTCCTATGGTATGCCACTGAATGCTGGCCTCTAACCTCACAAACAGCCTTGTAGCACCGCCCTCTGTCTCCTGCCCTTAAGCTACTTTTGAATCCATCTTGCAGAGGTGGATGTACACCTTGTTATCTCAGATTCTCCAGCATCTGCAGTTCCTACTATCTTTGAATCCATCTTGCCAAGTTACACTAGATCCTATATATTTTTAGCATATTCAATAGTCCCTCATGTGGGAACTTGTCAAAGGCTTTACTGAAATCCATATAAACTCCTTCAACTGCGCTACCCTCGTCTACATGCCTGGTCATCACCTTGAAAAATCTAATCAATTTTATGAGGCATGACCTATGTTTCAGAAAGTTATGCTGACTATCCCTGATCAAACCTTGTATCTCCAAGTAGAGTTCAATTCTCTGCCTCAGGATTTTATCAAATAGTTCTCCTACAACTGAGTGAGACTCACTGCTAAATATTTCCCTGATTTACCTCCACCATCCTTATTTGAACTGGCTAGATGTTGAGTGCTAATGTTCTGGATTTTTATTGTCCTTTATTTCTAATCATTTCTTCAAGATGTCATTATGATTCTGTAGTTGAACTCCAGTATTAGTAAGAGTATGTTTCTCTATTATGGTTTTTGGCAAACTTTAACAAAATTTTACCTGTCGCCCCTCAAAAGTTTTACAAATGGTTGATTATTACAGAAAGCTTTCCAACCCAAAACTTCACAATCATCTTTGAGCTTTGAACATTTCAGTAAAACAAAGACTTTTATTCCTGTCAAAGTAACTTTTTGTTTAGCCAATAGCTTAGCTGGCTATCTCTGTATCGAGTAGTACAAATTGTTTTTCAGTCTCTGAATCTTGATAGCATTTTGTGACTTCTAATAACTGAGTTTTTATTTTAGCAGTCGCTTTCAGGTAGCTAGACTGCGTAAACTCATGTTAATTTTTGATCTATTTCACCTCATTTTGATGTTTGATTTGAAGTTTTCCACATTTCTAGGAGATCTAAAGTTTGGACATTTAACTTTTTGCTGAAAGAAAACTGAAGTCCTTGTAAGCTGCATATGTAGCTGTCTATAGCAATGAACAGTGCTGATTGAGAATGACATGTAACCTATCAATAATCTATTTCCTATTCCACTGAAGCATAACTTGCATCTGGCTTCATGCTCTTAATGCGATTCCTCTGGCACCTTGAAGTTTAATGGAAGGCAGCTGGAGAAATAAAGCTTTCAACCATGGCATTGAATTAGAAAACATGAATATGCTATCTCATGTAACCTGTTTAAAATTTATTTTTTTTCTCTATTAACCATGATCTCTGCATGTTAGAAATTATATTATGAAATTATCACGTCCCTCAAAAAACAATGTTTCTTTATCCTGGATCACGTTCAGTTCTTGGACAGTTGCAGATTGGACTATTTGGGTTTAAACTTTGATGCTGTTGGTTGAATTCCCCTATTACTGCTTCAGCAAACCATCTGAAAATAACTTATCTTATGGCATGCATGTAATTCAACATTGTTAACTGATACGGAACTTTCTATGTACTATGTGCATGAGAATCAATGGTATGAGTGATACTATCTCCCATCACGGCTAGTGTCTCATTGGGACACTGACAGCATTCTGATTAATAAGGAGGAGCAGGTCAGAGTCAGTGGTTTAACCCCAGGAAAACTCACTAAGCCCTTGTGAAGTTCATCTGGTGGACAGCATTGCTTTTACTAATGTCAGGTCATCTTTTAACTGTAGAAATTCCATTAGATCTACAGTGCAGTTTTGTAGGGACTCATTTTTACAGATCTATGCTATTGTCTGCATGATGGCTGAAATAATTTACAAAAGAATCAATGGTTTTCCTGGTTCCTGGTTCCTCTGATTAAATCTTATCCGGTCCATGATGAGTTTCACCTTGAGCTGAAATAAGAATTGAAATCCTGTATGACATCACTGTAATTTAAATGTTCTTTATTTGGTCTTGCCTGACAATAATGGCATCAGCACTACTACACTAATAATGTACAAGAATACACCAACCTGGTGCTTGGTATTTTAATTGAGGCATAAGGCAATGCATTATCTGCTAAAGCATCAATTCTAGTTGTTATATTCTACTGTCTGGTCAGACTCCTCTGTATGGTCTAACAGGTTTGGTAAAGGCAAGTCTCCTTCTATAATTCTAGCCCTTTACAGCTTGACCTTCAGCCTTTCTTCTTTTGTTTAATGTTTCCTCTCTGTAAAGTCCCTGATTTACTTATCTATTAATCACTGTGGCCAACTTATTTTCTTGCCATTTGCATGCTCCCTGCTATGGGCTTTCCCTCCAATTTGTCAGCTTTGTGTGAACTTTACCTCTGCACAGTCTGGTGCTTGGCATGGACATAACTCTATCATCAACTGCTCTCTCTTGTTGTTGAGCTTCACTTCAGGTTTTTTTCCCCCATTTCTGGGGTCAGCGTGCTGGTCTGACTTTGACTTCATCCTTAACTCTTTACTGTCACTGAGCTCCACTTCAGATATTCCTTGCCGCTTGTTTCTGGTTCCATCCATCTGGCCACTATTGCTACCATGTATCAAGGTCAGGTCCATTCTTACGTGAGTGAACATTAATGGCCTTTATTGAAAATAACTATGTACAACAGGTGGCAAGAAAAGACATCTTATAGAACCGTACAGGCTCAGATTCCAGTTTCTTGTAAGCTGCTTAATGCTCAGTAGCTGTTCTTAGAGTAAAGGTTTATTTAACCTTCTACTGTGCAGCACCACATGGTTACAGACACCTGGGCCAGAGTTCCAATCTAGCCTCCCAACCATTAATGGTATGTGCTGCTGAAAACACAATTAAAAAGTAGATAGGAAATAATTTGCAAAAGATTAAGCATTTTTTTCTGTTTAATGTGGTATTTCTTTGCTACTGATGTTTGTTGTCTCTGCAATTCCTGACATATAATCAAACTCTGCACATTTAAACACCAGAAGCATGTCACAATAAACCTTCCAACATTTTCACGAATAGACTGTTATTCTGTTCCTTCCTCAGTCAAGCAATTTGTTTATATTCGTGCATTTAAATCATCTCCCTCCACCTCCTGGTCCATGCTAAATGGATGAAGCTGTTTTGAACTTGCAGATGTTGAGTAGCTGCCCGGAGGTTGCTTAGCAACCAAACACGCACCCAATGATATTGCGTGTGTCTTCCTTTTATTGAACATTTCTTTTGATGCATATGTCGATAACTTTTGAGCTTGTCATCCGGCAAGGTTCTTTTTGATTAAGTATGTCTGCAAAACTAACATAGGATATGAAATAAACTGACATTTTTATGGCAAAATATCAGGCCACATTGTTTGTACAACCTGTTCTTAAACAGGTTAGTAATACTGGAAAATGGAACTCTTTCCATCCTCAGCTCCCAATTCACCAGCAACTATTTCTTCATCATAACAATGTGATTACAGCAAATGTATATACTACTCATAAAACAATAGGCTTCAGGGCATGTAGGCATTTCAGAAGGGGAGCAGGGGGGCAAGGGAGTCTGAAAAAAATAGTATTCAACCATATAAGGAGATAATAGGTCTGATAATCACAAGCTTGATCAAAGTAGTAGGTTATGAATGAGTGTTGTAACAGAGGGGAGAAAGAGTGTGATAATGAGACAGAGAATTCTTAAAGAGAATTTAAGACTAAGGCAGTTGACAGCATTATTTCTGATGGTATGAAAATTATAATGAAGATGTGCAAGACACCAAATTTGAAGAAGCACAGATAATTCACAGGATTGTCATGATTGAAAAATTGTAATGAATATAAGGAGGGAGATGTTCATGGATAGATTTAAGTGGAGCTTGAGAAATTTAGACTTGAGACATTGACCAACTCGTGGTCCATTCGGCAAGGCACTGAATACATTGATGAACTTTATCATGAATATGCACAGATGAATGTGAGACATTGGATTGATCACATAAATGAGTACAAAGGACAGAAATCCACATTAAATATATTGCGAATGATCTAATGCGGTTCTCCACCAGCTCAACAGTGTGCCTCAGTGTCAGTTCCACATTCACCTTTTTATTGACACTCAGAATGAGACGGCTAATTTGTTGACAATGAATGAAAATTTTATGAAGTACAATGTTACTTGCCATTGCTTACTGTGAACTGGCCCAAATCATTTACTGTAGCACCATTACTGTTTATAGATAAAAGAAGAATTTTGTCTAATCAGTTCAGACTCAGATCACAAAACTGAAACTTTAACATAATTAACAACTGTCTTATATCCTAGCATTTTTCCTAATTAATAACATCTGTAATAGTGAAGCAATTAATTTAACTTCATTGTGCATTAGTAAATCATTCAACCAGTAATGATACAAAGTAAAGTTCACTTTATCTCATGTATATAGAGTATGGACTTTAATTTGCAAATGTTATATTAATAAGATTGTTTCTCTGTGTGTTCTTCCAACATTTACAATGAAAGAAATCAGAGCCATCTTTTAGTTGGCACAGGATAGGAAATTTACAGGATAATTTCTGACCAAGGTAGAAAATATAGCAACCTCAAAATTTAATGTTGACTCACCATTTATCAAGCACAAAAGGTGCGTTAAGCATTCAGAACAGCAGGTGGCACACCCATGATATGCTGCACTAAAAAGGCTCTACTTGCCACATTGGAGCAGACTCCTCTGTTGGCGTTCATGGCAAGCACTAGAAGAAAGTAACTAATAACTAAAAAGATAGATAAAACATCCTATGTTCTGTGACTGATGCTAAGAGGATGCTTACTGCAGCGTACAGCAACACTTTTTCAAGTGTGGGCTCATAGCTGGTTTGTCTTTTTGACCTGCTGGTTGATTTTAGAAAATAATTTGGCTAGCTTTCTGGCAGAAAACTGAATTCTAGTTTGCAGGGAAAGTTTTACTGCTGCTGCTCTATTTTTGTCTTCCTTCGAAACAGCAAACATCTATGAACTATCAACTTACGACTTTACAACAAATTCATTTCTCAAACCCTTCCACCCACTACAGACAGGCACAGATAAACGAAACACAACCATTTGTTTTATTGATGGAAAACAAACAGAGAAACATAGTTCAATGGCACAAGTAAGCAGTAACCACCATACACTATGAATTTCAGAAATGTATTTCTAAAAACATAGGAATTCCACCACTGGCATCAAAACAATCATTTTTCCATTTTAGTCCACAACACAGAAAATAAGAAGACAGACTTGATAATACTAATGTCATTAGAAACACCAAATTCAGAACAATGAACAAATTTATCAAACATAATTCTGCTGCATTGAATAATCAACAGAATACCGAAGAAATTTCCTTGAGAATGAGTTTAATTCTTTTCTGCTTAGTTAACTATCCAGGTGCTTATATGAAATTTTCCCCTGGAGTCTCTATTTGGGAGGTGAAAGGCTGCTGAGTATCCATTGAGAACACTTCAGATGGCTATTTATGGAACAGAACACATGTAGCCCATTACAAACAAATAAACATAATTCGAAAGCAAGCAACATTGTTCAATGTTGAAACACAAAATACATTGTTTATTCCACTTGTGCTGAAATCCTTGACCATTCAGCCCTGTCGCCTTATCACTCATCAATGATTAGTGCACCTTTATAATTAACACTGGTTCTGCCTTCCAAGGTTCACCATATTAGAACTAATACCATACAATGAGTCTCCCAATACAAAGAAAAGTTTTAAAAGTTGCCAAACAGTTGCAGGATTTGAGTACAGCAGCAGGGATGGCTTGCTGCAGTTGTACGAGTCATTGATGGGACCAGACCTGGGTTTGCTTTCCTTACTTGAGGAAGGATGTTCTAACTAAGGAGGGAATGCAATGAAACTTCATTAGTCTGATTCCTGGGATGGTAGGGCTGGTGAATGAAGAGAGACTGTGTCAATTAGAAATATATTCACTGAAGTTTAGACAAATGAGGGGCAATCTCACAGAAACCCATAAAATTCTAACAGGGTTAGATAGGATAAATGCAGGAAGGATGTTTCTACTGACTGGGGAGCCCAGAACTAGCATTCACAGTTTCAGGAATAATGGTAGGCAATTTAGGACTGAGATGAGGAGAAATTTCTTCACCAAGAAAGTGGTGAGCATGTAGAAGTATCTGCCAAAGAAAGCAGTTGAGGCCAAAATATTGAATATTTTCAAGAAGGAATTGGATATATTTCATAGCGCTAAAAGGACCAAAAGGCTTGGGAGAACATGGGAATAGTACACTGAGATGGATGTTGGAGCAGGTTCGAGTGACCCACTCTTATTTTCCATGTTTCTATGCAATTAAGAATCGTCTTCTTTTAATGAATTGTTGATTTAGGGAGCAAATCAAATCACATTAAGACTCTCCATGAGTTATTAAATGAATACATTTCAAATATAATCAGATCCAGAAAACATCCTCCATTGTTTAGATGAACACATGAATCATTACAGGAGAAGATTATCACGTGTGCCTCCTCACATGTACTCCCCCAATGCTCAGCCTGCAGCCAATATGTCAATTTAGGGGAGAGAAATGGTAAATTCGTTCTCCTCTGTCAAAGAGAAGTAATTCCAAGAAACTTCAGTTTTCAGATGTCACTATTACCTGTTAATTACCTGCACCCTGAAACTCAAAACTGATAATGCTATAAACAAATCATTTATCTCTTTAGTTACACTTGTGGTGAATCCACAGTCACTTTGTGCATTTATTACAGAGTTGATATTAATCTCTGAAAAAAGATGAGATTTTGTTTGCATCTAGCTTTACTCGATGCTTTTGTAATTTGTACTGATGCTCCCCTAATCTGGTGTCGATTTAGTTTCAATAACCTCTTCAAGTGAATTGGTTCTAATCCTTTCATAATTATAAAGAATTCAATCATATCCCTCAAAGTCTCCACTTTTCCACAATATAAATCCTTAGTTCTCAAAGCTGGTCCTGATAATTAAGGGCCATTAAACCAGGGAGCAATTGAATTGCCCTCCTCTGAACTTTTTCTTCATTATCTCTTACTATATGAGGGATGGAATAAGAAAAGGATTGTTTTATTGAAAAACAAGTTTGAAACCTAATTGTTTTGTCTAGAATTCTGAATAACTTCTTTCCTAAATCTTCATGATACTGGTCATGGAGTCATCAGTATTCATCCTTTGGCCTTTCTCCTAAATGGCATTCTTAAATATGCAACTCTGTATAATGTGTATATTCCTGGAATGGATCACATCCATATGCACCATTTTGTACATGGATATATTTGAGAATGTCTTGCTAAACATGGACCAATTCCCTCATTATTTTTAATTCTTCCACAATTGTTTTTCATCAAAAATATAAATCTTCACACATTCCTGTCTTCTAAGAGCTTGCATACCTGTTCCCCAAGTCACAAAACTCCACCAGCCCCTGTCCCTGGCACAATCATCTAGACCATGCAAAACGTTTTTGGAGAGCAACTGGCTCAATATTTAGGATAACAAGGTGTGGAGCTGGATGAACACAGCAGGCCAAGCAGCATCAGAGGAGCAGGAAAGCTGACGTTTCGGCTTTGGACCCTTCTTCAGAAATGGGGGAGGGGAAGGGGATTCTGAAATAAATGTCGGGGGGGAGGCGGATGGAAGATGGATAAAGGAGAAGATAGGTGGAGAGGAGACAGACAGGTCAAAGAGGTGGGGATGGAGCCAGTAAAGGTGAGTGTAGATGGGGAGTTAGGGTGGGGGTTGGTCAGTCCAGGGAAGACGGACAGGTCAAGGGGGCGGGATGAGGTTGGTAGGTAGGAGGTGGGGGTCGGGCTTGAGGTGGGAGGAGTGAATAGGTGGGAGAAAGGATGGACAGGTTCGGGAGGCATGGACGAGCTGGGCTGGTTTTGGGATGTGGTCGGGGAAGGGGAGATTTTGAAGCTTGTGAAGTCCACGTTGATACCATTGGGCTGCAGGGTTCCCAAGCAAAATATGAGGTGCTGTTCCTGCAACTTTCAGGTGACTTCGTTGTGGCACTGGAGGAAGCCCAGGATGGACATGTCGTCCAAGGAGTGGGAGAGGGAGTTGAAGTGGTTCGCGACT
>JAHRHZ010000264.1:15458450-15491206 GCA_024137785.1 Ginglymostoma cirratum
AACTCCCCCTCCCACTACTTGGACGACATGTCCATCCTGGGCCTCCTCCAGTGCCACAACGATGCCACCCGAAGGTTGCAGGAACAGCACCTCATATTTTGCTTGGGAACCCTGCAGCCCAACGGCATCATTCACTAGCTTCAA
Organism: Ginglymostoma cirratum; assembly: GCA_024137785.1. Taxonomy (NCBI): domain Eukaryota; kingdom Metazoa; phylum Chordata; class Chondrichthyes; order Orectolobiformes; family Ginglymostomatidae; genus Ginglymostoma; species Ginglymostoma cirratum. Next base: position 15,458,595 of record JAHRHZ010000264.1, read on the forward strand.
AATTTCCCCACCCCTGATCTCATCCCAAAATCAGCCCAGCTCATCCCCGCCTCCCTAACCTGTCCATCCTTTCTCTCACCTATCCACTCCTCCCACCTCATCTCCACCCCCACCTCCTACCTACCAGCCTCATCCCCGCCCCCTTGACCTGTCCGTCTTCCCTGGACTGACCAACCCCCACCCTAACTCCTCACCTACACTCACCTTTACCGGCTCCATTCCCACCTCCTTGACCTGTCTGTCTCCTCTCCACCTATCTTCTCCTTTATCCATCTTCTATCCGCCTCCCCCTTTCTCACTATTTATTTCAGAATCCCCTTCCCCTCCCCCGTTTCTAAAGAAGGGTCCAGACCTGAAACATCAGCTTTCCTGCTCCACTGATGCTGCCTGGCCTGCTGTGTTCATCCAGCTCCACACTGTGTTATCTCAGATTCTCCAGCATCGGCAGTTCCTACTATCTCTGGCTCAATATTTATTTATTTGGGTCTGGTCCCACGGAAAATTGACATCTTTGAGAGTACAATGTATTCACCAAAATCGATCTGTCAATTCTATAAGATGCAGCCTTTAGTTTTTGTAATAGCATCAACTGGACTGACATCATGCAACACCACAAAATTCCTCCTCACAAAATTCAATTGAGTCATTGAGAAGGGGCTTCCCTTTCCTGAAGCCGTGTTGCAATTCCCAAACAGCAGGCTGCTCTTTCCTAAGAATAACCAAACACATGACTGAGTAAATGCCAAATTGCGTGTAGTCTACAGCATTCAATCAAGCCATTTGGCCCGACTGGGCAATGTAATTACTTGTAATCTAAAACAAACAGTCCTACTCATATTACCTCTTACCACCACCCAACCCTCGTACTTTATTCCTTTTGAACAATGGTGTGTAATATCTAACTTTCAACTGGGTAAACTAATTATCCTACAATTTCCTAGCCTGGACTTGCAGTCTTAAAATAATAAATTACTCTTTCCATGTGTGGGAACAATTCCAAACATCACTGATTTATTGTAAGTATGAGTTATACTTTACATAACATGGCACACATTTCATACAGTGTGCTTGGATTAATACAATCAGAGCCAATTGTTTAATTTGCTTCAAGAGCTCTAATTCTAGCAAGGGGCATTCACTATTGCACATTGAGTTTTAGCACAACTCTGTACTGCAGAGCTGATAATGCAACATCAGCAGGGAATACCAGTACAAAGTAGCTATTTAAAACATCAGCCACATCTTGGCCACTCAAATCAGCCCTTCAGAATCCATCAATGGCTCTATACATTTCTTAATGGGCCTATGACACCTTGAAAAGGAAAAGGAATAGGAACTTGACATCTCTACAACACCTATCAACTATCGTCTTCTTTATTACACTGTTAACTAATCTCATAACAGATTTTGTTGCCACAGCTGAGATTGACACTTACCCTATTATTTTTAGTGTGATTTATTTTATTATTGTTAAATATGCTTCCAGATGAGTAATTTGGTTTCAGTCAAGACAAAATAGCCATTTTGGCTTTGTTTTACTATCTGCTATTATTTTGACCCCTTGAACACATTTTGCTTTTTTTCAATGAATATTTATAGTAGTGTTCCATTTTTGCAGGTGATACAATTATTCCTACTTAGTGAAACTCTTCAAACAAACTCACTCATATTATCTGCTTTAAGTCTATTTTAAACTAGAATAAAAACTTGATTTTCAGCAGCATTAGGTAAGCTAATATTGTTGAACTTAATTATCATTCCCAGTATTACCTGTACTGTACAATAACCTGCTGTCAAGTTATAAACATTTCTCAACATGAAATCAATGACTTATCTCTAAAATTTTTTCCAGTCTGAATCATTGTTTTTAAGCAGTGATAAGTATTGGTAATAAGTTTTGTGTAACCTAATGATGTATTTCGAGGCACAAGCCTGGTTTGATGTACTGATTTTCATTGCTTAATTGACAACTGAAAAAGAAAAACAGGTTTGTGTGTTGAATCTGAATTGGTGAATTATTCTAAAGTCTTGCCATTTTGTTTCTTTGGAATTTCAAAACATAAGAAACAGAAGTGTTAGGCTGTTGATGATTAACTACAGATTACCATTTAACATGTTCATTTAACATGTATTTCATTTTTCACTAGCGCTGTAAAATAATTCAAATTAAATTGATTAAAGTACGTTTCAAAAGAACGCACAGAGGAATGTTTGTGAAGGCTAAAATTACCAGTAGTTAATTCAAGACTATACTGGATGTTCATAGGTTTAAAATAAAATGAAATGTGATAAAAATTATTAATCCTAATGATTTATGAAATCTAATATTATATGATTCACCACTTGTTTAATCCGGCCCTTATGTTTTCATAAAACAGTAAAGTAAACTATAATTTTTTATTTACATATCCCATAATTTGCTTTCAATCTAAGGTAGAATGAAATACAGTCGGAAAACCTGCCCATAGGGGTCACTAATAGCTCATCGAATAAAGACTAACACTTCTACAAGATTACTGAGTATCAGGCAAGTATAGATTTTGCACAAATCTGTTTCTTGCTATGTACTGTTTTCAAAATAACTCTTCTGCACCATGTCCAGATAGGATTTCAAATTTGGCACAGCACAGCTGATTAGTGAAGCAGCTTGATTCTGGCACATTTATATTGGCAGCCACAAACCACCTTCTGCAGCCCGCCATTCACTGCTGAGACAGGCCTGAAGCAAGATCTCAAAACAGCAAAATGTAAATGAGCTGTAGCTTGCATTGCTGAAACTGAGACGGCTGCAGTGCACTGCAGTTTAACATGCCCATGGGAATGGATAATGCCAGACCTGATTTAACCAGCATCTTTTAGACCCACTAACAGCCACACAGGACTTGGCACCCAGGTATGTTGTAATGCTCAAAGCATGGCAGATTATGCTAGAGTGTTAACTACCAATCACAGTGGGTCAGGTACTTTAAAAACAAATCATGGGGAAAGGGCATATCGCGCCTTGTTGATAATTGTGCTATACGGACACTTACAGTATCAATGGAACAAAATAGAAAGTGGGAATTTTATAAGATTAATTAGTTATAATTATCTAAATAGTTATGAGTATGAAATATAATATAAATATGAATAGGGGAGCTCCTTCTGTTTATTTTAGTGTCTAAGTGACCATTTGTGATATGTCTGAAAAGTGCCTAGGAACATATGAAATGTCGATCTGACTGAAAATCCCAGCCCTGAAATTTTGCAATGAGACCTAAAAATGCCTAATGTCTTCATCTGAAATTTGCCTTGCTCTTTTTTTTAGAAGCTTTATCTAGTTTAAAATCAGTTTGCTAACTACTGTCCTTAAATAGTAGCAATAAAAAAATTTGGTGCAATTGGCTAAGTGGCTACACACGACTAAGTGTCTGAGTTTATCTCAGGATAATTTCAACACTGTTATGCCGAGATTCCCATTCTTAAGGAAAAGAATAAAAAAGGTGGAAATGGTTTCCAAGAATGAGCACAGGAATCGCATTGTAAAGGTAAGTCATGGTAGTAAGAAGTTATGGAATCTTTACATGTAACAGGATATGAGGGTATGTAGTCAAGGTTAATTTGATAATCGGTGGGCTAATTGTGAATGGGAAGCCAGACAAGTCAAGGAAGGGAACTGAAGAGTCACAAATAGCCTATGTGAAGGCAAAAGAAGGCCCAAGCACAGAGGGAACCCATATGGCCCATCATGCCAATGTTGTAACTCTCTGCAACAGCAACTCAGCCAGTCCCGCTCTCTTGTATGTTTCTCATAGGCCTGCAAATATTTTCTCTTTAGAACTTATCCATTCCAAGTAAGTGAACCAAAAATGTTGGTTAATTTTACATCTCAAACTGACAACATGAAACAATTTTATTTTTCATCCCTCCGCGGGATGTGGGCAGAACTGGTAAGGGCAATATTTATTGCCCATTTCTAATTCCCCAAGAGAAGGTGGCAATAAGCCACTTTCTTGAAACACTTCAGTCTATTTGGTGCAAGTAAGCCCACATTACTGTTGACCATTTGGAGTATCAGGATTTTGACCACTTGACAGTGAAAGAACGATGATAAATTTCAAGTCAGGAAGATGTGTAGTTCTGAAGAGAACCAGCAGGGGTTGGTGTTCGTATATGTCAACTAACTTGGTGATAAAAGTCACAGGTTCAGGTGGTGCTGTCAAAGAAACATTGAGAGTTGACGCCTTGCATCTTGTATAAGGTAATATTGCTGCTCCATACGTTGGCAGTGTACGGTCTGAGTGTTTATTTTGACAAAAGGAGAACTGATTAAGTGGGTTGCTTTATCCTGAATCGTGTTAAGCTGTTTATAGAAAATAGACTGGTAGTGAAATGACAGGAAGTGAGTTACACACCTCAGAATTCCTATTCTCTGACTTGTCCTTGTGATCGGACTGTTTATATGACTTGTCAAATTTCTGGTCAATAGTAACCCCAAAAATGTTGATAGTAGGGTGTTCAGCAATGGCAATTCCATTGAATGTCAAGGATAGATCTTCAGATCATTGGAGATGGACATTGCCTGGCACTTGTCTGGCACCAATATTACTTGTCTGTTATCAGCCCAACCTTGATTGTTGTCTAGGCCTTGCTGCATATCAACACAGACATCTACAGTGTTCAAGGAGTTGCAAATAGTGCTGAACATTGTGCAATCTTTGATGAATGATGGAGAGAGCATCATTGATGAAGCAGCTGAAGATGGTGAGGAACTCCTGCAGCAATGTCCTTGACTTCCAACAGCCAAGGCAAAGATACATGGTTTTTATTGGACAAGGCAGCCAGGTGTTATGGGGTGCCTGTCAGGAGAGTGGGGTTAAGGTAAAAATTAGAGTAGCAGTAATTTTATTGAATGATGAAGTGAGATCAAAGGGCTGAATGGCCTACTCCTGTTCCTAATTCCTATGTTTCCGCTGTCAGTGCTTCTTTTAAAAGTGTTCAACGTGTTGGGGTGAGTAATAGTTCACCAGCTGAGGAACAGTGGTATGTGGTAACCCACAGGAGGTTTATTTGCCCATATGTAACCTGATGCCACAAGACTTAGTGGTGTTTGGAGTCAATGTTGATAGTTTCCAGAGCAGCAGAACACTGAAGGGATATTGACAGCAATGTCTGGAACATTTTTTGTAAGTTACGATTCTATTTGTATGACTGCCTCAGGCTGTTGTTTAACTTAGCTGTGGGGCAGCAGTCCCAATTTTGGCTCAAACCCTCAGATATTTGTGAGAAGGTATTTTTAAAGGTCAACAGGACAGTGCTAACAGGACAGTCAACAAAAGGCGCTTTGGTCCAGTTTTATTCCACTGTGACTTTTCTGTCATGTTTTATTTTAGCTGACGTTGTGTAGACCATTTCAGAGGGTAGTTAAGAGTGTGCCACATTGTTGTGGTTTTGGAGTCACATACCGGCCAAGCCAAGTGAGGTCAGTGGAATTTCTTACCTAAAAGGCATTAGTTAAACCTATGGGATTTTATAACAATTAATGGTAGTTTCATGATACCATTGTTAAGATTTGCTTTCAGTTTCATTTGTTTTATTAATTGGATATAAATTGTGGTGCTGTTGTGATGAGATTTGAACTTTTGTTTGTTAGATATTACACAGACCCTCTGGACTATCAATTCTATCACATCACATTAAATCCTGGAAGAAGAGGTGAGGGAGGGATTCTGAGTAAACCTGAGTAAAACAGGGAATGCTCCACATATTCATCACAAAGGCAGTTTTAGCTAGCACTACTTGATTCGTACAGCAACGCTTCTGATTTGGAAGATGTGAGTGGAACTATATGAAAGACCGTTCAATGTGGGAGCAAGTTCAGCTGAAGGAAAATGTGAAGACCAGTCTGTTAGGGAATAGAGGTTAGAGAGAGCTAATGTCCATGGTGAAACTTAGACATGGAAGGTTAAGAAATCGTAATCAGTTAAAGTGATGGGGGACATTGCAAAACCATGAATGTAGATGAGAATACTTTAGATGGGGTGAGAAAAAAGGGGTGAGATATAAAAAGATTCAGTTCAGTGCAGCAGGAACAGGCTAAAAATGATAGATTTATCAGGGCTGTCCTGTCTGTGGGCCTTGGGAAAATCGAAGGAGGTAGAAGGTAGCTGTTTGGGATTTGGAACTATGATGTTTAAGGTTCCAGTCAGGAGACCTCTCAGTGAGTTGTGGCCAGTGGCAATCTTGGAACTGATGGCTTGATGCAGTCAAATCCAATATGGAGTTAGATGAAAGTAGCGAAGAGTTGAAATTTGGCCTCTGTAGTTTGGGTTCAGCACACCAAACACCAGTGCCATCATTTCAGCATGTTTGGTGACAATATTAGGGTTGGACATGAGAGTATAGACTGCGGCACATCCAAAAGCAGAGAGATTGGAAAGATTGAGGGGAACAGTGAAATTGAGACAGATGATGTCAAGCCAGCATTTCTCAATGAAAAGATCAATAAGTAGTAGGAAGCCAGAGGTGGGGTTCCAGTTGAAGGGAGAACAGTGAAGATGAGTAAGTCTCCTGTGCAGAGGTATGACTCTATGCCAAAGAAATGACAACTTTATGTACAGTTATTTCTGAAAATAAACTTCATTCCAGCAATTACAATAATAATGATCTTTCTTAAGCTCCAATTTCATATTTATTGAATATATCCTATCTGCTACGGCAGACTATCAAAGAATGGGAAGTAGTGGAGATTATTTTGGTAATGCAAATTATCATAACCTTGCTAATCTAACATCTTGAACAATGTAATGCTATATCGCATTGGCTACCATATTTTCTGACTGAACCTATCTTCCAGCCGTCAACAAAATCTACCCTTTCTGCTATTCACTAAAATAATAAAGTTTAACTCCAGGAAAATATTTTATGTGCATTAGGAACATCAAAAGATGATGGAAGATTTCACATATTTGCAATTTTTAGTAAGAGCAGGAGAGTATATTCTAAACTAACAAGTCTGTGATTCCACGAGAAATAAGGAGAACACAAATCTTCCAGATTTGTTCATGATGCCACAATCCAAAACGACTAAATAGCAAGCAGACCCCAAAAGAATTAAGTGAATTAAATTAACATTAATTATTTGAGCTTTGTTGCTAAAAATTGCTGCACATAAGTGTTTGTAGGTGCTTACTAGCTTCTGCATGCTATAGAGAAAATAGCAAGATAAATTATCAATCTATGTAAAAACAAGATTCTGCTAAATGGAGAAATTGAATGGCACAATTATTAATTCTACTGTCCTTTAAATTCTAGGATTTGGGGCTGAATTCAGCCCAGGCAGATGGGATGAAAGTCTTATCTCTTTGATGGTTTTTCCAGTTCCCAGTGGGCATGAGTCCTTAGTACGGTCAAACACAGAGAGACACACACACAAAAATCGTCATATAATTCAATACTAGCTGGCACTAATTCATCAAAGATGGCTATAATACTGGCTAATGTGGGAACTGGGAATTTCATAATGGTACAATAGGCTGGATATTGTTCTGAGTCTGATCTTAGATGCATATTGTCGGCAGTCTAAAACGAGTACTGTACTGCTAATCCAGGATGTACATGACCTGGGAGGGCTTAGCACTTGTATAGATAATATAGATGTACCAAACAAGCTTTCTCAGGTACAATCTGTCATATTACTGGAAACCATAGATCTCTAAAGTGCAAATGCACATTTAGCTATTATTAATTACCATTTATTTAATATATTTTAACAATTAATTACTGCAGCAGACATAAATACTAAAGCATAGAACAATGTTTTCTTGACATACAGTGATAAATATGACCCTTATTTATTTAATACAAATGCCATAATGATATGATGCACCAAACAACCCCCAAGCAGGTCTTTTTTAATCAATGTACATTTCAACAGACTAACTGCTTTCCTAGTTTCTCCATGGTGATCCTGGGTTTAAATCTCGGTATCTGCCTTGTCAGAAGAGAAAAAGCCCACCTTAGCAAAGAAGCAGCTTGAGGTCAGCAAGGTCAGGAATGATTATTTCACGTGCATGAAGAACAAAAATATTTTATTGTGTCAATGCAGATTTATAAACCTAGTCCCTTTGTTAAAAATATTTAGTTATCGGGGTTGGAACCACTCACAATTACACCTTGCTAAACATCCGAAACAATTGTCATTATAGCACTTTGAAATTTGTCTTCACGATGTTGCCAATTATCATTAACATACTACATTAAATATTACTAACACAAGAATTTAAAGAGGGAGAACAAAATATTCACACCATCGATTCTGCATTTTCTTGACAAGATTTCTAAATTGAATTTATAAAATTAACTCAATATTGCTTACTATTTCACTGTTCACTAGGAAGACAAGAAACCAGCTGGTGAAAAGTGTCCAGGCTCCAGCTGTATATGCCTTCAATTTGCTACCTCACACCACAAACAGGTGAAAATAGCAGATAAGGATTTTTGATGTTGCCTCCTTCTATTTTACCACCCAACTTTACTTTTTCTCCAAACCCTTCTTCAAAAGAACTACTTCAAAGGCTTCCTTGCTTTACGCTTTAATCCACAGTGCTGAAGCCTGCAGTCCAAATGAACTTTCCTTCAACCATCTCCTCAAAATACAACCCAAACTTTTGTTCCTGTCGACAAAGTAGCAATTACAGCTCTGTTGCCTGATGATTGGGCTCAGGCCGATCTGCTCCTGCTATTAATTAATCTTACAAAAGGAGCTCATTTCCTGGTATTCAGATTGACAAGAAACTGGAGAACAGAAAGCTCTTTCAAAACAGCTTCAGCTTAACTGAGGAAAGAGGTAACAGAAGAAAGACAGCCAAAGCATTTGAGAGGGAGAGCACATTTGATACAGCCCGCTTCTCAGTGATTGAATGCTTTGTTAAAAAGAGCTCTTTACTAATCTTTACCTGCAAAAGCTTAGGCATGAGTAAATTTAGCACAAGTGATGCTAAGGTGAGCCATTCACAGGCCAGCAATTTTATTTCTTTTTGCAAATGTACCTTCCCCCTCATTTTATGTGTTCTTTATACATTAAGTGTGCATTTTACTTAAATAGAAAAGCACTTGGAGGAGAAGGAAGATGAAGAGAGGCAAAAAAGCAGAGCAATAGAGAAAAGATTAAAGCATCTTATTTAGTATCTCTTTCGTATTCAAATCATGCTAAGGGACCCATGAAAGTTAGAAGCACGCTTGTTCAGGAGGCTTCTAAAGTGTGTGTACGTGGATTTCATGGGAATAAAACAGAAGCCACGGACAAAGTGATGAAAGGAAGATAAGATGCCCTGTGTACAGCAACTGAAGAGTGGTTCAATTACTTCAGCAATCACCAGACACACTTTGATGCTTGAGAGAAGCAGCTTCAAAATAATAATAATGAACACAGTCAAAATTTTAATGACTATCACCTGAAAGTTTAGGCTTGAAGGCAAGTTTAACGTAGTGCTTACTAAAACTCTGCTTAAATGTTTCAATAACATTTGGATGTTTTAAATTGGTAAACATATATATTACTTAGAATGTGTGTGTGTTTAGAAATAGTATTAGAATTAGATTTGATTGTCATGAGTACTCGAGTAAAGGGATACAGGAGTAGAGTGAAAAGTATACAATCTTACGTAAAAAGGTGCTTAGGTACAAAATCTTAAATACAAAGTAAAAAAAAAAGAGAATATAAGTAATTAAATATTTTAAAAATTCTATAGTCTCAGTCTTAGTTCTACATGAGTCTCATCATCAAGATGTTTTGCAGTCTCACTCAGTTGATTAATTTTATTTTCACTAACCTGTTAACTTTTAGGATGTAATTAGCTGCTCTCCCACAAACCTTCACCTTCATTCATTTATTCCCCCCAAAATTTTCTACTTTTTATTCTAGACACCTGATGCCAAACCATGCATTCTTTTTTAAACTCCACGTTTCCTTTATTTTTGAATTAACTTTTATTTTTTCCTCTCTCCAGTTTTCTTCTATTCTCTCCTGCAGGCACTGCCTCAGGCAGACTTTGACTTCTAATTAGTGGGATATTTGTTGCATCCAATACTACATTCAAATGGTTATTCTCTACGTATGCATCCAGGCGATATATTTTCAAAAGCTTTTCAACTGAGCCAAATTCCATCCTCCTATGACATCCACATACAAGCAGTCCATGGTGGAAGTCATTGTATACCTCAGCCTTAACATGAACAAGACTGTTAATTGACTATTTTCCTACAACTTTCATAGAAACCAATGCCAACCAGCCTGCTTCTTCTTCTTTCCTAAGTAAAGTTCTGAACACAAGAGAAATCAAATCTGAGGGTTTTTTCAGTTTGTGTCTTAGTTGTACGTTAGAGAAATGGAATTTTGCTTTCACTCCCTTCCTCCATCTCAGTTCACAATTAATTTACAAAATAATAATACAAAATCTTGAAATATCTGATTTGGTACTATAGAAACATTTCAAAATATTGATACAAAGTGGTCCTGGTGTTAAACTAATACATGCAGCTACTAAAGGATCCATTTTAACCCTATCTGATGGGCTGAAGCTGGCTGAGTGGGTGGCTATCATCAAATTGGTGACATTTATAGTGATGTCCCTTCTATTGCCTGCCATTTTAATCAAATGGCAGCTAATGCCTTTGTGGACCTTCTTTAAATATGCAAATCGAATCCAATTAACTTTGACCAAGTGGAAAGCCACTGGAGCTTTATAGCAGGTATACTTAAGTCATACTTAAATCGGAGCAGAAGAGGCCACTCAAGATAAGACTTTTACCGTCTTTTTTAAGAGAGTAGATGAGGCAAGGAGAGGCAGAATTGCTTGTGCAGACCTCACAGAGAAAGTTTAGACGTCTTTTGCCCTGAGCACTGCTCCCAACTTTATCAGAAGGTACCACCCTTACCACAGCCAGAACTGCAACAGGAAGCCAATCAGCAGCATGTTAGTGAGGTGACTGAAATTGTAAAGATTATTTTCTGCAATGGTAAATGAATGGAAAATTCTGGTCCTATCTGTTACTCTCTGGATGTTAAAATTTAACCCGTATGTCCCAGTTATCCTGCCTATGTGGTAATGCAGCTAGTATTGTTGTGCATTTGTGTCATTGCATATACTTTTTTAATGTTTGCTACAATGTTATGTACTAATAGAATGAAACTTGGTCATCAGAATGTACATTAGCCTCTATTGTGGTAAAACTAATTTTCGATCTAATAATGCTACTGGTGAGCACAGATGTGCAGATAAAAGCAAAAATCTTGAAGTTGTTCAAGAAGGTACTGCTTCAGTGTGTGAAAGCTCCATCTTGCCTTTTGGCTTCCACTTCACATGTATTAAATAGGGCAAAGGTTTTGCACTGTAATGTACATGCAGATTAAACTCACTATAAAAAGTGAAGACTTTCTTATTTCAGTCTCGGGACTGTTTCATCAGGATGTCTTAATGATAATATCCATATGACATTGAACATTTACTTTTTCAAATTTGGGGACTTATACCTTCAATTTTTATTTTTATTATAGATATTTCTTTTAAAAAATCATTTTTTTTCATTTCTTAATTCTCTCATAATCTGATCTTTCTCCATCTCTCTCTCTATGTTGCTTTTAGTACCTGATTTGACATTAATTCAATATCGACATGCAACTCCTGCTCTTCCCATTCATCATTCTTCACTCTTATTGGTTTAGGGGATACATTGTTTAGCCCTCGTTCGTAGAGATCCCAGATGCTGAATGGAGGGTGTGCACCACCTAGGAAGTTACATTCAGAACAGCTTGCCATGCAAAACCCAGTGGAAGGTCCCTGGGCAAAATAATGGTTGGCATTATTTGTCACTCCAAGAAAGATGTGGTCCATTATGCTTAAGTTAATGGTAGCAAAACATATGGTTCCACCGCATTTTGACAAGCATTATTACTTATTTGCTGTGAATTTAGTTGGTGCTGAAAGTAAGGTTAGGCTGGTGTGATCAATTGGGCCAATGGGTGCATTTCTGAGCTGAGTATCCTGTGTAATTCTTTGTTAAATATATTTTCGTTTGTTGAGTGCAGGATGCAGACAGATGTTAGTGCCAACCAGGATTTTCACCGCAGGGTTTCAGTCAAAAAATCCATTTCCTGTGAACTTTATCTCTTTCTCAGCAATAGAATAACATAACACTTCAAACAAAAGTCAAAGGTCGGAATTAGATATTTATATTCAATCTGGGGAAAATTGCACAATTGGCTCTTGAGAAACTAAAGCAAACAAGGCGAATGGAAACCTCTAACAAAGTGTGATTTGAGTTTCCTTTTTTTAGTGTGGTCCATATTCTGCAGTCAAGTAATTTGGTTTAGAATGTATATCTGTCCTAAACACCTTTTACACGTTCTTAATAATCAGTTCTTTTGTATTTGACAAGGTGAATCTAAAGCACTGGATTATAAAGTTGGTTCACCTGCGATATGCAGGCAAATGAAAATATCTTCATGAAAGCTTCTTGAGAAATCAAAACTGTTTGTGAGCCTCTTTTTAAACATGGCATTTTGGGATATGACTTTGTGGTTGGAATCTTTGTCTAAATAATTCCTGCCTCCTCTGCATTCTAATCTAGTGACATTGTAATTTTTGCCTTATTTTGTACAAGAATAATTGGAACTAGCAGGCAGCTGTGGTGAAGGTCTACACATTGCCATGCTGTACTCATTAAATTAATTATATTCATAAACTTTAGCAGGGAGCAATGAGAGGTGACTTTTGCCTTTCAGTGCAAGGGTTTTGGAGAGAAAGAGCAATAAATGACTTTGACCACTGTATCATCTGCCACCTTAGCTAATCTATGAGTTTTAAGCTCCTGATGTGAACTCATTACAAGCTAGTAAAGTTATAGAAACTGTGTTTCTAGTCTTGCTTGAGGTTGGTGTCACACTGCTGAATAATTCAGTGAAGTCCTACAGTTGTCTGCTTTATACTCACTGCAGTCACATAATCAACTTTAGTTAATAGCTGACTGGCCCTGAATTTTCTTACTTCTTCAACACTTGCCTCATTATTACATCATTACTGCACCAAAATAGTCAAGATTTTAAAAAAAGTTATTCAGGGATACTTTTGTAAGTTTTGTATTGAACACAGATTTACTCTTTTTTAACGGTCAGAATCTTGAACATAAAACCATTCAGAACATATTCACAAAGCAGTAGTGTTCAAGTGCACAGAAGTTTTGTGGGCTTCCTGCAATTGGTATAACTTTACATCCATTCTAAACCAGTTTCACAGCTCCCCTAGCCTAACACTTAATAAAACTCAAGTGAGGTGTTGGTTAGGTGAAGGGGGCATTGACATCACTTACTGATCCAGAATTCTAAGGAACATTTTTGAGTTCAGTCCTTTGCAATTTTTTAAATCACTGACATATGCACTTCATTTTGCTGTAGGGAACATGCAAACATGTGAGCATACAAATTAGGAGCAGAAGTAGGGCGCATAGCTCCTCAAGCCTGATCCACAATTCAATATGATCATAGCTGAACTGATTACTCAAAATTCACACTTACCCCCAATAACCTTTCTCCCCTTGCTTATCAAGAAACTGTCTACCAGCAGCATGCATTCAACTCTGTCACTGGCTGAGTTTACCATGAAGGACTTCCCTTCTCAACATCCCTCCTCATCTGAGGTGTGGTGACCCTCAGATTAAACTACCACCAGTTGTCTCTTTCTACTAAGAAAACGGCCCTATGATCCATTGTGACTTAAACTTTACTTCTGTCTTTAAAAAGTATTCCAACATTTTGTTACCACTATTTTTCAAGTGAAAGAGTTTCGTGAGAAAAAATTCTCCTCTCTCTGTCTTAATTAGGTAGCTTCTTATCTTTAAACAGTGACATATAGTTTTAGATTCTCCCACAAGAGGAAGTACCCTTTCCATATCCACCCAGCCAAGACCTCTCAGGATCATATATGAAACTCCCTTAAATAAGGAGTATTCCATACTGCATTCCAGATGCGGTCTTGTCAGTGCCTTGTATAACCGTAAAACAACCTCCTCCCTACTTTGAATTACACTCCTCTCACAAAGAATAGTAACATTAACTTTCCTAATTACTTGTTGTACCTGCACTCTAACCTTTTGCAATTCATGCACTGAGATACTCCAATCCTTCTATATCTCAGATATCTGCAATCTCTCACCTTTACACAACGTGCTTCATCTTCATTCTTCCTGCTGAAATGGATAATTTCACATGTTCACACATGAGGCTTCATTTGCCAGATCTTTCCCCACTCATTATACATCTTTGTATCCTTCTTGTGTCCTCTATACAACTTGCGATCTGATCCACTTTGTGTCATGAATAGATTTAGCAACCATTTACTTGGTTTATATTAAACTCATTAATATAAATTGTAAATGGTTGAGGCCCAGTACCAATCCATCTGGCACACAACATGCAATCCAGAAATGGCCCCATTTATGACTGCTCTGTTTCCTGTTTGCAATCCTATATTTCATCAATGCCATATTTTATACCCTACCAAATGAGCTTTTATTTTCTGTAATAACATTTGATGTGGCACCTTATCAAATGCATTCTGGAAATCCAGTATACCATGTCTACTAGTTTCCCTTGATCCACAGCACATGTTACTTCTGCAAAGCACTCCAGTAAATTGGGTAAACATAATTTCTCTTTTGCTTAACTATGTTGATTCTGTCTGATTACACTGCTAGTATCTTTTGTAATAACTTCCAACATGTTCCCTATGACAGTTGTTCAGATAGCTGGCCTGTAGTTTCCTGCTGTCTGTTTCACATGCTTTTTGGAAACTTTTTCCATCCAAATAGAACCTTCCCTGATTGTCGGTATTTTGGAACATTGAAATTAATGCACCAACTATGTCACTGCCTGTTTGTTTTAAGATCTAGAATGATGTCTGCTGGGACCAGCTCCAACAATTCATTCTGTACAGTTTCCCTGGGGATTTAAATTTCTTGAATCCTTCACTACCTTCCAACCTTCCATTTCCTGTTTGAGAGCTATGTTGGGGATGTTGTATCCCCTTCAGTGAAGACCTAAGCAAAATATCTGTCTAATCCATCTGATATTTCCTTACTTCCCAGCATTAGATTCACTTTCTATAGAACAACCATTCAAACATTTTTTTTCAAATAGCTATCAAAACTCTTACTAACTGTTTGTATATTTCCAGCTAGCTTTCTCTTGTGCTCTAATTTTTTTCCTCCTTATTAATAATTTAGTTATTCTTTTCCCTTAACTATCTGGCACTGCATCTCTATTGGCTTATCCCTTAACCTAATTTTCCAGTTTGCTTTATCTAGCTCTGTTTGCATGCCCTCATATTTATCTGATGTGAATTTAAAAATTTAGTCTTGGACCACTTCTCTCACCCTCAAACTGAATGTAAAATTCTATTATAATGCGATTGTTGCCTTTTGGGTGTCTTCACTATGATCGCATCTGTCTTTCTACCCTATTGCATAATACCAGGATCTGGACCAGCATGTTTTCTGGACAGCTCCAATATTTGCAGACAAGGATATTTCTTCCATTATATTCAATCCTACTATGTGGTCACTGTTAGTGGGACTGTACACCCATGTCATAAGTGGCTTCTTGTCATTAGCATTTCTCATCTGTACCTAAACTGATTCTTCATCCAGTTTTCCTGATCTTATATAACCTCTCTCTTTAGCAAACATAGAAAAATTATGGAGAAACTTGACAATACTGGCATCATCTGTACAGAGAGAAGCAGAGAAGAATGTTTTGAGTCCAATATGACTCTTCTTCAGGACCTCTCTCTCCCTTTCTACAATTAATTAACAGAGCAACCCCTCCAACTTTTCCTAGCTTCCTAAATGTTGTGTATCCTTCAATATTCAGATCCCAATCTGACACTCTGCAACCATGTGTCTGCCATATCTATCAGATCAGATTTTTCTTATTACAATTTGCATTGTCAGTTCATCTGTTTTGTTCCAAATGATTCAGATACAGAGCCTTTAGTATTGGTCTTATATTCATTTTATAATCTCTAGCCTTGTCAGTTGATTTATTACCAGATTTGTACTCTTTATCCTTTCCAATCATGATCAGTTTATCATTTTCTATATTAGTACTTTTCTGGCTGTACCTATACTCTTAGATTTATCACATCTATCTAAATTTCACCCCTCATCTCCACTAGATAGTTTAAGACACTCGTCATTTCACTATTAATGTGGCTTAGAACAAAGAACAAAGAAAATTACAGCACAGGAACAGGCCCTTCGGCCCTCCAAGCCTGTGCCGATCCAGATCCTCTATCTAAACCTGTCACCTATTTTCCAAGGATCTGTATTCCTCTGCTCCCTGCCCATTCATGTATCTGTCCAGATACATCTTAATGACGCTATCGTGCCCGCCTCTACCACCTCCGCTGGCAACGCGTTCCAGGCACCCACCACCCTCTGCGTAAAGAACTTTCCACGCATATCTCCCTTAAACTTTTCCCTCTTACCTTGAAATCGTGACCCTGAGTAATTGAGTCCCCCACTCTGGGAAAAAGCTTCTTGTTATCCACCCTGTCTATACCTCTCATGATTTTGTAGACCTCAATCAGGCCCCCCAAAACCTCCGTCTCTCTAATGTACATAATCCTAATCTACTCAACCTCTCTTCATAGCTAGCTCCCTCCATACCAGGCAACATCCTGGTGAACCTCCTCTGCACCCTCTACAAAGCATCCACATCCTTTTGGTAATATGGCGGCCAGAACTGTACGCAGTATTCCAAATACTTACTGGACTACTTACTGCGTACTTACTGTGTGCTTACTCCAGTAAATAGCTTACTGGAACAGCGGTCCCAGCACGGTTCAGAGAATCATCATCCCAACGGTGCAGAATCTCACTTATCCCAGTAATGGTGCCAATGCTCCACAAACCAGAACCTGTTACTCCCACACCAGTCTTCACCCATACCAGTCTTCACCTCCCAAAAGACCTTTTGTAGGTCTTCCAATTCTGGCCCCACCTCCTCCTTCATTCTCCTATCAAACACATACTCAAATTTATTTGGACAAGGAATGTGATTTCCCCTAGGCAATTGAGAGTATGCCATCATAACAGAAAGTGTGTTGCAACAGCATAAATAGTCATCTGTTTCAGTCTGTCGCATGGTCAGCGTGAGGGAAACTTGCCCTGAATGAGACTGAGACAGTTACAGCTGCCTGATTGTGGCAGTTATCTGTCAACACGAAAATCCTTGCCTAAATTAGGTATTGATTACTGTAGGCAGGATATTCAGGAAAGCAAATAACTCATCAGAGTTCTTTACATAAGAAGGTCCCGTTTAAAGTGTACAGTCACAGTAAGCTACATAGTCAAGCATGAGGAAAACTTTACCCGAGTGAGGCAGAGAGACCTACTGGGAATTTAGATCAACATGGGAAGTAGGGGGGTGAAAAAGGTAGTTAAATTAAGGTCTATTCTGAAAAGAAATAAAATCCCTAGAGCAAGAGGTGAGCAGGAGAGGAAATAAAGTGTGGAGCAAGGAACTTACTTGTACTGGGACCAATGGTAGATTAACGCCACAAGTGTGGGGAAAGCAGTTGATTTGTGTGTAGTTTTGGTCAGTATTTCCAATCTATAAAGTAAAAGTGGGGTGTTTAGTTTGTGTTTAAGTCTGCAGTCTTTTTGTCTCTCCTTTTCTGAGAAATAGCTTGTTAAGTTTTCATAGGAAGTCAATATTTATTCTAAGGGTAATACATCGTTTTTAAGAGTTACAGGATGGCAGGTCAGAAGGGACAAGTGGAGTGTACATCTTGCAGGTTTTGTGGAATCATGGACATACCATGTGACCCAGACAAACACACCTGGGGGATGTTTCACAGACTATACAAGCTTGAGCTCCAGGATTCAGAACCTGAGCAGCGCTGGAGTTGTGTTGTGTAACTGCAAGGCAGAGGACTAAGTCAAAAACAAATATAAGGAGGTGGTCACGCTGCAGATTAGAAGCAAACGGGAGGAGTGGGAATGGATTGACTACTAGACAGATAAAAAAAACAGGTAATGCAGGAGTGCCCTGAGTTTTAATTGATATTCCACTTTGGAAACTGGTGAGAGCGATGATAATTCAGGTGAGTGCATCCAGAGCCAAGTCCATGGCATCACACATGACTGCGTACGAGAGAGGAGGAAAAAGAATGGAAGAACAATAGTTATAGGGGATGCCATAGTTGAGGGTTCAGACAGGCATTTCTGTGGCAGCGCACATGACTCCAGGATTATTCAATGTTTGGGGAAGCTCGATGGAATGGATGGGCTACAGCTGCTCCTACGTTCCTAAAGTGATAACAGCTCTCGTGATAAAAACACTGAACTTTTATGACTTTGTATTCTTCAAAGCTGCCATGGGCCATCTGTCCACATGAATCACTGTACCACCAGGGAGTTATCAGTTTAGACAATTCTTGCCATCTACGATTGACCAGGCATCAAATTCTACACTTTTTCAATCTCTGTGGCTTATCTACTCACCAGACCACTGGGGAAACCCCAACAGTTTTATTTTACAAGATTTAGATGTTTTGGAAGTAAAGTTGGTATTATAGACGTGCTGTTATTACAGTTACCTTTGGACATGTTTGCCTCAAATACAACACCTTCACTCTGTTTCTGCTATAACTCAGAGTCATGAATCAATTGTTAAGTGGCACTGACATGCAGGAAGGAATCCCATAAAGGGGGTCTTAATGCAGAGCTAAATGTATCTAAGCATTATTGTAATAATAATTTTATAAATTAGCTCAAAGGCTGTTAAACAGATGCCATAAAAATGATCAACTCAGTCAAATTTTTTTTCTGAGAACACTTTATCACTTTTCAATGCAAACCATTTATATGAGATAAATGATATAAACATATTGCAAAATAAATTGTTTTCTCTTCATTTTTAAAGAAAGCACATTTTATTAAAAATATGTTATGGGGAGTCAATTTTTTATAGCAGGAACAGCTAGAAATGATAGAAACTTGACAGTAATGTGCCAAACACAGTTTGCATATTTCAAAGCACTGATGTTTAGCTTGAGTGTCTGCCTTTTAAAAGCAATGTGAGTATTGTGTGGTACATTTCCCTATTTATGCTTAAGAACTGACTGTAGCTGTACAAAATTGTGCATTCGCTTTATTTTAAGCACACTTTGAGTAAGATGCACCAGGAAAAACTGACGCAGAAAAGGAACATTAAAAACTTCAAAAGAATAGACTCATGAGTATTTGCATAAATACCTGAATCATTGGGAGAAGAGCACGAGTCAGTGGTGATCGCAAACATAATGCATTATTTATCAGGTTGGGGACTTGAACCTGATGCTAAGGTTTGAACAAAGCTGGAAATTTGCAAGATTGGTATTAATATTCAAAAGATATAGCATTGCAGGTTGTCATATTTTCATTCTGTATCCATCTATTTTCCCAGAAAACCTCCACAGAAGTGTGCGCAGGCAGCCATTTGCAAAACCTGTCAATTCTCATTGCTGTTCATCAACATTGAAATACTTACACAGACCTGAAGAAAATTCAATTCAGACCAAACCGGAGTCAATTTCAGTTGACAAGTCCTGCATATTTAAAAAAAAAAGACAGATAAAGAAAGCACTTTAAGCCCTTTGAATCATTTTGTGTGTAAAAACACCAGTTAAAGCAACATAAGGGCCTGCTGGCTCCAGTCAAATTCAGAATCCCAACCCAGATTAGATTAGAAATAGCAAAATTAATTTTGAGGGACTTTTAGAGCCAAACTTCCAGGTGAGGAGATGAATGGGGATTGAGCAGCACAGTCCAGTTCAGGAATGCACCCAGGCAGAGGTACAATGGATCGGAACTGAAACCACAGTCTGCTTTTGCAGCAGTATCTATTGTATTCTGTGGTGTAAAGGTCCTAAAGTCAATTTGATAATTACCGGAGAGGAGGTAAACATGTAAGGTAAGTGAGAAGGTAGGATGGCAAGTTGTGAGGAAGTCACAAGCAGTTGGGTGGGGGAAGTAGGTAGGGTGCTTGCAGTTAACATGGCAAGTAAGTGAGTCATGTGATAGAAGGTGTGTTGCACTGGAGTGACTTGGGGAACCAGATGCAGAGGGTGAGTCATTTTAGCTTGTGGTGAAGCCAGTGCTGTGAAACTCAGAGGGTCTGGGACGAGGGGCTGAGTTAGTGGAGAATGACAGTTAGAAGCAGTAATCAGCGGAGAGGATTCAGAAGAGTTTTGGGTTTTGTGAGAATGGGGGACAGAAATTGTAGATTGGAGTAGGGTGCCGGTTTGGGGGGAGCAACTTGGTTGGTTTGATAGAGTTCTGTTGGATCTGCAGGAATCTGGAATGTTGGAGAATGTCAAGGTTCAGGTTGGGGGATGTTAGGTGTCAGCGGGCAGTCAGAGGGAGGGGGTGGTCTGCATCGTGAGTCAGTTCAGGGGTTGGTCAGGTCCAGAGAGGGAGCGGTCAGGTGTTCAGTAGTGAGTAGTGGGTTTATACTTAGCCATGAATTAGAACAAGTTTCTAATTCCTTAAATGTGTCCTGACTACATATAAAAGTAACTAAGATGAAACCTTAAAAATAAAGGCGTGATTTTAAGCTAAAGAGTGTATAATTTTAACTTGCATGTGGGGATATTTCCAGAGGGTAGTTGCCTTATGAAACAGTCAAGCTCCCAGGCAAATCCTGTGGAGTTAGCTGTGGTGGGGCTTCCAAATGGTCCTGACGTGCAATTCCAGTCTACATTTCAGTCATGAGCATCTTCCCAGAAGACCTGGTCAGGGCCCAGATGGTTCCGGTTTAGTTTGCTATTGGTGCGGAGTGAGCTGATCAGGGCAGCATCTCTCATGGGCTTCATTATTCCTAGACTGGGAAGGGGTGGGTTGTTTTCAATCTATTGATCCTCAATGGAAAGAATATTTGGTGAGGCCTGCTGCCATTAGAAGCTTCTTGCTCCATCTTTTATGCTTTTCACAAGTCGTCTAGCAAGTCTCTTGCTAGCTAACTGTGGTTAGCCAATTAAGGGCCAATGTTGCTTGACAAATATCTTTTGATTCATTAATATTCAACTTTCTATCTTACCAAACTTGTCAAACTAGCTAGACATCGGAAAATTCAAAAATGAAATAAAGCGGATGGCTGATGAATTCAGCTCACCATTTACTCTAAACAATCTCCACAGGCACTGTCCACATATAGTCCATAGATATTTTGTGCCAACATCCACAAACCATTACAGCACATCTCTGATCCATTTACGGGAGCATTCTGCACATCACTGTTACCATGCAGGCTGCAACAGCAATTATCTTTGCTCTACTGTAGCAAGGACATGCCTAGCCATTGAAATCTTGTGAGCTAGATCCCTATGGTATCTCACTACACGGTGGATCATAGATTGCTGGGCTTGATTGCTGGTCTGTCAGTTCTGTTTGATAGCACTGTTAATAACAGTGATCTTGGCTGCATGAAATATCAAGCTGTAATTGGCCAGGTTGGATTTGACCCTTTCCTTTGTGTGCAGAAAATAGCTGGGCAATTTTCCACACTGCCTGGTAGATGCCTGTTTTGTAATCTAGAAGTTTAAAATCAAATATAGAGAATTTGAATTGTTTGTGGAGAGTAGATAGTTGAACACTGTGGTTGTTGCAGTGAAAGTACCCGGCAGCATTGGCATTACGAGTTGTACAGTTCATGTTACAATCCTTTGACTGTTTGGTTGGAATTCTGTAGTCTGATTCCTTTCGGCTGTGATTGAATACCAGTGTTCGGAGCAAGAGGGAATCCTTCTGTGGTCCTGTTTGCTTCTGTTTGGCTGTGAGCTACTTGACTTCTAGGGTCAGAGTGAGAGAATCCCTTTACCTACAATGCAGGGATGACTATGAGATACTTCTTTGACTGTGATCTTCATTGCACACTAATCCTCAATACCAGGCAGATACACACAAGAAGAATTAATCCTATTAGCACAGTCTAGTAGTGATGAAAATGGCTTTTTAACTCCTGTACTTGTGTATTCTTCAAAAGTCAAACATCTCACCAGATTATTTCTGAGATTTATGAATGCGAAATTGATGATCTGAATAGGGACCCATTGTTACTTACCAATTTGAATTTCTTTTACGTTTGGTAAGTGGTAGCTACACTTCATTTTACTCTGGTGCCTTCCTCTTTCGGAAAGAAAGCAATTTCGGACTGCTGACTTCTTCATCCCACTCAGTTCAACTTCAGACAAGCAAGGGATGTCTTTCCTCATCAGGATATGACACTGTACTATCGCAATATAGGAGATATTGCAAGAACAATATGGCCACGAGTGGAGAATCAGTCACCATACCTGAAGACGGAGGCTATAACAAAGCCCAATAAGTGCACAAGGTACATGAGTTGTACAGGGAAGCTGAATCCAACTGTTCTCCCTCTGTAAGAATGTCCCATTCATCATTAAAGCTTGTAGACTCATCTCACTTTTCTGACTATTTTGCCCATGACAATTATAGGGACATCATCCTGAACTTTCAAGTCTCACACTCCAGTTTGCCACATACTGCCCTCGTTTAGAGAGGATCTGAATTCATCCACTTCAGCCTGTCTCCAGACAGCAGGCACAAAGTCAGTGCCTTCTACAGGATAATTGGATCCCCCAGGGTGCAGGGTGCCACAATAACCTGAACATGGCATTGAAGCGGCAAAATGAACAGCTACTGACATATGTGAATAAGCAGGGGCTCCATTCTTATGACTTTCAGCTTGCTGTGATGAAATCAGACTGTGTCTTCATTCACCACTGCAAGGACACCTAACTTAATTAAGGACAAATTTTGCAGAACATTCTCTGCTGTGACAGGTTTTTGGACTTTCTTTCTTTGTCACTACTTATCATTTGACACTGAAATGGATCTCTTTGTTCTAGCAACACTTACTAGAAATTTGTACTAAGCGAAGAAGTGTAAATTTATTTCATTATTTATTGTAATATTTGTAAATAACAAATCACAAGACAAGTAGCCAGTGTAATTCAGATCTCAAAAATCTTTACTTGCAAGCTATGAGAACAGATGAACAAGAACAAAACAGTCAGCTCCCGAGCCTGCTCTGACAATCAGTTAGTTCCTGTGTGATCCAGACTTCACACCCATTTACTCACCTGTGATCCACTTCCTTTGATATTCTGACAAACACCTATCATTCACAATCGGCAAATGATTTAGAGTTTTGGTAAAACAGCTTTTGTATGAAAATGTGATCCCTGATTTCATGCTTCAAATTTTAAGGTTTCCCGGTTCTGTCCTGTACCCTCCTACCAGAAGAAATAGCTTTCCTAAATCTACTTAATTAAATCAGTTTACCATTTAAGCACCTTGGTTACATTACATCTAAATCTTCCAAAATCAAGCACATGCAAGCCATGTTTATGTAACTTGTCATTGTAATTTAATTATTAATGTACTAGTATCATTCTGGTGCATCACCATAAGTTCTCATTGTAATGCTCCTGCAAGAGCGCTACACACTTAGGAACACACACCCAGTACATCGATTAGTCCAGGCTGCATCTTCTTTGCTCACTGCCATAACAAGCACTCATTCTGACCCTACCTGGATGTTCACAGCATCCTGACCTTGCGTGACCTTACATTCTGGCCTAGTGGTGGTTGGAAGAAGATGCATTCTAGACTTGCAGCATTAACTCTGTTTCTTTCCCCATAGATGTGCAGATGTACTGAGTTCCTCCAGTATTTTCTGTGTTTGTTTCAGATCTCCAGCATCCACAGTGTTGCTTTTACTGCCTTGCCTTTTCACACATTTCCCTGTCAGTCAGATATACGAGGCTGTCTTGCCTTGTCATTTAGTGCAGGCACAAAGAATGGAAGCTTGTTGTGACTGACAGCCGACCTCAGTCAAGTCAAGTAGGATAGCCTTTGCTCAGGGGTGGTCCCAACACAAGGGCAGCCTCTGACATCATTCCAGGGTTTGGAAATAGTCAGTCAGCAATTTGGGGTGGTCAGAATCAGAATGCTGTTCACATGGTTCCTTGAGATGACTGAGATTACTTTAACCTCAGTACCAACCATAGACCATGGGCTGGTATCATGGCCTCCACTGCTGGTTCTGGGAGATGGGAAATTCTGTGTCTGCACCACTCTGTCCAGCAGGACATCCCACTCCCATTCAGTGGGGCACTGATATCCCCTTATCTGCCATGACCAGGTCAGTCGTCAAGACCTAAGCATGGCCGCTCTGAACTGACAGTGCTTGCCCAAGTGCTCAACAGGCTTTAAAAAATGGCAGGCATGCAGGGGCTACCAGTGAATTCTGGGTTATCTGCTAACTGGTTACTTGTACTGGAAACAGTGCCTGGTGAGGTGGTGCTGCAATCAGATTTGAGGGATGCAAAGTAACGGGGAAGGCTGTTAACGAAGCAGGTTTGGTGAGACACAGCGAAGAAAACTCACCATGCCTAACAGCTGAAGTCCCTCCAAAAATATCTGAAAGTCCCTCAGGCGCAAAGCCTGTTGTGCACTTGGACAAACCCTGTCAGTTCAGAGCAGCCTTGCTTAGTTCCTGACGACTGACCTGGTCACGACAGGCAAGGGGATATCATTGCCCCACTGAATGACATTATTTAGTATGTCAAATAATAAGTTTCTGCAGGTGACCAAGGGTATTATACGTTGTGAGAAAAGTGTCAATAGCTGAATAACAATCGAAGGGATGACCTATAATCTGACTGAATGAGGCAGAGAGATAATTATAAAAAATTAAAAATAAAGTGGTGCTGGAGACAAACTAAATGACTGGAATAACATGGAACAAGAACAGAAGCAGCTGGAAAGCTTTTCCACCTGCATAGACTTATTAATCGACACTCCACTCACTCCATTTGTATGATCTTTTGATGTCTCTGCCCTTGATCTCTCTGCCCATAAGTTCTGTGCACTGTGTGCTCCCCTCTCACTTCACCTGATGAAGGGGCTACACTCTGAAAGCAGGTGATTTCAAATAAACCTGTTGGACTATAACCTGATGGCGTGTGATTTCTGATTTTGCCCACCCCAGTCCAACTCCGACACCTCCACATCAGAACTGTACTGTGGCTGCGCACTCTCCAAATTCAGTCATAACAATGCAACTGACTGGAAAGTAAAGTAAGGAAGTGGAGAGCTTAAAAAATAACAGCAATATTCACTGCTGTTGACTGTTTAAGAACTCAACTAACTAATCATGATCTGAAGTTAAAACTTTACACCCCAAGAACACGCAAAGCACTATGTTTTATAACTTTGTACTGAACACTGCCTCGATATCTTTGTAGCTATATATATGTGTGAGGACTTGAGTGACTACACAAAAACTGTATGCTTGGTGTTGAGACTTTATTATTTTTCTCAGGCTTAGCAGATTGTTCATTTTTTAGTGAAAGAAAACCTTGTGATTGGCTCCTTATCATTATAGGAAAAATTAATTAGTTAGACTTTTAATTGTAGAGAGGTATGGCCTCAAGTTAAAAATAATTTAAACCTTTATTGTGACTGACTGAGAAAATTGGAAAGAGGGGAGCTGGCTCACCCCTTCTTGCCAGGTCAGAACATCCTTCTGAGGCCAATTAATCTTTCCTGAGCCAAAAACTACACATAGTATACCTGACAAGATGGATCAAAACTCTGCTCAACTGAAGCATACTGTTCCCCAGACTTTTTTTTAATTCCAACCCCATTGATATGAAGTCATGCTTTCTCTATCTCTTCTGAGTTCTCTTTCTGCTTGTGCATTGCTTTTCAGACTTTGTTTATGTGTTCAGGTAAATATCTTGGCTCTTTCTCAGCTCCTGATTTCTCACCATTAAGAAAATAATCCAGCTTGTCTTGTTCAGATTCAAAATGGATGAGATCACATTTGCTAATAACTTCGAAGCTCTATTCATAAAGATAAGGTTGTTGGTTGAGGAGTGTGTTTTACTAGAGCCAAGAGGTGAAGTGAGAGATGAGGTATCATGGGATGCAGTTTATTGTTTTAGAATCATGGAAGGCAGTTGGTGAGTGTCAGTGGAGAGTTCTAGGTGTTCTTTGGCAGAGGTCACCATGAAAACCTATCAGTGTGACTGCTGCTTTAAGAAAGTGAAGAGTGAGACAGTACACAGAATGGGTTGAGAGTTGGGGGCCAGTCTGGTGAAATGCGGTCTCTGCCCATCATTGTGAAAAGTTCAGTGCGCTGTATAAAGAGGTGGAAGTGAATACCAGCTCTAACTTCATGCTGCTGGGTTGACCAAAGTGTCTGGCTTAGTAAAATGCAGGCCCAGGAATGTCAGGTTCCCATTATGTATTTCTTTTAGAAGGTATTAAAGATCTTCATGAGAGGAACTGATTGTGCTTGGTTTCTGCTGCTCTGCTGCTCTGGTTTCATGCCAAGTGGACACAGCTGGCCCCCCAGGTAGACAGCATGGTGTCAATCTCGCCTATGTTGTGGGTGAGAGGTGCCATTAAATAACTTGATTAAATAATTTGCAAACCAAAACACTTGTGAGTTGCTTACCTTGTTGTCAGGCAGCATTTTGCTACAGCTGGGTATGTGTAGGGTACTTTTCAAGGTGGAAATTTTATCTAGCCACAGCCTCTCACATCCAAAGATGAAACACACATTGCTAACTCAATGGCATGCCATTCACCAGCAAGCTGTCTGCTCTACTATGATGGCAGCTCAGGCATCTGACCGCTCACTAACCCTTAGGCCTATTGAGATAATAATTGCCTGTTTCAGTGACAATTAGGTGCCTCATTCTCCCCCTCCACTGCTTTATTACACTGGGCAGATAAGAGAGAGGGAAGAGCAGGAGCAGCAGTAGACCATTTGGCCCTTTGACCCTGTGCCACCATTCATTATGATCATTGTTGATCATCGAGCTCTGTACACTGTTCCCGTTGTCTCCCACTGTCCTTTGATTCCTTTAGTCCCAAGTGCTATATCCAATGCTTTCCTGAAATCATACGATGTTTTTGCCTCAACTCCTTTCTGCGCTAGTGAATTGCACTCTTTAGACAATAGTAACAGACCTGTGTTTTTCACAAAGGGCAGGAAGAAAGAGGTGTGCCACCTTTGAGGTGCGCACTTTCCCCATGGCGGGGTGGGGGTGGGGGTGGGGGGGGTGCGGGGTTCCCCCCCTAAGTTTCTATCTTCCTTCTGAGGCTGTCAACAACCATCTCTCCCAATTCCTTTGCTTTCCTCCCTATGTTGTCTGACCCTTCCCTGTCCAAAAAATGCCCAACTTGCCTTTCCCTGGGATCCATGCTGCCTTCATCCTGGGCATTCTTGCTGTCCTAGCAGGGTCACAATATTAATAACACAGTGTGGAGATGGAGGAACACAGCAGGCCAGGCAGCATCAGAGGAACAGGAAAGCTGACGTTTTGGATCGGGACCCTTTCTTTTCTGAAGAAGAGTCCCGACCCGAAACGTCAACTTTCCTGCTCCTCTGATGCTGCCTGGCCTGCTGTGTTCCTCCAGCTCTACAGTGTGTTATCTCTGACTCCAGCATTGGCAGTTCCTACTATCTCAGGGTCACAACATTACTCTCTTCCAGCACTGTAGGACTGCTATATCTGCTGACCAATCAAATTGACTGGGAACTCTCAAAGGCGGGATTTCCTGCCACTGAGAGGCAGATGTCCAACCCTTAGTTTGTTAAGGCCTTCAGGAGCACAATATCACCACAAGGCTATCTTTCCAAACATTGAGCAGTTTGCGCTTGACCTGTCTTCTGGAGACATGAGCAACATTCCCCTTCTTGTTCCATGAATTCTGCCAAATGCATTGGGATGAAGCTGTGGAATGAAGAATCAGGAACTGCATACTGGGGTTATTAACTGCCAGCAGTGGAAGAGGGAGACAAATTTGGGAGAGCTACAAAATGGGGTGCAGATTAGTTACATTGAATCACACCACAAGATGCCAATTTGCTTTGCGGAGCCTGATGGCAGGGAGGAAAGGTAGGGGTGTTAGAGTGAGAGAAACAACAACAACTATAATTACACAGTACCATTAACACTGTAAACTGTAATAAGGCCCTTACCATAAAATAATCACCCAAACTTTCCAATCTCAATCACCCAACAGTTGACCTGTGTGGGAATGCCTGAGAGACTTGTTGGACAATCACCTACAGTAAGTAAAGCACAGATTATCTTCAGCTTTATTAATAGAGGAATAAGGTACAAGAGCAATGAAGAGATGTGAACTTGTAGAAGACATTTGTTCAACCTCAACTTTGTACATTTCTGGATGTCACCTTATAGGAAGGTCAGGAACACATTAGAGGAAGGGGAATAGTGATTTACAATAATGATTCCATGAATAAGAATCTTCAATTATGAGAATAGATTGAATAAGATCTCCTTGGAGAGAACAAGAGATTGATACAAGATTTAAAATCATGAGTGGACTGGATAGAGTAGATAGGGAGAAACTGTTCCTCTTTATAAAAGGAAGAAGAATGAGAGGGCATTTATTTAAAGTGATTGGCAAGCAAGCATGGATGATATGAGAAAAATATCATTTTCAAGAGATTCGTGAAGACAAATGTAGGTCCGCTACAGACAGAAATGAGGGAATGTATAATAAGGCACAAAGAAATGCTTATGCAACTGAACACATACTTTGGTTCTGTCTTCACAAAAAAGGACATAAATCAGATACCAGAAATGTTGGAGAATGTAAGATTTAGTGAGAGGGAAGAAATGAGGGAGATCAGTTTTAGGAGAGAAATGGTGCTGGAAAAATTGCTGGGATTGACGGCGGATAAATCCCCAGGGCTTGTTAATTTACATCCCAGAGTACTTAAGGAATCGGCTCTAGAAATAAGGGATGCATTGGTGGTCATCTTCTCGGATTCTATAGACTCTGGAACAGTCCCTTCAGATTGGAGGGTGGCTAATGTTACTCCAATATTCATAAAGGGAGGTAGAGGAAAAATAGGGAATTATAGACCAGTAAGCCGAACATCGGAGGTGGGGAAAATTCTCAAATCCATTATCAAGGACTTTATAGTGGATCATTTAGAAAGCAGTGACAGGATCAGACAGAGTCAGCATGGATTTATGAAGGGGAAATCATGCGTGAGGAATCGGTTGGAATTCTATGAAGACGTAACTAGTAGACCTGACAAGGGTAAGCAAGTCGATGCGTTTGTGAAAGTCCTGTCTAAGAAATTATTGTGCAAGATTAAAGCGCATGGGATTGGGGGAGGTGTATTGAGATGGATAGAAAACTGGTTGGCAGAGTGGAAACAAAGAGTAGGAATTAATGGGTCCTTTTCAAACTGGCAGGCAGTAACTAGTGGAGTGCCACAGGGATCAGTGGTGGGACCCCAGCTATTCGCAATATATATTAATGATTTGGTTCAGGGAACAAAATGTAGCATCTCAAAGTTTACAGATGACACCAGGTTGGGTGGGAGGGTGAATGGTGATGATGATGCAGAGATCCTTCAGCATGATCCGGACAGGTTGGGTTAGTGGGTAAATCAATGGCAGATGCAGTATAATTTGGACAAATGTGTGGCTATTCACTTTAGAAACAAAAACAAGAAGTCAGATTTCCACCTGAATGGCTGTAAATTGGGAGAGGGGAGTGTGCAGAGGGACCTGGGCGTCCTTGTGTACCATTTGCTGAAGGTAAGCATGCAGGTGCAGCAGGCGGTAAAGAAGGCAAATGGTATGTCAGCCTTCATTGCGAGAGGTTTCTAGTACAGGAGCAGGGATGTGTTGCTGTAGTTGTACAGGACCTGGGTGAGACCACACCTGGAATATTGTGTGCAATTTTGGTCTCCTTTTCTGAGGAAGGATGCTCTTGCTCTCGAGGGAGTGCAGCAAAGGTTTACAAGGCTGACTCCGGGACTGACATATGAGGAGAGATTGACTAGATTAGAATTGTTTTTGCTGGAGTTTAGACAAATGAGGGGGGATAAAATTGTAACAGGACTAGACAGAGGAGATGCAGGGAAGATGTTCCTGATGGTGGATGTGTCTAGAACCAGTGGTCACATTCTGAGGATTTGGGATAGACCATATAGGACGGAGATAAGGAGACATTTCTTCACGCAAAGAGTGGTGAACCTGTGGAATTCATTACCACAGGAAGTAGTTGATGCTAAAGTATTGAATGTATTCAAGAGGCAGCTAGATATAGCACTTGGGACGAATAGGATCAAAGGTTATGGGGAGAAAGCAGGATTAGGTTATTGAGTTGAATGATCAGCCAAGATCATGATGAATGGCGGAGCAGGATTGAAGGGCCAAATAACCTCCTCCTGCTGCTATCTTTTTTTCTATATTTCTGTGTTTCATTCTCTGAATGGTTAAGGTATGGAAAGCACTGCCTGAAAGTGGGGTGGAGGCAAGTTCAGTTGAAGCATTCAAGAGGGCAATTGATGATTATTTGGCTTTAAAAATATATGCAAGGCATAAGGGGGAAAGCAGGAGCTTGGTGGCATGTAATGATGCTTGTTTGAAGAGCCAGTGAGACCTGATGGGCTAAATGGCCTCATTGTGTGCCTTAAAACTCTGTGATTCCTGGGACTCCCCCCAAAAAATGTTTCTGACTCCAAATTAAATTTGGAGACTTCGAACCATTCCGTGGGACTAAACTGAATGCAGAAAGTGTTAGACGGAAAAAAAGCCAGGTGCTGCTGTGGATCCATGTGCTGACCCTTCCACCCCCCACACAGCAGGTAGTAGACAGCCGCAATGTGTGAGACACGGCCTGTGGGTTGTATTCCTGAAATCCTTCAAATCCAAATAGTGTGAAGAGCCGAATGTGGTGTCCTGCAATGATGCTTGCATTTCCTGGGTTCTGTTGCATCTCTGTTGGAAGCAATCATGACTTCCATGTAGCGGTTGTGAGCCATGCGTACGCACAACTTTAGTTCAAACAGCCAGCCCCCATCTTGCAGACCATGGTTCGATATTGGGCAGTTGTGATGCAGTTGGCTTAGTCATTGCCAGAATATCCGGCACAGAACAGCAGGACTTGTTGGTGATGATCACTCAACAGCTGAACATTGGTGGGAAGATGGTCCTTTCCATTCATGAAGACTGCTGGCTGATTGGGATGTGCCCTCATAGCTACAAATGTGCAGTCAATGACAGCCCACAATGTGAGCCTATTGTGGTACAAAACCTCAGGGCCCTTTCCTGGTAACTGCTGCTGTAAATGTAAAGTGTAGTATGGCACGAAAGAGGGTTGATTCAAACGCTAAATTACCAATGGCCTGGATTTTATGATGGTCCATCTGTCTTTAATAATGCATGAGGACCCTGTGGAATCCCATTGTATTCTTGCCGAGCTTCCCCCAAAGATCAATTTGTTTGCCACTTGTGGAGATGTATGAATTATTTTATAATTGTGGTTTGGTGAATTGCAGTGCGCTGGAGTTTGTTTGCAAAATTATCCAAATGACTGATATGATAGGATGTATTTTCAATGAACCGGTGAGTTTTGCAAAATGGTATGAAATCTAGTTCACCAGTATTAATGTATTTCTTTCCAGTCTCCAGCTACTCATTTTGATTAATAGCACAAGGAATTCAATATTTAGCCTGTCGTAGTTGAAAGGCGAGGCAGTTTAATTTAAGGTCAAACTCAGCGCACAGCAGAACTCAGTTATTTGCAATTTATGAATGATTATTTTAGGTTACGTAACTCCATTCTTCAGGGGTTATATTCAATGTGTAAACAAAAATCAGAACAATGTGTAGAGAGAGTGATGCATGGCTGTTATTTTAGAATTTAATCATCTCGGTCCAACAATAACAGTCTGATGATAGATTTCATTATTGTACTAGATTCCCTTGTTAATTGTTATCAAGAAACTCTGTCTGTTTTCATTCAAATTACAAAGACTTGCTGTTTTCATGAGTCTGACAAAAGGTCATTAATCTGAATGTTAATCTGACCTTCCTTTCTCCCCAGATGCTACCTGAACTGCTGAATGTTTCCAATGTGTTTTGTTTGTATTTCAGATCTTTTCATCACTCGTGCAGAATCCAGAGACACTTGGTGTGTGTCTAAAAAGTAAAACTTAAATTTACCAAACTGTTATTAGTTGATAATGGCAGGTTAGTGGAGATATTTGTTGTTAACTTTACACATCTGAGAAAGCACACTCCAGTAAGTATTAGCTGTAAATGTATTATGAGCTGAATGGAGCTTTCAGTACATCAACCTGATTATAGTAATTAAGCCTACAAATAAGGCCATTAGTGCAACTGGCCATGTTAATTTTAACTTTATGCATATCACTCATAATTGTGTATACACATACACATACACTCACGCACGCACACACAAGAAGAGCTATAGATATTTGTAATTTGTAAGTACAATATATGTTTTTTAAAAGAGGGCTGATACTACGAAAACTGGCTGTGGGTGTAAATTGTATCAGAGATAAAAGGTACTGCAGATGCTGGAGAATCCGAGATAACAAGCATGGGGCTGGATGAACACAGCAGGTCAAGCAGCATCATAGGAGCAGGAAAACTTGACGTTTCGGGCCTAAACCCTTCATCAGATTTCTGATGAAGGGT
>JAHRHZ010000264.1:15501206-15538744 GCA_024137785.1 Ginglymostoma cirratum
AGGCCCGAAACGTCAAGCTTTCCTGCTCCTATGATGCTGCTTGGCCTGCTGTGTTCATCCAGCTCCACACCTTGTTATCTCGGTTTCTCCAGCATCTGCAGTATCTATTGTCTCTCATATGTAAGCAGGTTGGTGCACCTCCTAATTACTACTGTTAGACAGATTTTCTCACTCCTGACTGCACTTTCTAGGATCAAAGGCACTTTCACTGTATTTAAAGGATGCTTCACTCAATGTAAGAGCTTCACTGCGTTCTGTGTTTGTCTTTCCCACCATCCCCCACTGATGCCTCAAATCTAACAAGTTTATCTCACAGCTTATTGTAGTCTAAAGAGAGCCTTTTTGATTGATGAAATAAGGTCTCCCTGCATCTGGGAAAGCCTGAACCATGGTCGCACAGGAGGACAGTGCCAATGGCCAGTTCAAAAGGACCGAGATCCAATGCAAGAAGGGAATAATACAACTCCCCTGTGACTCACAAGGGTAAGTGCGACCATCTTCTCATCACTCTTACATTCACAAGGTCATCACTCAGTCTAATTCTGCCACTGTGCAACCATGTCACATCGATATGCTGATCTTGCCATTATAGAACAAAGAACGTAGAACAGTACAGCGCAGGAACAGATCATTCAGCCCATGATGTTGTGCTGAACATGACTCCAAATGAAACTAAACTCTTCTGCCAGCCCTTGGTCCTTATCCCTCCAGTCCTTGTACATCCATGTGCTTATCTAAAAATCCCTTAAACACCCCTATCATATCTGCCTCCACCAGCATCCCTGGCAGCATGTTCTAGATTCCGACCACACTGTGTTAAAAAAAAACTTGCCCTCTCACATGTCCTTTGAACTTTCTCCACCTCACCTTAAACACATGCACCCTAGCACTGGACATTTCAATGCTGGGAAAAAGATTCTGACCATTAACCCTATCTATGCATCTCATAATTTTACTTCTATCAAGTCTCCTCCTCAGCATACTGTGCACTGAAAGACACACATCAACCTCATGCTACCAGTCTTCTAAAACTTCCTGGACAATGTGCTACCTACTTTGTCATCACATGAAGGGTTATGAGTAAGAGACCACATATCTTCTCTTTCGGAAGCATAATTTGAAAAGAATTTGGACTACTCTTACTGACATACCAGGAGAGTTTTTAAATTAAAAATGAGGTGCTGCATATTTTTTATGTTGGTGCAATACAATGTGCAATGTAATGCTTGAAGAAGTGAAAGGAAGAATTTGAGACTGAGTGGCGCTGAGTCTTTTGAATTAAGGAAATTCTTCCTGACAACAGCTCTCTGATTTGTTGAGCGGCAGAGTGCTAAAAATCTTTTAGTGCCAGGAAGCAGCAGAAAAAAATCTTCCAGGGCCTGCAGGCAGAAAGCATCCATTTCTCTCTTCCTCTCTGTTTCCATCTGGAAAAAGACAGAAAGTCCAAGAAAGCATGGAAGAAAATCATTATAAGAAAAAAAGACCTAGGTCCACCTGATCACCATTGAATTGAAGAGTGACCAACACTGTACTGACAATAACGTACCATCACTGCTAAAATCAAAAGGACTGTGAGGAGAATAACTCGTGATCCCACAGAACTTGTTTATCATGTCTATATTTTATTTCACTTACAGTATCTATATTAAACCTTTTGTCATCTGCCTGTCTTAGTTGTGATTGAGTGTGTGTGTTTGGGTTTTTCAAGGGATTTACTTTATGTTGCATTATAGTAGATTGGAAATCCATTTTTTTCAGCTATTCTTAAAGTTAAGTTTGTTACAATTCATAGAGTAATTTTCTGTTAATAATGAAACCTGGCTGAATTACTTTTGTCCTAAAAAAAAGTTAATCAGCCATAGAAAGCAAGAACTGCAGATGCTGGAGTCAAGACAACACAGTGTGGAGCTGGAGGACCACAGCAGGCCAGGCAGCATCAGAGGAGCAGGAAAGCTGACTGTCAGGACCCTTCAGAAATCAGTTATGTTGATGGTCTTGTTTTGATTTTAGACATTTTCTATACATTTTGTGATGGCTTATGAGACAGCGAGGCATGAGTATTGGTGCACTTTTCCCAGTTAAGCTGTGATACCGCACATGTTCATTAAGGACTCATGCACACATTCATTCACATTCTTTTTCTCTCATTGCCGCAGAAGCTCACCCACGATAAGAAGAGAGTCGAGACTGGCAGAGTAGTCCTAGACTCTGTATTTTGAGGATGAGGCAGTCCAAACCTGGTCCTGTGCAACACTTGATGTTGCAGCGAAGCAGTGAAAAACATTGCAGCCTGTTTCTTTCAGATGTGTGGCTGGTCTCATACATGCCCCTACACAAGGATTTCTGTATTTTCACCAACTGATACTTTCTCTTCTCTTCCAGAAGTATGACTGTTCTACAACCATCAGCGATGAGAAAGTAGGTACAAAATCTGCCTCAAAGCATTACCATTCTGTGGACAATCACTATGAAGCTTCAGAGGATGCATTGACATAGTGTCTGTCTACATCCGATACCAGCAGACAGACATTCACCTCAGTGGGTACACTATCTGGATTAGGCTCAGTTTAGCCCATATTGACGTGGGTCTGCATTTGCTGCATAAAGAAATGCCTGAGATCGCTGACAGTCAGAGAACTGTGGGAGACCAGGTGCCTGCAAAACACCATGCACACAATGTGCCTTGGCCATAACTGTCATGGGCACCTGCAAAGACAGGTAGGGATGCCAGAGGCCCTCACTAAACTGAGAAGGGTCCCCGGACCCCAAACATTAACTCCGACTTTTCTTCACAGATGCTGCCAGACTTGCTGAGCTTTTCCAGAAACTTCTGGTTTTGTTTTTGATTTACAGCATCTGCAGTTCTTTTGGATTTTAAAATCAAACCAGCATTGGGTGTCTGCAAAAGACTTCATAATCACTAGGTTCCACCAGTTGGGAGGCTCTCTCCAATATAGACACAGATGCTAGGATGGTTCCCAGACATAGTGGGAAATAGAGGAAGAAGAAATGCACAACATTGAACAGAGCAACACCTTACCTTATGTCCTTTCAGAAGGGATTAATTACAAAACATAAACTCCTTTACTGGATATTTGATCCACAAGTTGGCCATAAAGAAAGAACTTTACTAATTTGTACTGTTTTCTAGGCTAATTTTTTTTCCCAATTTTCCTCTAGTTCTGAGCTAAAAGTCTGAGTCAAAGAATTTTTTTACACCTACACTATGCCTCCAGCATTAGGCTGATTTGACTTCATGAACACCCAGACTGGATATGGCTTTGAATTAAAAAGCTATAACAAACAAGAGTTTGCAGGAACAACATATTACTGAGAGTCAAGAGCCTGCAAAGTCATTCAACAATTTTATGCAACAGTTCAAATGCACTTCGAAGCCTCAGGCAGCAGTCCATTGATGTCTTAGCTCACTGTATCACAGTGGGTAAATTACTTTCAAACAATCAGCTTCTTAACCTATACCTGCATCTCCATGGAGAGACCACAAGAGACATGCAAAGAGGAACTGCTTCCTGACAGAGATAGGAGAAAGAGAAAAGCACAAAATCTATTTCTGGTAAACCCCACTGCAGGCTTCTCTGTAGCTTAGTTCAACTCAAGTTTCAGATTAAACATTCAGCCCATTTCAATTGAGGAGAGTGTGTTTAATTCATTGAAGCTCAATGAGAAAAATGGCAAACTAATCTTAAAAAAATGAATTTGATTTTAAGTTTTCCCACTTGGTTCATTGGTGAGAATGTCAGTTGTCCATTGTAGTTGAGAAAGTAATCATCGTCTGGGGACTATGCTATTAAGTGTCAAAATGCTCAGTTTTTTCTGTAAGAGTTAATAAATTTAGGTAATGGTTATCCCAGTGCTACTTTCATCCTCACACTTGCACTTTGGCATTATAATAAGATTCTTTCTGTAATTTTCCACTGATGGATGGGGAAGTGTGCATTTACAGTTTGTGACCCTCCCACAAACTACAAACAATGTTTCCTACAGTGTCATGAGATGAGGGTTAAGCTAACTTGAGACATTTATCAGAAAACAAACTGTGGAGCTGGAAGGAGACAGCCACAGAATTGGCTCTGCGCAGGTCGAAAACCGTTTCCTGGAGTTTGGTCCAGGAGCTTCTTAAAAGTACCACATCCCAGAATGCTTTTCAAAACAGTGATATGGAAGAGGCAATAGCTTTAGATATGGAGAGATGTGTCTAAATATAGAAACAATACATTCCTTCAATTTTCAAAATACACCCTTCTGAAATCATAAAATGTCAGTGAAGAAGGGAAATCTCAACACATATTTACATGATAATTTATCCTTTAATGTCCAAGTAAATATTTTTCTTTGAAAGAAAGCACAAAGAAATTCACAGACCTGCACGTTTCCTCATGGGGATCAAATTAATGTTGACCAAAATCCTTCTTTTTGCACTTTAAACAGTGGAATCTTTAATTAAACTTAACATGTATGGCTAATACTTCCAGTTCCAAGCTGTTAAAAAGACTTGTGAAAGAATTACCATTGACACCATGGGCACCACATTAGTTTAGCAGTTAGTGTTGCTGCCTGACAGCCCCAGAGACCTGGGTTTGATTCTAGCCTTGCTTGACTGGGCGGAGTTTGCATGTTCTCTCTGTTTCTGTGTGGGATTCCTCGAGGTGCTCCAGTTTACAGTTCAAAGATGTGCTCGTTAGGTGGATTAGCCATGATTAATCCAGGATTATAGGTGGGCATGGAGGATCTGGGTCGGGGTGAGTGCTCTTTGGGGGGGTCATCACAGACTTTACGGGCTGAATGGCCTCTTTCTGCACTGTAGGGATGCTATGACTATATTGGATGTTTTCCTTTTTGACCTTCTCAGCTGCTCACTATATATCTAGCAATAAGGTGTGGGCAAAGTGGTTTCGTCTGGCATCCCTGGGGATGTTTGGATCTGTAAGGGCAACATTTGCAGAAGTTCTTCTTGCCAGTGGCAAGTTGAGCTCACTCAGCTGGAACTTCCTGTCAAAAGGGCAGGCAAGGTAAAGGTGAAGGGCACAGCGACCTTTGCTGTCTACTGAATGGAGTCTGTCACAGTGCTTTTGTGTTGCTCCATCTCTATCTTACCTGTCCCTCTTTGACTGGAACTGTCCTGAGGCATTGACTTGTCTCCATGTAGAATCATAGGATCATACAGACCAGAAGAGGCCCTTTAGTTCATTATGTCTATCCCACAAAAAAAATACACTGCTACCTACACCAGTCCCACTTTCCCAAACAAGATCTATTGCCTTGAATGTTATGATGCTTCAAGTGCTCATCCAAGTACTTTTTTAAAGGTTGTAGCTTTCCTGCCTAATTACTCTCCCAGGAAGTGTGCTCCAGACACACACTCTGGGAAGAAAGATTTTCCTCAAATCCCTTTTAAACCTTCCGCCTTTGACTTGAAAATTATGCCCCTGCTCCCGCCTCAAGTTATTGACCCTTCAAGTAAGGGGAACAGTTGCTTTCTATTTTCCCTGTCCATGTCTGACATAGTTACACACACTTCTATCAGGTCACCCCTCAACCTTCTCTGCTCCAAAGAGAGGGAAGAGTGAGGTGGAAGCTCCTAAA
This sequence comes from Ginglymostoma cirratum, assembly GCA_024137785.1. Lineage (NCBI taxonomy): Eukaryota > Metazoa > Chordata > Chondrichthyes > Orectolobiformes > Ginglymostomatidae > Ginglymostoma > Ginglymostoma cirratum. The sequence goes on from JAHRHZ010000264.1 coordinate 15,506,811, forward strand.
CTAGGGTCAAAGCTCCCCCCGCCCATTATCACCTACCTTTGATCCTGAGGACCAATCCATGGGCCAGTGGAGTGTAAGTGTTGTAGGCGGTGCTGGGCCTATTTCTCTATGGCAGTCATCAACCTGACCACAGAGGCTGACAAACGGCTGCAGGAATGGCTGCAGTGTCGTAGTATTGCAGTGCTGTTTTGCTGGACTGTCTACATCACTGCACCTTCTCAGCTATGAAGGTCAGTGCCTCCTGGATACCTCTGAGCTGCTGCTGCTCTTCCCTGTGCATCTGCAGGGAGTCCCTCAATGCCAAGACCAATGGGTCATGTCCTTCAGAGAATCCAGCAGGTGTCTGGTTTCCAGTGCTACTGCTAGTGCCCTGGGATGTTTCACTCTCATTCATCTGCAAAGCTGTCAGTGTCTCAAACTCAGTGGGCAATCTCGCGGAGTCCAGTGATAAGTCGTCATCCATGCTGCTAGGGGTGATTCCAGGAGGCAGTCAATGGTCCCTGCAAAGCTTCACCACAATGACACAGGGAGGTCGAGGAAAAGGCCTGGTCCCTTAGAGGATGGGTCCACCTGGAAGACATTGGAGGCAGAAGATGTTGCAGCCACTGGGTGGTTGTGGTGACAATGCCTGGTTAACATGGCCGTTGCAATGATATGATAAGTGGCACTTACTCTCATATCCATTTGTGATGCCTCCGCCTTCCTGCAAGAACAGTCCATGTCTTCTCCTGCCAGGGCAAGAAGCTTCCTTTGGAAAGGGTGAGGACGTGGATGTTCTACACCTCACAAACTGTCAAACATCACTCTGTCCTTTTGTGGGATGACCTCTCTTGTATTGATATAAAGGGATGAACGAGTAAGGTACAGTTGGTGACATGTCTGTAAGGACTGGTGTATGTGGGGAGACGTGTTGAGGGGTTCCAAGGAGGCAGCACAGAGATTCTGCAGGTTCAGTGGATTAGGAAGATAGGTTGTAAGGAGAACAAATGAGGGAAGGTTTTGCAGGCAACAAATGGGTGTCAGAGCACAAGTGTTAATGGGGGATGGGTGTACTGGCAGAGACAAGTGTGAGGTAACAGAGAGTAGAGCATTGTACTTAAAACAGTCAGAGCAGGGCAGTCATTGACCTTCTTCCTGTGCTGTTGTCCAGTGCTCCTCAACCTGACAATGGCAGTGACCCACATGGCGGTCTCTGCCCCTGCTGGCACACGATGGTGACCTCCTCTGCCAGTTATCCAGGAAGAGCACTTGTCTCCACTCCAATGCCCCATCTACAAGGACCTCCGGATCCCTCTCTTTGAAGCACAATACCAGCTTCCTATTTTCTGCCCTCTCTCCTGACACCTAACACAGACAAGCAACACGGCTTGCCAATGGCAGCACACTTGCAGGTCTTTGAAAGATGGCATAGCCCTAAGAGATGCTGCTTTTATGGAGGACTCCACCTCCAACCCCCAAGCCCAGAGTTCCTTCATGAATGGCACACAGTAAGATAGGGCGGAAATAGAATATCATTTTCATCACAAGGGCTCAAGCAGCAATTAATGTGACTACATTGGTTAAGTATGAGGAGAAACTTCACTCAGCCTTACCACAAGAATCGTTCCACCAAATCTGACACAATTCACATTGGCCAGAAAAGGGTAAGGTTCAGCCCAAGATCAGACAGTCCCTTTGAAACGTTGACTGAAGTCTAGCATTTATCAGAAAGCAGGTGACTGCAAATCCTCTAGTGGTGTTAATAGAAAGATATTTACATTATTACATTTATTAGTATTAACATAAACACTTAATGCCATTAACTTTGTTTTTCAGTTTGAAAAAAACTGTGTTTGAGCAAATTTTTAAATTAAGTTCAGAAAATACCAGACTTGAGTGCTTAAACAAGATTAGTTTCTCTCTTGATAGTTTTGAAGAAGAGTCAGACCACACTTGAAGCATTAGCTGTTTCTCTGTCCACAGATGCTGCCAGACTTGTCCAGTTTCTACTGGGTTCTCTGTGTTTATTTCAGTAAACTAGCTGCCTCTGCAGTAGGGGCTAGTTTGGAAACTTTGAACCCAGGAGTTTGCTTCAAAAGTATTGGATGTGAGAAAGCTTAGATTCTCAGATTTGTGAAAGGTTCATGCCGGCATTCACTGGAAGGACTCTTCAAATTATCTCCACAGTCCATGGCAATGAAACTATAAGCAGCCAATTAACTAAAAATGTAAAGAGTTGAAATATGGGTGAAATTTCTCTGGACTTGAGTCTCTGTAACAGATATGTTGGGAAAAGCATTGTAAATTTGTTTTGTGATTTGGATCTTTCTGTCTTCTGTACCGAGATAGCTATTTTTTTAACTTTTATTGTATAATAAAGTTTGGTCTGTTGTTAAAGAAAATCTGCAGCTTCATTTAATTCTGTCTCCGTGATTAACCTCAACATTAACGATACGAAAAATATCTAACAATATAAAAAAATGATCTATCAAGTCAGGTGTCATTCTGGGATCTGCTTTGTCCAGTGCTGCATCACTTAGGATCATTACAATTACAAAAAAAAAAGACTCTTGAGAGCCATGCAATAAGCTAGAGGAATGAAGTTAAAGCACGAAAACAGAAATGTTAGAAATAATCATGTGCCAGGGAGAGTTGTGCAATGGTTTGATTCCTTCCATTCTTGACTTGGTTTTCCATTATAAACTCTCATATAAAACCATGTATTGTCAATATTTTGCAACAACTATGATTTATTTCAAGTCTTTAATGCAATGAAAAGTCTCAAGTCAAAAATGAAAAATGCTCTTCACAGGAGCAATATGAAATAACATTTGACACTAAGCCGCAGAATGAGATATTGACCTGGGCTTTGCATTAGTAATGACAGTGAAACTTATGTACTCATTGTTCTTACTCCTTTAAAACTGAGAATCTCTGGGACAGAAACAACAAGGCCTGGTCTGTACCCAATCGGGAACGGAGTATGAACCTGAATCGTGAAGGCCAGAGTTTTAGTACCCCATTTCTGGGTTCCCGAAGAAGCTAGAGAATGTGGGTGGAGTCACTCTTCATATTTGCCAAAGACTGGCTTTCTGATGAAAGCGATAGTAGCAGAGGTGTGAATGGTTGAATTGTGCATTGATTCCTTATTGTACAGTAACAATAAGAAGGGAGAGGGGATTGGGAAGGCTCCTTCCCTGCTCTCTTATCCTTATCTGGAGTTTCTCTTACAATGACCACAAGACCATAGTGCATAAACATTTCTAACACACATAATTCTCTGCTGAAGCTCAGCACTTGAATGAGAGCAGGATTTCTGTTGGGAGTGGGTAAAAAATACTTTGAATGCCATTGGCAATACATGCGACCGGTTTCATTGGGAGGGAAGTCTTACTCCAAAAAGCAGCAGGTGTCAACAATGATCTGCCATAAATATTTTATGATATATCTGAGGCATTAGTGCCCATATACTATGAAAAATACCTGTGATGGGGCATTGGTTTCTTCAAGCTGGACTTCTTAGTATATTAGTATATCTTGTTAGTATTATTTGCTTCTTTTGACAGAGATCAATGGCAGAGCTGCATACACTACGATGAAGGCTGACATGGAGAAAGACCTAATGAAGGGTGGATGAAGTGCAGAGCAAGTGAACTAACATCAAGGATGTTGGCAAAGACATGCTGCGAGCATGAGGTTCAAAGCTTGCCATGGACGAAGCTCTTCATTTCCAATGATTTAGGTTTTCCCAGATGATTAGTTTAACTAAAGAAGTAATTCCAGCTATCTACACAACCCAGTGAGGCTTGCAAGTTGCTGACTACTTAGAAAAAAGGTTCAAAGCCAGAAAGCCAAGATTGAAGAGCCACTTATAGTTACCCATTCGAATAATTTGACATATCTAAGGAGGTTTCCTGCTTGCCTTTGAACAGCCCTTGTGTGAAACTCAGAACCTGGTCTGATCATTTCAAGATATAACTACTGTCTCACAATCAGCGCAACCTCTTCTTTCCTTTTAACAATTATTTCCCAACCATTCGGAGAGTCTGTGCAAAGATACTTGAATGTGGAAATCTGGAGGTTCCTGTTAGTAAATCAAAACGTATTCACAGTATGTGTTGTTGAATTCCCAGTGGAGTACAATTAATTAGAAATCATTGAGCTGGCAAGACCCCTCCTCTTTTTTGGCTCCAATGTCAGAGAACCATAGAAAATAGGAGCAGGAGTAGGCCAAGCAACCATTCAAATCTGCTCCACCATTCAACGCGATCGTGGCTGATCATTCAACACAGTACCTTTTTCTCGCTTTCTCCCCATATCACTTAATTCCTTTGGCTCTAATAACTATTTCTAACTCCTTGAAATCATTCAATGTTTTTACCTCAACTGCTTTCTGTGGCAGAGAAATCCACAGGCTCACCACTGTCTGGAAGAAGAAACTACTCTTCATCTCAGTTCTAACTGACCCGGCTACTATCCTTAAACCTTTACCCTCTGGGTCTCTGTACCCCAATCAATAGGAAGATTCTTGCTGTTATTACTCTGTAGAATTCTAACTCTGTTAGAATTGTACAGATGTCTGTAGGATGAGTTCTTATTCTTCCAACCCGTCATTGTTAATAACCCCTGATAAAGTCATGTTCCTTTTAAATAAGGTATTATTTATTTTTTAACAGTGTGTTTAATTTTAACTGTACACTATTAGAGTTGATGGTGTAGTAGTGATAATGTCACTAGACCAGAAATATAGAAATATGTATAGTCTACTAGGGCCACAACTTCAAGATTGTCAGCAAGAGAGCCAGGAGTGAGATTAGGAGAAACTTCTTTACCTCAAAGAATTGTTGGGATTTGGAATGTGCTGCCTGGATGAGGGGAGGAGGAAAATTCTATAGAAGGTTTTAAAAGGGAGCTGGATATATATTTGAAAGGGATGAAGTTAGAGGGCTATGGAGATAGGGCTGGAGATCGGGACTAACCTGGTTGCTGTTTTGGGAGCCAGTGCAGACACAATGGGTCGAATGGCCTCCTTCTGTACTGTATAACACCATGATTCTATGATTCTATACTGTATTGGCTGCTCACAATGTGGTCTTCTCTATAATGGGGAGACAAACGCAGACTGGGTGTCTGCTTTGTAAAACGCCTATGTTTTGTCTGCAAAAATGATCCTGAGCTTCCAGTTGCCTGTCACTTCAATATGCTACCATATTCCCTTGTTAACATTTCTATCTCCAGTCTAAAGTATTGCTCCAATGAGGCACAGCACAAGCTGAAAGAACAGCATCTCATTTTCCGCTTGGGGACCCTGCAGCCTTCAGGACTTAATTTCGTGTTCAATAATTTTACAGCCTGATCATCTTCTATGCCATTTTCTTATCCCTACAACTCAGGCCCTGTCAAGACGTGGACTGCTTTAATCAGAGCCAACCCATTTTCATCTACTTATGACCCTCATTAACAGCTTTTCTTTCTCCTAAGCATATGATTATCCCCCGTTCCTTTGTGTTCATTACTGTCACTCTCTCTGGCCTACTTTTTTGCGTGCTGTCTCACTCTTGTCACCTGCACTCGCATGCCCAAATCCTCTCCTGAGCACAACTATCACCTTTTCCTAGCTACCATCAATTCTGAAGAAGGGTCACTGACTTGAAACACTAATTCTGTTTCTCTGTCCACAGATGCTGCCAGACCTGCTGAGTTTCTCCACAGTACCAGGGACCGGGCTTGATTCCACCCTCGAGTGAATGTCTGTGTGGAGTTTGCATATTCTCCCCGTGTCTGCGTGGGATTCCTCCAGGTGTTCCGGTTTCCTCCCACAGTCCGAAGATGAACAGATTAGGCAGGATTGGCCATGCTAAATTGCCATTAATGTCCAGCGATGTGCAGGCTAGGTGGATTAACCATGGGAAATGCAGGGTTACAGGGATAGGGTAGGGGTATGGGTCTGGGTAGGATGGTCCTTGGAGGGTTGGGGTGGACTCAATGGGCCAAATGGCCTGCTTCCGCACTGTAGGGATTCTATGATTAATTCTGTTTCTTAATAGTTTATATATTTTTAAGACTGTTTATGATATTTCACCATATAATGTGCAGATTGTTGTAATTTATTTTGTTCTGTATAATTTATACGATATGAAGGATAATCACTGTATTTTAATTCCTAGTTTGAAGTCTATAAGAATTTCTCAATGTGATTGCCTACTTACCATGTTTGATGGCATTTTGCTGAATGGCTGGATATCCTTTGATTGGTACCAGATTCAGATCTACAGCAGGAAAGGGGAAAACCACAACAAAGAGATTGTTAAATCTCTGCGGGCAATTTGCTTTGAGATCAGGCTCATAGATAATCACTTTGCTGCTTGCTGTAAAATCCAGACCAACGGTTTGGTCTGCCCAATATTTTGTTGGATTAAATTTCTGGTCATACATACTGGATGTCAGGTAACATTTTTGAGATGGTGGGGTTAGTTTGGGAAGATGGAGTTGGGTAATCAGGTTTACTAAATGCAGTAGTGAGGAAGAGCTGATCACACATGCAGCATACATACAAAACCTGATACCATGCTTTCAGGTGGTGTTGTTGAAAGGTGGCTTGTGGGTAACAAATAGGATTGAGCTAAGCATGTGTGCTTGAGCTACATGGATGTACTGGTGCCAGGTCAAGAGGAGGAGATATTACAAGTAATTCTCTGGCTGTCAATGGGCAAAGATGAATAAAACTAGGTGAAGGCAGTCCCATTTAAGAGATGGCAGAACTCATGTTAACTCTGGATGTAACTGACTGAATGGACTAGAGCTGGGGTCTGCTTCCACAGATGTATGCTAAAACTGGGAATGGGGCAATGATAATGTAATTTCCAACTTGCTGGTGAGCAAAGTGGGTGCATGCAATGTCTGGTACAGAATAATGAGGAGTATCATTGTCCAGATTAAGGACCAGGCTGAAGAGTGTACACAAGGGAAAGCAAACACAAGTGAGTGTTATTTATAGAAGACCAAAATGCAGTGCTAATTTTGCTTCTAAGTTAACAAAATGGTTGGTGCAGTGGGAAGCCTAGCTGAAAATCAATGTCAAGGAGTGAAGAAGGGTTTGGAATCAAACTTTGGTTGAATTTGGACTCAATTCTTCCCAGCATGGTAGCAGCGCTCAACCGCGTTAACGCACTGGTGGACCTAATCATGACATCCAGGCTTCCATTGCAGTACAGTCCACTTCCAACAAAAGGTTGGAATGCGCTAGTGGACGCTCAGCTTGCTATCATTCAGGGCCAGCTTGCTGCCATATACATTGTGGTGAAGTGCTCTTTTTGTATCCATTTTGTCCTGTGCAAGCCAGCAATCTGTGAAAACGATATCATTCACAGAACAGAAGCTCCAAGGAACTGCTACATTTGACCATTTCAAAATATGAATTATATCCAATACTGTCTGGAAACAAGGGCAGGGCTTGATGTGAATTTTTTTAAAGATACTTATAATAGCTCCAGGCTTACTGAACAGTCAATTTTAGTCAGTTGGACAGAGGCAGTCAGAGAACAAGGTTATTACCTTCAGGTTCCAAGTCTAACGGGTACTTATGAGCAAGGAGAGGAGGCATCATCCCAAATGGTGACATAAACAAAATTGCTGGAAAAGCTCAGCAGGTCTGGCAGCATCTGTGAAGGAAAAATCAGAGTTCATGTTTCAGGTCCAGTGACCCTTCTGTTCCTGATTTACAGCATCCACAGTTTTTTTCCGTTTTTATCATCCCAAATAGTCGCTGCCTTATCAGGTTCTGAGCAGTTTAGATTCAGGAGAGGTCTGAGGAGCCAGGAGTTGTAGTTAACCACAATAACAAAGATTGAGTGGCAGTGCTATTTGGGCAAAGCTGTCTATCTGTGAACAGCTGGAGTTGTGACTAAATGTTAGATTGCAGTTTCCAAGAATCCAGAGGAGCACAGCTTGCGGAAATGAAGATTGACTGCCAGAATGTGAGCTTTCATTGGTGCAGGTATGATGGAACAACTTCTGTGGGAGTTTCAAAGCTAGATTTTTGAAAGAGAAGGAATTGAAATCCCTTATAAAATTTAATGATATTTGATGACACATAGTATCAGAGATGCAGAGAAATCCATGGGATCTGCCTTGAACACAATAAATTTTACCCGTATTTATTCCAGATAAATTCTCAATGTTATAGTGTAAGTTATTATTATAAGAAATTACATTGTAGAGTTCACTCTTGTTTATTGTTATTGGTCTGAGATCAAAACAAAGTTGAGACTGCTGCTGTCATGCTTCTGGACCCTTGTGCAAGGGAGTTTGCAGAGTGTCACAGCAGTTCAGCTCTAGAATTGTCAGTAACCCAAGCAAGGGTGTGTTTCTGGGGAGAATTAAGCTGGTTAACAGCGTTCACACTCCCACCCTATCACTCAAGCGTTACCTTTACTGTTACCTGCCAGCCAGTCAGCCCATACCTGCTGCCTACGCTGAGATAATGAAGTCTTAAGCCAGGCCTAGAGCAGCTTGAGTCCACCCTACAAAGCTAGCTGCAGATCCCTCCACTGGAAACTTTCTCTCTCCACCAACCATGCTGTAATCATTGGGTAGTATTATGCTCAAACAAAGGACAGGTTAGGTCTCAACGAATAGAGACACTAAACAAATGCAAGAATGTATGCAATAATACAATAATTACTTTTATAAATTTGATTTAGACAGATAATTTTGCTTTGCTGTTGACCTTTACATTACAGCCAAGTGGACAATACAATGGTCGAAGGCAGAGGAGATTTGGAAAGGATGCTTTCTGTGAAGATAACTTACAGTAGCCACACGTTTACACTTGTCTGCATCTGAATCCTTGGGAAATTGAACTCAGTCATTTTCTCACTCTCCTGATTGTATGGGAAACCAAAGGAAAGGGTAAAAAAACGGTTGTAAAGACATTGCATTGCATTACAGCTGTAAAAATAAGCTATCGATATTTACAAGGGATTAGATTTCTATGTTGGAAAAATTAAGAAAAATATGTTTTTCCATAATTGATGACATCAACAAACATTAGCAAACTGAAATATCTGCTTGGAAACCAATGATGCATAGAATTTAATGCTGGGAAATTAAATTTTGTTCAATCTTCCTCATTCTACTGCATATTCAGCATTAATACTGCACAATCTTATCACTACCCCAATGCCAATTGTGCAATGCAACAATGTTATTCAATAAATTAGCAGTTGGGTATGAGAAAATGTTGCATTATTAGTGTTTTATTTGTGTTGTCTACTGTACAATTTCAAGTGCCTAATGCTGCCAACAATTTCTTAATTTTGACAGTAAACTGCTTCAAAAACCATGAAAGCTTATTAAAACCACTTTCATATCATTTCGCTATCTTTAGCTGCTTTTTATTTTCAAATGATTTTTGGTTTATGGTCAATATGTTGTAGGACTGGACAAATACTTTACATCAGACCTGTCATTCCTCAATCATTTGCAAAGAGATTTATCAACTTTGTAACCTATTCTGATATGTCTCATTCTGAAATATAAATGTGAGCTCCAAAGCCTTTATGGTCAATTAAGTTTTCTATGGCTGAAATTTGGAATTCTAAGCATCGCTCTCATTAAAATTTAAATGCATATTTCTAGTTATCACAAAACCTATTACTAACCAAATAATATGATGACAATCTTTTTAACCCTCTTTATTTTTATGCAGTCATCCTCTGTTTCGACACTTGATCTATATTGTTTGACGGGATGGGATGAAATATGACACCGTACTCTTTTTGTAATTGCCCCTTCGATTCGAATAATAAGAGGCTATCACAGAAGATGAAGCAAGTACAGAAAAATAGTTGAGGTGCAGATCAAACATGATTTAATTAAATGGCAGAAAAGACCCACGCAACTGGGTGTCATATTCCTGTTTCTATGTACTTCAAGGTGCAGTTTATAGTGTGTGATATGCCCATACTGCTATTCCCATCCTTCCTTTCAATTTCTCACAGGAGTAACAGCTGCTATTTTAAAAGCAGCGGTGTCACACATGAAAGCTCAGTTTTGTACTGCTGCGGCTCACGTGCTAACTATACTTTTAATTTTTTTTTATCTGTGGTTCAGCTGAGGACTGAGATACAAACCAGCCATAGCCTGCCTCATGTCAGGTCCCTTATCAGGCACCAAGTTCTTTTGTAAAGGAGTCACTTCCCCTACATCAGAAGGCCATAAGCAAACCCAATAGGTGCCATTCACATTTAATCTCTGTCCCAATCAAGAAATTCTGTGGCTTAGGGATAATTGATGTCATATGGATCAATAATGAGCCAATTTCCCCCATGGACCCATTCCTGTTTACAAATTAATCGCAGGAGATTATTCCTACTGCCAGAAGAATGATATGCAGACTCACCCACAATGAAGTGGATCTGGCTCACCATCTTCCCCATCATCCAACAGGCTACTTTAAATCCAGCCCATTGATTTCCAAACCAAGGAAAACCCTCAGAAATTATTGAATTCTACAAAAAGGGGGATTTTAAGATCTTTCTAGATTGATGAATCAAGATTGGTCTATTTGTCTTTTCCCTCAATAATTGGCTTACACCAGAAAAGCAAGATCTTGTACCTTAACCAATCCATGAAGAAAGCTGGCAATATGCTGTTCACACTCCTAATTGTGAATATTCCTGCGAGACAAAGCTAATATCTGGAATTCAATGCAGATTCAAAGTATCATTGCAGTGCAGAAAGAGGCCATTCAGAGTATTCCTACACAAAGTGCATAAGCAATGTTAACTATCACTTCCCGGTTAAGCTTTGTTGAATTATATATGACTCAGATGTGGGAAATCAAGCTCACCTGTCGTTTACTCAAAGTCTCAGTGATTTTGGCATCAATCAAATTTGGCAAGATGTTTATAGAAGTTTATAAAATCATGAGGATTATAGATTGGGTTAATGGTAGGTGTATTTTCCCTGGGATCGGGGATTTTAAGACTAGAGGGCACGTGTTAAAGGTGAGAGGAGAGAGATGTAAAAAAGATATGAGGGGCAATTTTTTTACACAGTGGGTTTGCGTGTGGAATGGGTTTCATGAAGACGTGTTGGATGTGGGCACATTTACAATGTTTAAAAGGCATTTAGATAAGTACGTGAATAGGAGAGGTTTGGAGGGATATGGGCCAGGAGCAGGCAGGTGGGACTAGTTTAGTTTGGGATTACTTTCAGCATGGACTAGTTGGACTGAAGCATCTGCTTCTGTACTGTATGACTCTACGATTCACTGTCAGTACTTGTTACATTAACCAGTGGTTTGTTATCTCCCATCCAAGGTACATCAAAAAAATTCAATTCAATTTCACCTGCTCAAACTAAATTTATGCTGGCTAGATTCTTACATCTATTTTGTTTTTTAAAAAGCATGAATACAACTATTTACATCACATCTTATCTTCTATTTAAATTCCATAAGTTTCAGCTAAGATTAACTTCTTTGTTGCAGTTAATAAAGAATTTTAAGTAAATGAGCTAACATTAAACAACAACATGGAAATTTACGGGGGCCAGGTAACACTTCCTGGAAAGAACAATGGGGTTGATTTTTAACTTTGCCACTCAGGTGGAAAACTGGTGTTGCAGATCAACGTCTTACTATCGGAATCACTGATTACAATGAAAGCAAAACCGGACTGTTTCTATAATGAGGGGCTTATATACCAAGCCAGTATTTTACCCATGTGGCAAGCTGAAAAGTGTGTCACTGCTTATTTCACCTTGTACCTTGGCTGCCTTCAGGAAATGGAGAGGTATGTCAGATTCCCGTAAACATCTACACTGCTATGTTACAGCAAATAAATCATCGTTTGAAGAACAGAAATTAATATTTAAAAACAGTTACATGTGGGTGGATTCCCACTGGGGTTTTCAAATAGCAAGTTGGCCAACATGTCACAGCTGTAAAATTATTGTAAATCACACTCTCCACATTCAAACTGTTTGAAAAATTAATGGTGTGTGGGACAAGCAGATTAGAATACTGCTCAACCAGCCTAGAAATTATGCTGCCTACAGAGAACAGGAGGCTGGGAATTCCTATGTGTTGCTTGTCTCATGCACTGTTGGCTGCATCATATCATGTTAGTTAAAGATGGCCATAAGGTACAGGAGCAGAAGTAGGCCATTCAGCCCATCAATTCTGCTCTGCCATTCAATCATAACTGATATGTTTCTCAACTCTGTTCTCCTGCCTTCTCCCCATAGCCCTTGATGCCCTTACAAATCAAGAATCTTTGTCCCATATTTGTCAACATTATCATTGTAGATATGATTCCTCTAAATGCACTTTTCTTTTTTTTAAATATTTCTAAATCTAGGGCAAAAGAACAACTTCTCATATCTTAAGAGAACCTGATAAATGTTTAACTTCGAGGGTTAATCAGGAATCTAACATCTGTATGTCGATTTATTTAAAGTATGTGATAGCCTTGCACCACTCAGGGTTAAATGGTTTCTATGCAGCCTAACCAGAGGTCTTTAAAGGGATCAAAAGAACAGCGGATGCTGTAAATCAGGAACAAAATCAGAAATCGGTGGAAAAGCTCAGCAGATCTGGCAGCATCTGTGAGGAAAAGATCAGAGTTAACATTACGGGTTTGGTGACCCTTCCTCAAACCCGTTCTGAGGAAGGGTCACCGGGCCCGAGACGTTAATTCTGATCTTTTCTTCACAGATGCTGGCAGACCTGCTGAGCTTTTCCAGCAACTTCTGTTTTTGTCTTTAAAGGGGCCACTGGAGGCTGCTACCAAAATGTAAGAATTTTTTGAACAATTCATGCAACTCGTCCAATTTGAAAGGCATCCAAGAGGGACCGATTACATATCCAGAAACAGGTCACCCAAAAGCTATTTAAACGATGTCCATATACCAATTTCAAGTAGCCTCTCAGCTAGCATCTTCTGTTACATACAATGTGAAAAGCATGGGGCATGGCATTTAACGGGATCTGCACGAACAAAAGTGCATTGGACTAAAATCAAATCACTTAATTTGCTGGGAGCTAAAACAAAGCAAACTGAAATTTAAAGGTTAACTCACTAACATGTTAGTGGTATCTGTGGTGGGTTTCAACTTGTAATGCATATGTCTGCCCTGCATACTCATTACATGATTATTTTTGTTGATACAGCTTATCTTCATGATCAAGGTGCACTGGTATCACATACTAGTTCACTTTTGTTTAATGGTGGTGTGCAACATTTACCCTTGTGTAGAGTCATTGAGTCATAGACTCACATAGTACGGAAACAGACCCCTTTGGTCCGACTAGTCGAAGCTGACCTTGTTCCCAAACTAAACTAGTCCCACCTTCCCGGACTTGGCCCATATCCCTCCAAAACTTCCCTATTCATGAACCCATCCAAATGTCGTTTAAACATTGCAACTGTACCTGAATCCAACACTTTCTCTGACAGTTCATATCACGCATGAACCATTCTCTGTGTGAAAATGTTGTCCCTCATGTCCTTTTAAAATTTTTCTCCTCTCGTTTTAAAAATACACCCCCTAGTTTTGAACTCTCACCCACCTTCCTGCAAGAATGCGATCCCATGCTCCCAATTCCTCCACCTCCGCTGCATCAGCTCCCAAGATGGAGTGTTCCACTCCCAGGCATCTCAGATGTCCTCCTACTTCAAGGACTGCAACTTCCCCCCTCCGTTGTTCAAAAATACCCTCAACTGCACCTCTTGCATTTCCCACACTTCTGCCCTCAAACCCCTTCACCCCCCAAAAAAAAGACAGAGACCCCGGTCCTCATATAGCACCCCACCAACCTTTGGGTCCAGTGCATCATCCTCCACAATTTCCTCCACCAAAGAGATATTTCCCTCCCCATCCTATCTGCCTTTTATAGGGACCGCTCACTCTGTGACTCCCTCGCCCGCTCCATACTCCCCACTAGCCCCACCACACCCAGCACCTTTCCCTGCAATCGCAGGAGGTGCTACACCTGCCCCTACACCACCCCTGTCACATCCATCTGAGGCCTGAGACAAACTTTCTGTATCCGACAGCGGTTCAACTGTACATTGTCCAATCTGGTCTACTGTATCCGTTGCTCCCGATATAGCCTCCTCTACATAGGTGAGACAAAGCTCAGGCTCATTGACAGATTTGCGGAGCACCTACACTCTGCGTGCGACAAATGACAACACTTTCCAGTCGCAACCCATTTTAACTCCCCCTCCCACTTCCTGGGTGACATGTCCATCCTGGGCCTCCTCCAGTGCCACAATGATGCCACCTGCAAACTGGAGGAGCAACACCTCATATTCCGCCTTGGGATCCTAGACCCTGATGGCCTGAACATAGAATTCACCAGTTCTAAAATCTCCCCACCCCTGGCCTCATCCCATGTCCAACCCTCCCTCATCCCCACCTCCTTGACCCGACACAACCTGCCCATTTCCTTCCCCACCTTTCCGCCCCATGCTTGCCACTGACCAATCCTCACTACCCCTACCCGCATCCCCATATCGCCATCCTACCTACCTTCCCCCAGTCCCACCCCTCTTCCCTTGATTTATTTCCCAGCTCCATTCCTCCTCTCCAGTCCTGATGAAGGGTCTAGGCCCGAAACCTTGACTCTCCTGCTCCTGTGGTGCTGCCTGACCTACTGTGGCCCTCCAGCTCTACACTGTATTGCATATTTTTGGTTATTTCATTAAAAAGCTCAATTATTTGTGAGACATGACTTTCCTCACACAAAACCGTGCTTACAATTCTGAATCAACCCTTGCCTCTCCAAATGCAAGTAAATCCTATCTTTTAGAATCCCCTCCAATGACCTACCCACCGCCAATGTCAGGCTCACAGGTCTATCGTTCCCAGGCTTCACCTTCTTTCCTAAACAATCGTAAAACATTAGACACGCTCCAATCATCCAGTCTTTCTCCTGTGTCGGTAGATGATACAAAAATTTCTGCCAGAAGTCCCACAATTTCCTCCCCAATTTCCCGCAATGCCCTGGGATAAATTTGATCAGATCCTGGAGATTTATCTGCCTTTATGTTTTCTAAGACCATCAGCACTTCCTCTTCTGTAATGTTAATTGTTTTCAAAACATCAATATTTAGTTTTCTGAGTCCTCTCGCCTCCATTTCTTTCTCAACAGTAAAAACTAACGTGAAATATTCATTTAATATCTCTTCCATCTCCTGAGGTTCAATACAAAAGTGACCTCATTAGTTGTGTTTAATGTCAATAGTTTTCCTCTTGGAATTCTGTGGCACAAGGGAGAGGAGCAGCAGGACAGCAGCTGGAATGGAACCTTGGAATGGACACCAACATATAAGTGTTGAAGGTGGTGATGTGGAAAGTCGGAGTGGAACGGAAGATAAATCCAAAGGAGGACGAGGGGGAGGTCAGAAGCATGGAAGCAAGGAAGATGATACAGCCTGGTATTGTGGTTATGGTGAGGTGTCATGACAAATGTCAGTCAAGGCAATAGAATGAGGAGTAGAAATTTTCCACACAGGGGTCCACCTCACTGTGTTGACTGGTAAAGTCTTTACAGGGGTTTGAATTCACTCACAATAGTTTTGCACCTCTATAAAGCTTTCTTGCATACTCAATTTTTCTCCACTAATCTATCTTTCAGTCATTCTCTGTTCTTTTTTTGCATGCTGTCCCATCCTCTAATCTGAAACTAATCTTTGCACAACTATATCCCTTTTCCCATTGGAAGTTTTCTAATCTGCACGTTCTGAAATATCTCCTTAACTACCTTTCATTGCATTCATATTGACCTGTACCTTAACCTAACCTGCCAGCTCACTTTACCCAGCTTTACTTTCATGTTCTCACAACTGACCTTATTTAAGTTCAGTACTAGTCTTGGACCCACTCTTTCTTCTCTCTAATGAGTATAAGATTAAATCATATTAAGATCACTGTTCCTAGGAGCAGTTCTAAGAGACTACCTTCAATAAACTTATTGTTTGGACTATCTTTGCCTAGATGATTTTTTTAGTCCAAGTGTAAATTAAAATCCCCTGTGATTGTCACTGTACCTTTCTGACAAACTCACATTATTTCTTTCTTTATCATTCTACTTTGTGGCTACAGGGGTCTGTACACCATTATCCTAGGTGATTTCTTGCAATTGTCACTTCTTATCTCTATCCAAACCACTTCTACATCTTGGCTTCCTGAACTTAAGTCACCCTTCTCTGTTGTGCCAATATTATCATTAATTAACAGAGCTATCATTCTACATTGTTTCAGCTTCCTCTTCTTTCCAAATGCATTATTTCCTCCAAGAATCAGGTTCCAATCAATGTCTCTGTAAATGTAGTACTTTTATTTACTACTTTTCGTTTCATCAGTTTATTTGTTTTGATTTAAATCTACAAGGATTCAGATACAGTGTCTTTTCTCTTGTCCTCATCATTTTTGTAACCTCTAACTTTAACTATTGTTTACTTTTAGATTCGTACTTTCGATATCTTCACACAAATACAGGCACTCACCAAAACACCTTCTAGAATGAATTCAAGTCAGTGCCAGCTCCACATGTTAAGATACACACCTGGATGCATCTGGGTTGTATTCTTGACCAGTATGACATATCTGGATTTCACACTACAAAGTAATCTTCCTATTCTGCATTCAGTTGAGGGACTGAGAAAGCCAGATTTTTTTTTTCTGCCTGTCTGTGCGGAGAAATTTAATAAGGTCCATTGGTAGACTCAAGCATTATGATGTGCAAATAATTTGCACTCAGTGGAAGGGATACAGACATACTTATGTAGAGTGTTCTCCAGTGCAAACTGTGTGCTTTGTATGAGGCTAACACACAAGGAGTGGAGGCAATGGTACAGTGATATTGTCACTGTCCTAATAATCCAGAGACCCAGGCACATTCGAGGGACCTGGGGTCCAATCACACCTTGATATATGGTAGAATTTGACATTTTTGTAATCTGGAATTGAAAGGCTAATGATGACCTTGTGGGCATTACTAACTGTTGCAAAAAGCCCGTCTGAGTATCTGATATCTCTTTAGGATAGGAGATCTGCCATCCTTAGCTGGTCTGTTCCACACATGATTCTAGACCACAGCAATGTTGTTGATTCTGTTCGACACACTGAAATGGCCCAACAAGAAACTCTGTTGTATCAAACGTGAAAAACTTCTCAGGAAATAAATGACACTGGATAGACAATCTGGCACCAACCTAAACACTGGAAATAACAACAAAAAATGCAGCATTGTTGACTCTGCAAAGTTCTTCTTGTTACCATCTGGGGGCTAGTGCCAAAATTGGAAGAGCTGTTCCACAGAGCAGCCTGAAATAGTCATACTCATGGAGTCATACTTTGCAGACAATGTGCCAGAGACCACAATCGTTATCCTTTAATATGTCCTGTCTCATCAGCAGGACAGAGCCGGCACAGAGCAGGTTCAGTGTCATACAGTTGGGAGGGAGTTGCCTTCGGAGTACTCCTCCAGTGTTCCTCCATGTTGAACACCACGTGAAGGAAGCAGTGAGGATGGTAAAGATGCAGGATGTACTCCAGGTGGGGGACTTCAATGTCCATCACCAAGGCTGGCTTGATAGCATCACTGCTGGCTGATCAAGTCAAATCCTAGAGGATTTAACTGCTACACAGGGTCTGTAGCATGTGGTGAGGCAACAAACAAGCAGGAAGAAGATGCTTGACTTCATCCTCATTAATCTGGCTACTGCAGATGCATCTATCCATGACATTATTGGCAAGCACACATGCCTTGGAGAGACAAAGACTTGCCTTCACATTCATAGCTCTTCATCTTGATGTGTGCCATTATCACCATGTTAAATGGGTTAGGTTTTGAATAGGTCTAGTAACTCAAGGCTGCACATCCATGAGGCACAGTGACCCATCATACTCTAACACAATTATGGTTCGGCATATACCCCACTCTTCCACGACCACCAACCCTGGTTCAATGGAGTGCAGGAAGGCATGCCAGGAATAGCAACAGGTATACTTAAAAATGAGGTGTAAACATGGTGAAGCTACAGCAGAGGTTTATTTGCATACTAAACAGCATAAGCAGCAAGTGATAGACAGAGCTGAGCAATTCCCCAAATAACAGATCAGATCTAAGCTCTGTAGTCGTACCACATCTAGTCATTAACGGTGGTGGGCAATTGAACAACTCACAGGAGATGGATGCTCCTCAAACATCCCAATCTTCAATAACGGAAGAGTCTAGCGCAACAGTGCAAAAAAAAGGGCTAAAATATTTGGAACAATCTTCAGCTAGTAGTGCTGAGTGAATGATCCCTCCCAGCTTCCATCAGTGATCCCAGCATCATAGATGTCACTCTTCAGCCAAATAGATTTATTCCATGTAACATCAAGAAATGATGTAAAGACCAGCACCAGAACTTGCTGCAGCCTTAACCAGAACAGCTATAATAGTGTAATTTACCGTCAATGTGGAAAATTGCCTAGGTAAGTCCCGTATGCAGAAAGCAGAAAATCTCCAACTCAGATAATTACCACCCCATTTGTCTACTCTCAATTTTCAGTAAAGCAATGGAAAGCGTCATCAACAGTGACATCTAGCAGCTTCTGCTTGTCAATAACTTGCTCACTGACATTCAATTTGGATTCTGCAGGGCCACTCTGCTCTTGACCTCATTACAGCCTTGGTTCAAACATGGACAACTGAACTGGACCCCTGATGGAATGTGAGAGTGATTGTAATTGACATCAGAGTGAGGTATCAAACAGCCCAAGCAAAACTAGTATCAATGGGAAACTGTGGGATTAATTCTCCTAGGCTCAAAGGAATGTGGTTGTGGTTGTTGGAGATCATTCCTCTCAGCTTCAGGACATCTCTGCCAGAGATTCTCAAGGTAGTGCCTCAGGTCTAACCACCTTCAGCTGCTTTGTCAATGATATTCCCTTCACTCATTTGTTTGGGAATGGGGAAGTTCATTGACAATTTCACAAAACTCAGCTTCATTTGGGATTCCTTAGATACTAAGACAGTCCAGCTACAAACACAATAAGATCTGGACAACATCCAGATCTGCTTTGACTGGTGGAAAGTAAAATTCATGCCATGCATATGTCAGGCAATAACCGTTTTCAACAAGACAGAATATTACCAATGCCCCTTACTATTCAATGGCATTGCCATTGCTAAATCCCACATTATCATCGTTCAAGGAGCTACCATTGACCAGAAACTGAACTGGAATATTCATTTAAGTACTCTGACTACAACAGCAGGTCAGAGGCTAGAAATCCTGCAGATACTTACTTATATCCTGACTGCCCAACGCTTGCCTAACATCTACTCCACTTGCCTGAATGAGTGTAGCTCCAACAACACTCAAGAAATTAGACACCATCCAGGACAAAGCAGCCCACTTGATTGACATCATACATTCACAAACATTCATTTCTTCCACCACTGCTGCTCAGTAGCAACAGCGTCTACTGTCTACAAGATTACTTTGCAGAAACTCATCAACTTTTTGACTTAAGGCACTACCACTTTGGATACTGTTGCGGGAGATGACCTATCAGGGGATAACAGCAGGAGCAGCCAGACTGGTGGCACTATGACTGTCTCTGATCTTAAGAAGGAAAGGACAAAGAGCAGTAGAGCAGTAGTTAAAGGGGGCTATATATTTAGGGGCACAGATAGACGCTTCTGTGAACATAAAACAGACTCCAGGATGATATGTTGCCTCCCTGGTGTCAGAGTCCAGGATGTCTCTGAACAGGAAGAAAGCATTCTGAAGGGAGAGAGTGAACAACCAGATGTCGTGGTACATATCGGTACTAAGGACATAGGTAGGGATGAGTGATGAGGTCCTGCAGGAGCAGTTCAGGGAGTTAGGTAGAAAGTTAAAAAGCAGGACCTCCAAGGTTGTAATCTCAGGAGTACTCCTTGTGTCACATGCCAGTGAGGCTAGAAATAGGAGGATAAACAGATGGTGTAGGAGCGAGGGTTTCAGATTTCTGGACCATGGGGATCTCTTCCAGTGCAGGTGGGACTTGTACAAGAAGGACGAGTTGCATCTAAACTGGAGGGGCACAAATATTCTGGCTAGGAAGTTTGCTGGTGTCACTCGGGAGGATTTAAACTAGCTTGATGGGGGTGGGAACCAATTCAAAGGTGAATGGACTGAGTGGGAAGTAGAGAATAGGGCCAGTAAGACTCAGAGGAAGAGTAGGCAGGGTGTCGTCGCTGATCAAAGCGGGTCTGGTGGACTGAAGTGCATCTGTTTCAATGCAAGAAGTGTAACTTTTAAGGCAGATGAACTTAGAGCTTGGATTAGTACTTGGAACTATGATGTTGTTGCTATTACAGAGACTGGGTTAAGGGAGGGACAGGGTTGGCAGCTTAACATTGCAGGATGCTGATTTTTCAGGTGGGATAGAGGGGCATGTAAAAGGGGTGACGGAGTTGCACTATTTGTAATGGAGGATATCGCAGCCGTACTGCGGGAGGGCACCTCAGATGGCTCATACAGCGAGGCAATATGGGTAGAACTCAGAAAGAGAAAGGGTGCAATCACAATGATGGGATTTCCTATAGGACTCCCAACAGCCAGCGGGAGATAGAATAACAGATATGTGGGCAGATTTTGGCAAGATGTAAAAGTAACAGGGCTGTTGTCGTGGGTGATTTTAAATTCCCATATATTGACTGGGACTCACTTAGTGCTTAGGGTACACATAGGACAGAGTTTGTAAGGAGCATCCAGGAGAGCTTCTTGAAACAGTATGTAGATAGCCCAAGTAGGAAAGGGGCCGTACTGGACCTAGTATTAGGGAATGGTCAACGTGTCAGTAGGGGAGCAGCTTGGAAGCAGTGGTCACAATTCAGTAAGCTTTAAGGTACTGATAGATAAAGACAAGTGCAGCTGTCAGGTGAAGGTGCGAAATTGGGGGAAGGCTAGTTACAACAATATTAGGTAGGAAATGAAGAACGTAGATTGGAGGCAGATGTTTGAGGGCAAACCAACATCTGGTATGTGGGAAGCTTTCAAGCGTAAGCTGCTGGGAGCTCAGGACCGGCATGTTCCTGTAAGGATGAAGGATAAGTATGACAAGTTTAGGGAACCTTGGATAATGAGAGATGTTGTGAACCTAATCAAACATAAAAAGGAAACATTTATCAAGACTAAGAGGCTGGGAACACACGAAGCAAGGGTGGAATACAAGGAAAGTCAAAAGAAACTTAAGCAAGGAGTCAGGATGGCTAAAAGGGGCCATGAAAAGTCATTGGCCAATGGGATTAAGGAAAATCCCAAAGCTTTATATACATATATAAAAAGCAAGAGGGTAACCAGGGTGAGGGTTGGCCCACTCAAGGACAGGGAAGGGAATTTATGTGTGGAGCCAAAGGAAATGGACGAGGTATTAAATGACTACCTTGCATCAGTATTCCCCATAGAGAAGGACTTGGTGGATGATGAGTCTGGGGAAGTGTGTGTAGATAGTTTAAATCATGTTGAGATCAAAAGGGAGGATGTGTTGGGGGTCTTGAAAAACATTAATGTAGACCAGTCTCCGGGTCCTGATGGTATATACCCCAGAATACTGAGAGAGGCAAGGGAGGAAATTGCTGGGGCCTTGAGAGAAATCTTTGTACCTCACTGGCTACAGAGGAGGTCCCAAGTGTGGCAGGGATAATCCAGCTAATTATAGGCTGGTGAGCCTTACGTCAGTGTTCAGGAAATTATTGGACAGGATCCTTCGAGACAGGATTTACTTCCAATTGGAAATAAGTGGGCATATTAGTGAGAGACAACATGGTTTTGTGAAGGGAACATCGTGTCTCACTAACTTGGTTGAGTTTTTTGAGGAAATGATGAAGATGATCAATGAGGGTAGGACAGTGGATGTTGTCTGCATGGACTTCAGTAAGGCCTTTGACAAAGTGTCTCATGGCAGTCTGATACATAAGGTAAAATCACATAGGGTCAGAGGTGAGCTTGCAAGATAGATTAAAAAAAACTGGCTCTGTCATAGAAGACAGAGGGTAACAGTGGAAGGGTGCATTTCTGAATGGAGGGCTATGACTAGTGGCATTCCTCAGGGATCAGTGTTGGGACCTTTGCTGTTTGTAATAAATATAAATGATTTGGAGGAAAATGTAACTGGTCTAATTAATAAGTTTGCTGATGACACAAATGGTGGAATCGCAAATAGCGATAGAACCGTCAAAGGATACAGCAGGACATAGATCAGTTGGTGACTTGGGCAGAGAGATGGCATACGGAGTTTAATCCAGAAAAAAGTGAGGTAATGCATTTTGGAAGGTCTAATCCAGGTGGGAAATATGCAGTAAATGGCAGAACTCTTAAGAGTACTGATAGGCAGAGGAATCTGGCTGTACAGGTACACAGGTCACAGAAAGTGGCAATGCAGGTGAAGAGCATCATCAACAAGACATACGGCATGCTCACTTTTATCGGCCTGGGCATTGAGTTTAAAAATTGGCAGGTATTGTTGCAGATTTATAGAACCTTAGTTAGGCTGTATTTGGAATATTATGTGCAATTCTGGTTGCCACACTACCAGAAGGATGTGGTGGCTTTGGAGAGGGTACAGAAAAGATTTACCAGGATGTTGCCTGGCCTGGAGAGCATTATCTATGAGGAGAGATTGGAGAAACTTGGGTTGTTCTCACTGGAACAACGGAGGTTGAGGCGTGACCCTGATAAAGGTTGACAAGATTATGAAGGGGTTGAAAAGAGTGGACAGTCAGAAGCTTTTTCCTAGGGTGGAAGGGTTAGTTACCAGGCCGCATAGGTTTAAGGTGCAAGGGGCAAGGTTTAAAGGTGATATACGAGACAAGTTTTTTACACAGAGGCTGGTGGGTGCCTGGAATGCGCTGCCGGGGGAGGTATTGGAAGCAGATACAATAATGACTTTTAAAGGGCATCTTGACAAATACATGAATAAGATGGGAATGGAGGAACACAGTCCCCGGAAGGGTAGAAGGTTTTAATTGTGATGGGCAGCGTGTCAGTGCAGGCCTGGAAGGGCCTGTTCCTGTGCTGTAATTTTCTTTCTTCTTTGGTTCTAAGACAACACCTTCCAAATGCACAAGCACTGTGATTTAAAAAGACAAGGCTATCAGATACGTGAGAACACCATCACCTGCAAGTTCCCCTCCAAGCCATTCACTTCCTGATTTAGAAATATCATAAAGTCATACAGCGTAAAAAGGGGTCCTTCAGCCCACCACGTCTATGCTGACCAACTTACACCAAGCTACACTAATCCCATTTACCTCCTATGCCCTGGCATTTTAAGTTCTCATTGAGATGAGAGCACCTGCCTTCGCCACACTCTCAGGCAGCACGTTTTATATTTCTGAAGAAAAATTTTCCTCAGATCATGTCTAAACACTTACTCCTCACATGAAACTTGTGCCTCTGGTCTCAGTTATGTCTGCCATTGGGAAAATATTCTCACAATCTAACCTGTCTATGCCTTTCATAATTTTGCATACCTCACTTAGATGCCCCTTCAGCCTTCTCTGCGCCCTCTCCACTGCAATCCTGCCTTTCTGATAGTGTGGCAATAAAGTGGTAAGAGATCACTGCTCCTTCATTGTCACTGGGTTAAAATCCTGGGTTTCCTCCCAAGCAGCAATGTAGGTGTATCTACACCACATGGACTGCAGCAGGACGAGTAGGCAGCTCAAGATTACTTTCTCAAGGGAAATTAGAATATGACAAGAAATGCTGGCCTAGTCACTGGAACATACGTCCCATTGATGAATAAGGTTCTTGAAACCAGACATAATCCTTTCAAGAGGAAGCACATTTTGATAGCAACTGTTCTTGGATGTGTTTGGGAGAGGTGTATGGAGCAGCAAGCCAAGAGAGAAGACTCTTAGATTCTTATTTGCCCCGTTGCAAATCTTACTTCATGAGGTGGCTACGGATAGAGGCCACCTATCCTAAGGGACCTTGGAGACCCACAGTTTCTGATACCACTTACATACCACTATAAAGACATCGGGAGCAGTTTTTCTTAGAGGTCAATGCCTGACTGTGACCATCGGGAAAAACGTAATGATCACGCACAAGCAGTCAGTGAATATCATCTCCTATGAACTGTACCACAAATCTCACAGATTATTCATTGCATCACACTTCCACTATTCACCTGTCAGTTATGTGGAACAATGATGATTCATGATAAACACTCATATGCACCACCTCACCTTCAAGTACTTACCAAAATCAGCATCTCAGCCATGGCTTGTAGCTTCCATATGTTTTCCACTTTTCAGGCAAATGCATCACCAATACTTCTGCTTCAGCAGCAGTCGCTGAAGATTGAAGATCATATCCTTCCACTTTGATGAGATGTGTTCTGAGACAGCTGATAATTTCAGTGGTTGACCTGTAGACATGTAGAGCAGGAGATGTTTGAAATATTGGATAATGGGGCTATTTGAAGATTTGTGTAACATCTGATGACCTCTGCATGTTATTGACAATACTGTTGATGTGTTCAGTGCTTTTTTGAATGTGCATTCTCCACACTGGTCAACCTCAAGCTAGGAGCTCCCAGGAATCAACAGGTATGTTTAATATCTTCAAGGATGTTCTGAAGATATTTTCAACATGTTTCCACTGTCCTTCTGGGAACCATCTGTAGTGATACAGTTTCAACTTGGCTAGGCTGCCTGGTGAGACAACTGAAAGTCACCCCCTTGAGTGATTTTGAGTGACTAAAATCTTGATAGCAGACCTCAACATCTGTCAGCTCTCTTCTACCAGAAATTGTTCTGATTCGGAACCATATGATTCCAGCCAGTGGAGAGATTCATTGCAATTCTCGTTGATTCCAAATGATTTGCTCGCGCTGCTGGATACCACATATGATCAAATGCAGTTTTGCTGTCAAGGCAGTCACTCTCACCTCACATTTGGTGTTCAGCTCTATTGTCCATATTTGAACGAAGGCTGTAATGAGGTCTGAAGCTGAATAGACTGAGCGGATCCAGAACTGAGCATCAGTGAACAGGTTATTCTTTATAAGTGCTGCTTGAAAACATTGTCATTGAACTCTTCTATCACTTTAATGATGATTGAGATTGAACTGATGGAATTGAATTTCTCTTTTTTTTTTGTCTAGCTATTTTCAACATTGTTAGGTAAGTGCCTATATTATTACTACACTGGGACAACTTGACTGGTATTAACTATGCTTACCAGTTTGGCCTCAATATTAGTTCTTTCATGTCTGTATACAGCAGAGATCATGACTGTCTAGCAAACTATGCTCTAATTCTCAGTTTTGAGATCCTCATCCTCAAATACTCTAACAGCATAACACATTACAATATTTACATTTACTAACACTCTTCACTCCTTTTGGCATGGCACGGTGGCCCAAAAGAGGAGGAGCAGCAAAGAACATGAATTTCTCCATATCCTCATCCCTGCGGCATTTTCGAAGTGGCTTTCACTGAGCATGTGGCAACCAGTTCGCTGAAGCCATCAGAATGACTGTATGTTCAAGCATAACGCATTTTCTTCATTTTCATATCACCTTCATTTTTTTCCCCAGAATTATTTGTTCCTGGGGCGTGGGTGTCACCGGCTAGTTCAGTATTTACTGTCCATCCTTAATCATCCAGAGGGCAGTTAGAAGTCAATTGCATTTCTGTGGGTCTGGAATCACATTCAAGCTAGCAGATTTCTTTTCCTAAAGGGCAATAGTGAACCAGATGGAGCTTTACAAGAAATGAGGGTGATTACATGGGCACCATCCATCCAGCATTTAATATCAGATTTGTTTCGGGGAAATCAAATGTCACCATCTGTCATCGTGGGACTTGAACACATATCTCAGAGCATTAGGCTCTCGTTCAGGATTACTAGTCCAGGGACGTTGCCACTACAACATTGCCTCCCTCATCTGGTATGATGGTTAAGTTACAGAATATTTAGCTGTACAGGTCTTGTTTTCCAATAACCCCAACCCCACCCTGCCTTCATTCATTGAAGCCCTCCTGTAGTTTCAGATATTGATGGGTTGCCATCCACCATGATACCTGAGAAAAAGCACAGCTCTGATGAGGAAGTACCATCAATTGATTCGATACTCAAGGCCACAATTCCAGACACTTCTGCTCTGAGGACCTGACAGTGTTGTAGAGAGGTTACTTTGCATGTATAGAAGAATGTCCAAAATAGGAGCACGAGTAGACTATTCATCGCAAAAAAGCTTCACCCAAACATTGAAAAAGGTCATGGATGACCTGCCCCAGGACTCAACTTGTCTTCTATGTTATCTCAGTATAACTATCAACTCCCTGAATAAGAACTCAAGAAATAGGAGCAGGAGTAGCAGTGAGTCATTAAGCTCAAGTAAACTTCAGCCAAGCCAAGCCAAGAGCAAAGAATAGCCTAATGTGCCAGCTCACCAGAGGTCAATGTTACATATGAGTTCATCTGCAGAGATTCACTCAAATAACAGAATGATATGGCATACAGAAAAAGGTTGAAGGATGAGTGCCCAGAATTGCTTGGTACATCAGTAGTCCTACAGGTGAGCCTTTTGTCAGTCTCATAGATGAGCCAGTTCCAATTAGGTTCAGGGCTTTAATCAGAGACTGGGGACTCTTTCCAGCATGAAAGTAATTGCCAGTTTAATTAACACACTCGCATACCAACCCATCATGAAGTACCTGTTAGTTGATATGTCAGCTTTCACTGCAGTACAGACAGAAGTCATAAAACGTCTGAATGCTATAGCAGAAACTCAGAATAAATTATTGAGAAACTCAGCAGGTCTGGCAGCAACTGTGGGGAGTGAAACAGAATTAACATTTTGAGTGCAATGACTCTTGTTTGTGAGACTGAAAACATTAAATCTGAACTGAAGCTTCCCATATTTGAGTTTAGCGTCATTTTCATCAAGTTTCATGAAGGAATTCTCTCTGCAAGAACTAGCAAGTTTGTTGGTAAGGTTGTTCCAAACTCAAGCATGGTGGCTCAGTGGTTAGCACTGCTGCCTCACAGCATCAGGGACCTGAGTTCAATTCTGCCCTTGGGCGACTGTCTGTGTGGAGTTTGCACATTCTCCCTGTGTCTGCTTGGGTTTCCTCTCACAGTCCAAAGAAGTGCAGGGTAGGTGGATTGGCCATATTAAATTGCCCGGAGTGTTCAGGGTTGTGTAGATTAGGTGGGTTACAGGGGGAATGAGTCTGGTTGGAAGGTGTGTACTTGTTGGGCTGAAGGGCCTGTTTTACATTGTAGGGATTCTATGAAAGTATTAGCATCACTATGGTATCTCTCTTGTTTGATGTTAGCCTGGCCCTCTTACTCTCATAGGCAGAAGTGCTCACTTCTGCCAGGACAACCCAGGATTCTGATGCTGGTGGCATTTTAATAAAAAATATCCTGAAGAAGGATTGGCTGAGGAGTGACAGATGGAGTTTAATTTAGATAAATGTGAGGTGTTGCATTTTGGTGAGGCTAATCAGTGTAAGACTTATACACTGAATGGCAGGGTCCTGGGGAGTGTTGTCAAACAGAGATCTTGGGGGTGCAGGTTCATAGTTCCTTGAAAGTGGAGTTGCAGGTAGATGGGGCAGTGAAGGCGGCGTTTGATATGCTTGCCTTAATTGGTCAATACATTGAGTAGAGGAGTTGGGATGTTACGTTGCATTTGTATAGGATTTTGGTTAGGCCACTTCTGTATTGTGTCCTGTTCTGGTCTCCCTGCTATTGGAAAGATGTTGTTAAATTTGAATGGGTGCAGAAAAGATTTATGAGGATGTTGTCAGGGTTGGGGGTGGTTTGAGCTAAAGAGAAATGGTCTGGTTTGGTTTGGTTAATGGGCTGGGGTTATTTTCCCTGGGGTGTCCCTTTGAGGTTTATAAAATCATGAGCGGCATGGATAGGGTGGATAGCCAAGGTCTTTTTCCCAGTGTAGGGAAGTCCAAAACTAGACAGCATAGGTTTAAAGTGAGAGGGGAAAGATTTAAAAGGGATCTAAGGGACAACCTTTTCATGCAGAGGGTGGTGCATGTATGGAATGAGCTGCCATAAGAAGTGATGGAAGTTGGTACAATTGTGACATTGAAAAGACATCTGTACAGGTATATGAATAGGAAGGGTTTAGAGGGATATGGGCCAAATGGTGGTAAATGGGGCTTGATTTATTTAAGATATTTGGACAGCATGGATGAATTAGACTGAAGGGTTTGTTTCCGTGCTGTACAATTCTATGACTCTATTACCCTAAGGGTCATTGTACCCAATACATTAACTCTGATTTCTCTCCACAGATTATGCCAGACCTGCTGAGATTTTTCAGCAATTTTTGTTCTCTTGACATTTTAAAATATTATTTTGCAACCAGTCAAGTATTAGCAGTCTAGAGCCGCCCTATGTTATTATCCACATTTGCTTCAGGCTTGGCAGATGGAAGGACATTTGCTTCCCAATTTGGGGAAAGGAAGCTGGAGCACCTAATGGATGGGTGATGCAGAAGAGGGCCATTCTCATCATCCCAGGCTGACAGAGGACACCAGAATGTTAAATGCTGCCAAGTGTGGGCCAAGTCAGATCAACGTGGTCTCAACAATCCAGAGAAACTTGCATCAATGCTGTAGGAAGGCCATTGAACTTCTTGGCTGTACCAGAATAAGTGTCACCCATTTGTCTCTGCTATATTGCACTCATTCTATCTCAGCCATTGCCCCCACTTCCACTAAGCTCATGCTCAACAATTCTCACTGTTCCATGCAACATATTTGCTCACTCGGTCTCACCCACCTAATCCACTGGACTACTAACTCTGCCTAGCCTCTGAGCATCTCACTCACTCACTTGCTCACCATTTTTCCCCTACATGCACCAGCACCAACAGCCATGCCAGCCACTTTCTTCGCACTTAATCCCTCTCTTTACCTCTTTCCAGGAGAAAATGGCCCACACTACGGCAAAGACAGGTGTCCGACAGGGTGCTTGGCATTTGACCCCTCACCTCCTCCCAGGGGAGGATCCTGATCATGGTTGCCCCAACAGGCAGACTGATCGTGCTTGTATCCCTGACTAGTGTCAGACAAAGCCCTTTAGTGACTGCACAGGAAACCCCTGGACCTGACTGAGGACTGCACCCCTTTGACTTTGAGGCATGGCCATTTGGTTGATGCACATTAAGAGTTTATGATACGCAGGTTGCTGGCACATGCTGTCGTTGTGACGTTGAGTTGGGAGAGTGCTGTACAGCAAACTGACCAATCCCTCGGCTGATGTCTGCTGACAACTGTGGCAATCAGCCTGGCTCTGTGTCTGCACTGAACTGCAAGGTCATACAGAAGTACTTTGAGACTTTAAGCTTTGGCTGAGGCGGGCATGGCACTAAAAGGTAAGGCCATGATGCTATGAGCATCCAGATTGGCACAAAGCTCATGGACACTAAAGAGCAAGCTTCCTGGTCCAGTTTGTGAGTTGGGTGCCTATCCCTGTGTGCAAAGTATCCTTGAAGCAATCTGTTCTCCAACAGATTCTAAAATTGCTGGGATAGTAACCCGGAAGGTTAGTGTCAATGGCACAGAAACCAGGTAATGGCATTTATGGCCCCACCACTGACACCTCACCCCTGACTGTATTATTGTCTGTTACCGAGACTCAGCTTCTCTTATCCAGGTTGAACAGTCTGACACCAGCTGCATAAGGCTCAGAGCGTCTAAGTCAGCAAGCTTCAACCAGCCATATGGCAGCCATGGGGTCAACTATAGAAAGACAAGTACAAAGGCAAAGAAAACTTGTTCCTTGATGAAGTTGGTACAGAATGATTGCTTTGTGGTGGTTTTCTGAAGTCTAAAGTCCCTGAGTGGACAACCCTCCTCTTCCTCTCTCTGTGGGACACTTCTCCACTCTGCTGCATTTGTTGCAACTTTCTATGACATTACAGATCAAGAGGTACTGGCCATTTAGCCTGCACAGCTGAGATCAAGTACTCAGAGGTTTCTCAAAGCTCACTCTAGCAGTGATATTTGACATAAAAAATGCTTTAAACATTCTGTTGTGCTCTTGTTTGCCTTGGGCAATTGGATTCCTTGCAAACTTTAGCCCAATGTCCTGTCGGACATAACTTATGCAACTCATTGAAACTGTCATCATGGCAGCAAGTGACCACTGAAACTGAAAGTTTGTGGCAGCTAGTTATCACTATTGGTTAAAAAGGGATTGGCAGCAGTGAAAGTTGCAACAAGTAAATTTCCTAACAGTCATTCCTCATTTTCTGTCTAAGGTCAGAGCTGCAGCAAACAACCAAGTGGTACAGCCTAGAGAAGAAACATTTGTGAGGTATTTCTTTTAAAGAAAACTGGGTGCAAAAATCAACAGCTTCGAAGGTGTTGAAGTGCAGACCCAACCCACTAATACACTCCTAGAGCATAATATGAAAGTAGATAGAGAAAAAAAACTATATAAAAAAGTGAGTCCAGACATCTGTCTAATCCACCATTTTGCTTCTCAACAAAAACCCCAAAACAATGCATGTGATGCTACTGCATATTTTTGTGGAGTTTGCACGTTTTCCCCATGTCTGCATGGGTTTCCTCCGGATGTTCTGGTTTCCTCCCACAGTCCAAAGATGTGCAGGTTAGGTGGATTAGCCATGCTAAATTATCCATAGCATTTAGGGATGTGCAGACCAGGTAGGTTAGCCATGGACAAACAAGGTGTAGAGCTGGATGAACACAGCAGGCCAAGCAGCATCAGAGGAGCAGGAAAGCTGACATTTCGGGTCTAGACCCTTCTTCAGAAATGTCAGACCCGAAATGTCAGCTTTCCTGCTCCTCTGATGCTGCTTGGCCTGTTGAGTTCATCCAGCTCTACACCTTGTTATCTCAGAATCTCCTGCAAGGGCAGTTCCTACTATCTTTTTAGCCATGGGCAACATAGGATTAGAGGGATGGAATAGGGTGGCGGGTCTGAGTGGACTGCTCTTCAGAGGGTTGGTGTGGACTCGATCGACGAAACGGCCTGCTTCAACAGGGTGGGAATTCTCTAATTCTATTCTATGATTTCTGATGAAAACCCCACTTACAGGCATAAGCTTGCCACTAATAAAGTTACAAGAAGACTCAAAAGAGCAGTCAATGCAAAATAAAAAGAAAATGAAAATGCACTAAACTGCAAGTCAATTTTTTTTCTGGTATTTTAAACAGCACAGTAAGGAAAGAAAACAAGCGTCTGGGCATGGATTGGTACTCCATTATTTATATTCTGTGAAAATCCCAGTTGTTTAAGAAATAATCAACATTTAGTTTTGGACCAACAATTAATGAATAAAGAAAGACAGTCAATCAAACTTTGTTTTGCTTTGGTAAAAGAAGAGTAATGCAGAGTAAAATTCTCCGTATTTCTAATGATAACTGTAAATATCCTGACAGACTTCTAAGTATGCATCAATTTCAAGTTAGGCAGGCTTGAGTTTATATCAAGCCACCAAGAACCAGATGAAATAATTCACCAATTTGTTTGGAGGTGTTGACACAAAAGTAAAACTGACTTCACTGAAATGTTTATGGAATTGGTTATTACTTCGGCACGAAATAAATTCTTCAGAAAAGCATCTTCAGGCAAAGAATGTACCATTCGCGCCCTGCCAGAAGAGGGATCACAGTTTGAAGCAATTATGACTGGTCAGCACCATCTTCAGATGCATAACTCAAGGACATCAAAAGCAGCATCAACAGTTTCAGTAAACATCCAAATCTTGTATTGTGTGTCTTGTCTCACCCACCACGAGAGTGTCCAGCCTTTCATGACATCTGTAAACTCTGGTCTACAGGAGGACTTTGAGCTGAAATATGCAGAGATAAAAGGTACTGCAGATGCTGGAGAATCCGAGATAACAAGCATGGGGCTGGATGAACACAACAGGTCAAGCAGCAT
>JAHRHZ010000264.1:15539144-15614797 GCA_024137785.1 Ginglymostoma cirratum
TGACGTTTCGGGCCTAAACCCTTTCTGATGAAGGGTTTAGGCCCGAAACGTCAAGTTTTCCTGCTCCTATGATGCTGCTTGACCTGTTGTGTTCATCCAGCCCCATGCTTGTTATCTCTTGAGCTGAAATATGCAGTTTGCTTCCACTTAGGCAATTCCGTTCCTGACCTTATTATAGCCTTGATTCAAACATGGCCAAAAGAACTGAATTGTAGAGGTGAGGTGAGTGTGACAGCCTTTGACATCAAGGTTGCATTTGACTGAGTGTGGCATCAAGAAGCCCTGGCAAAACTGTATCAAATAGGTATTGGGGGCAAACTCTCCAGTGGTTGGAGTCATTCCTGGCACATAGGAAGATGGCTATGGTTGTTGAAAGTCATTCAACTCAGCTCCGGGATAGCTCTGTGGGAGGTCTTCAGAGTAGTGTTCTTGAACCAATCACTTTCATTCAGTGTTTTCATTAATGACCTTCCCTCCATCATAAGGTCAGAAGTGGTGATGTTCACCAATGATTGCATAATGGTCAGCACCATTCGTGACTCTTTAGATATTGAAACAGTTCATATTCAAATGCCACCAGATCTGGAAAACATCAGGCTTGGGCTGACAAGTGGCAAATTAAACTCACGCTACACAAGTGCCAGACAATGACAATTCCCAATAAGAAACAATCTAATCACAACCCCTTTTCATTCAAAGGTGTTACCATCACTGAATCCTCAATTATCAACATACTTGGGGTTACTATTGTCCAGAAACTCAACTGGACTCACCTCATAAACACAGTGGTTACATGAGCAGGCCAGAGGCTAAGAACACTAAGGTGAGTAATGCACTCCCAACTCCCAAAACCCTGGATAGTGTCAAGCTTCTTGAATGTTGTTGGAACTGCTTTCCAGGCAAGTGAGCAGTATTCCATCACACTCCTGACTTGAGCCTTGTAGATGATGGGCAGGATTTTTGGAGCCAGGAGTTGGGAGTGCATTACTCACCTTAGTGTTCTTAGCCTCTGGCCTGCTCTTGTAACCACTGTGTTTATGAGGTGAGTCCAGTTGAGTTTCTGGTCAATAGTAACTACAACTGTTTACAGTAGTTGTCTGCTGCCAATCCATCCTTGACTTTTCTTTTTTTTGGCATATCAAGTGATTATTAGTATAAGATAAACAGCCACAAAATATCTAAATCGAGGAATTGTTCTCAGTTAACAAGGTTAATTGCACAAAAGCAAGAAGTACTAGCTACATTTGATCAAGTGCAATTACTAGGACCTTAGGGAGCTGGTATAGATGCATCAATTCCTTCCAAAAGCCAGTGTAGAGCTGGGAAGTGGTGGCATTGTGGTATTGTCACTTGAAATGTAATCCAAAACCTCAGGCTGGACTGCAATAGAAACATAGAATCATACAAAATAGGCAAAGGAGTAGGCCATTCAGACCTTTGAGCCTGCACCACCTTGCAATACAATCATGGCTGATTATGCAATTTCAGTATCCCATTCCTGCTTTCTCTCCATACCCGTTTATCCGCAAGGACCACATGCGGCTCCCTCTTGAATGTATCCAACAGTTTCTGAGGTACAGAATTCCACGGGTCACAACTCTCTGAAGAAAGAAATTCTTCCTCATCTCAGTCCTGAGTGGCTTACCCCTTAATCTTGGACCGTGATCACTAGTTCTGGACTTTGCCAACATCAGGAACATTCTTCCCACATCTAGCCTGTTCAGTCCCCAGGATTTTATATATTTCAAGGATATTTCCCCCTCATTCTTCAAAATTCCAGCGAGTGCAAGCCTTGTTAATACAATCTTTCTTCATGTGTCAGTCCTGGCATCCTGGGATTCAGTCTGGTGAACCTTTGCTGGACTCCTTCAATAGCAAGAATGTCTTTTCTCAGAGTAGGAGCTGATTGCACAATGTGAGAAGAATGAATGCAAACAAGTTTTCAAGTGCTGTGAGGGACAGAAAAAAAGAAACAAAATTGAAGAAGGCTATTTGACATAGATTTGTCAAAATTGAATGTACATGTCTCAAGTATAACTGAAGTTGAGAAGACCTTTTACTCCAGCCCCAAAGGAGAACACAAAGAAATCTTCACCAAAAAAAGGTTAATTTTGTAAATTAACATTTTTTTAAAAATTATGTTTAGTATGTAATTGTGAATAAGGTTGAAAGATAACAGGGCAAGAGTAGACCAAGGTAAATATGTGAAATCTAATGGTTCGTAAGTTTTTGAAACCATGGAGGACATCCATATGTTATGACTGGACAAGACTGGAAGTAGTTGATAATTGAAAGCAGGGATCCTCAAGAGTATAGAACTAAAGCATACCCTGAAGGATTGTGGGCCTAATGGAGATTATAGAGACAATGAGTGATAAGTCCATGGAGGGTTTTGAAAGTGAGGATGACCACATTAACAGGAAGATGTTTCTTAGCCAGAAACTAACGTCAGCACATGAATGATGGCCAAAAAGGCCAAGGTGCAAGTTAAGGCATGAGTAATATGATTTCAACTTGATGAAGGGAAGAATGGAAAAAATAGCCAAGTCTTGTGGTAACAAAGACATGAATGAAGATTTCAGCAGTGGACAGGTTGAGGCAGGGTGAAGTTGGATAATATCTTGGATGTGGAAATCAGTAGTCATATAGTTGTGATGATATAGATATGGATTAAAAGCTCATTTGATAAGTCAAATGATGTAGAAAATCTGGTTCAGCCATAGGACTGTGAAAGCAGAGTAGGTGATTGGGCTGAAAGCAATTGGCTTTAACCTTCCCATTAATTAATTAGTGGATATTTATAATACTGCACATCAGACAATCAATAAAAAATGAAAGAACTGCAGATGCTCTTAGTCAGAGACAAAAATAGAAATTGCTGGAAAATCTCAGCAGGTCTGGCAGCATCTGTGAAGAGAAATCAGAGTTAATGTTTCGGGTCAAGTGACTGAGTTCTGGGGAAGGGTCTCTCGACCCGAAACATTAACTCTGAGTTCTTACATCAGCTAATCAGCCTATAATTTTGCAGCAGTGGATTTGAGAGATATGTTAGGGAGGTAGAGTTGACAGTCATTAAGAAACATGTCAAAATCTACAACGGTATTTTTCAAGCTGATATGGGACAACATGTAGACAAAAAAGTAGGATTGACAGCAAAACTATTCAGCTGTGTGATGGTGGAAAGATAGTGGAGAAAGATAGTGTTGTCAATCCTGACAAAGGCTGCTGGCAGGCTGAGAAGCAGAAGAAGGGATTTAATTTTATCAAATTCACATAGAAATTTGACTTTAATAAAACCTACTTTCCTATGGATTTGAAATCTGATCGAAATCTGAGAAATTCCCAGAAGTTCTCGGAAAAATAGACACAGCTTTTGGAGGTGCCAAAAGTTCAAGGTTGGGAAAGAGAGGTTTAAAATGGGTTGGTAGATCAAAAGGATAGAAGGACCTAGATAGTGTTGATGACAGCAGATTTGAAGGAGAGGGGGACAGGAAAAGAGTAGAGAGCTGATTTAACAATATCATCTCACATAAACAGGCATGAGGGAATTAGGAGAGAAAGTGAAAAAATGTATGATTTGAATTTTTAGATTTAGGAGAAATTTTGGCTACATACTCGAGATAAATAAATGTGATAAAGTGAAATATGTGGTAAACTTGTGTGATCTGTGGAAGAAGTGCCTTGACTTTTTGAAAATCTGTTTCCTCTTTTCATGTTTTTTTATGAACGTTAGTGTTTCTACAGTAGTGTTTATGGCATTAGATGGAGATTACATAATAAGTGCTTAATTAACATGCACAACTGTAATGACAAAACAGCTGAGGCTTTACGATTTAATTTGCGTATCATTTTTGGTATAACTTCTTCACTCGCCATTTACAAAAAATTTGCAAATTTATGTGGCAGATAAAAACAGAAAAAACATCATAATTAGTCTCAATTTATTACTTAAGGGGATGTCAATGGTGAGAGTTCTGGTTAAAACATTTCAGGATGGAATACCTACAAATCAGCTTCAACCATCCCTACTTTGTTGAGTTAGCAGTAGGAATGAAGACATCATTTCATAATAAATCTGAGAAGTCCCTATTATTTGCATATAAACTGATATCTACTTTCTCAGCTACTTAGCATTAATTTATGACATCCAGTATGACATACTAATGTATTCAATAAACAAGACCTAAAACAGTATTCAGTTTTAAAAGAATCCAATCAGTCAACAATCATTCTAGCAAAATTTATTTGATTTTAACAGCATGTTTATTCAAAATCTGACACCAAATATAGATGAAGTTCAGTATTGCAGCGGAATTTCATTAGCAGATCATCAAACAACCAGCAAAACTATTTCTATGGTGGCACAATGCACTGAAAGAGTGGATAGAATTGCATACAAACGGTTTGTGAGTCATTATTGATGAATTGTCCCAGTCTCAAAAGAGTTGACAGTGGGTAACCCATCAGGTTATTAAAGATCATATTGTGAAATGATAAATATTATTTGCTGGCAATTAATTTAGGTCCACTATTGTCCAGGGCTAATCAGTTTCAACAATTAAATGTCTGTAATTCATAGGTTGGAATTCCTAGTATGATATCAGAAAGAAAATAGATGTTCAAAAAGAGTGTTGGTCTCACAGGACTTGATAAAAAAATATATTTATATAACAATTTGCCTTATCCTAAATCGTATCGGTTTTCCAACAAGTTAATATTTATAGTTGCTTAAAATAGGCCCTTAACAATTTCAGAGAGCACGCGAGATTGAAGTTAAGTGTTCTCTATAGCATACTTAGTAGAAGCTGTGTCATTCAGATAGAATTCAAAACAGGTTGAAACCACAGAATTATTTTGTGCATCTACATTCTTCATAATCCTGATTCTTTCAAAACATGCTCCAAAGATGTGATGCTCTACAGGACTAAAAAGTTAGATGTCAAGTTGTGCAGATTACAGTTAAACTATGAGATGTCCATATATTTGCTGCTTTTCACAGCAATCAAGCTACCGGGATACTCTGGAGCTTTGGCTTCCACACAAACTAGGGAAATCAAGCTTCTGCTACACTTTGTTGCTTATCCTTTTGTGCCAACAGTGCAATCCATGTAAGATATTGTTGTCCTTCTAAAGATTATGTGCCAAAACATGAAACAAAAGCATTAGCGTTCAGAGGGCTTCCATTCCCAAAGTGTCAGAACTCAGCAGGGGTAATGGCTGATTGAATAAATGAATATTGTAGCAATATCAACATTTTTAATTTCTGTATTCCATCCACTATGGTGCTTATAGGCGGCATCAGCAAAACTGAATTCTTTGTGGGGAATCACTAAAACATATTTGAATTGGAAATGATCTCTCCAGGAAGGAAAGTTTAACAAAACAAATTTGTCATGTGTATTGTTCTTTACCAAGATGCAAAATTGAAAGTATTCTATTAGCAGAGTAAATTCTAAATCTCTGGTGGTGGAAATGATCATTTGCAGATGGCTGCAATGAAATGATGCCGACATAGTGAAATAGGAAAGACATTATCCTGAGGTAATACTATTGCAGCATTTAAATCGTTGATGAGAAACATTCATTCCTTGCTTTTGCGATCAACAGATTGCTGCATTCCCTAAATGTTCACCAGAAGTGTCAACACACTTCCAAACAACGTTATCGTACTCAAAGCATTTCTGTGCTTAAAGCTAGTATTCCTCATCAGTCCCACTCAAACTGCACAAACAGTAAACACTTATTGATTGATATTCCTAGTTTGAAAAGAGTTCTGAATAATGTATTCCTTGAAAAATCACCTTGAAAACAGAAAAAGGAGGATAGTTATGATCAAAAGATTACTGAATAAATCTGCATTTCTGGAAAATGTCTTTTTCTCTCCCCATCTTGCTTTCCAGAAGTAACATAATGGTTGGAGTATCAAAAGAGGTTTTGGAGCATAATGGTGTCTTTGATTAATCATAATTAGAATATTGTGTTCAGCTTTGAACATTTTTAGTTTAGGAGGAGATCAAGGATCATCAGGAGGATAAAGAAGATAATACATGGAGATGATACCAGTGATGAGTACCTTTAGTTATAAAGAGAGATGAAAGCAACCAGTGCTTTTTTAATAAGAAAAGAGAATTTTTTTAAAAAATGATAAATTTGTTCAAAAATCAGACTGCTTTGAGAAGGAGGAATATCTTCCAAAGATAAATGAATAGGCAACTAGAAATGGATTAATTTAAAATCTTTATCAAAGGGGAAAACGGTGGTGGATGGAAAGAACACATTTTTGGGAACTGTTATGAAGATTTTAAAGCTCCTTCCAGAAACGGTGGTGGAAGTAAATAATTAATGGGGCTAGAATTGACTGTAAAGATAATGCAGGTGCAATTTGTGTGCATGGCACAGTCTTAGTGGCGGCACCAAAAGTAGTTGCCAGTGGACTGTGAGTTAAATCTGGTTAGTCCACAGTAATCAAGCTGTGTCCAATCAGTTAGCGCTCAAGAAATGCTGGACCTCTCCAATGGACAAGCGATGGCAGGACATGAGACTTCAATGGGACAGAAAGAATGCACAGAGGGAAGACATTGTGTGGCCTTGCAGTTTAGCAATGCCACCTGGTAGCTTCTCCTTCAGGTTACAAGACAAAGACAGGAAACTCTCTTGCAAAGGAACAACAAAGGACAACCTTGGAAGTGAGGTCAGCAGGCATAGGGCCACCTCCACCTCCTCCCATCAACTGATGCAAGGCATAGTGTTTTGAACAGGTCAATGAGCTTCTTCATTGTACCTGTACTTCACTGTACTTCTTCACTCAGAGTGTGAATGCCCTATACTATTCTTCCCTGTGGGATTTGCAGTGGACAGTTCCTTTTATGGCTGGTGGGGAGAAAGTGAGGTGAGGGGAAGAGAAGCCACCACCCAAGATGTTGGCAAAAGTGTGTGGCAGCAGCAGTTTCCTTCCTCGTCATGTTTGCTTCTTAGGAAGAGTTAACCATCCCAGGCTACAGAACATCTCATTCAGCAGCTTGTCTCCAATTCAGCTGCAAACACAAGGGTAACACCACATCAAAATATTTGTATGTGTGCTAAGAAGAACATGCCGGGGTTTCATGGTGTTTAAACTTTTGCTTATTAAGGTCTGGTAAAGTTGTAACAATAAAGCAATGTCACAGGTTGTCCGTGCATTTCCTGCTCCTGGACATTAGCTACATTCTTGTTTCCTTAATGGTCTACTAGTGTTGAAGTAAGCCAAGCCTCGTCACCTCCTCAGCTTTGTCAGTGCAAACTATGACACTGGATTTTGGGTGATGGAGTGTGAGATGAAGGAAGGAAATCAGGTCCATACTAATGTGAGCCTTTATGGATGCCAAAAGAGCATCAGGATGAGAGGAACCATTGAGATTACCAATTGCTCCCTTGTTTCTTTCAACGCTCTTCACCTACAGCTTCCTCATCTTGTGCAGCCTCCTCGACTTCCTCCTCATAGAATGAGGAACGGTGATTCATAACATACACATTATACAAGTCCTACCCTCTCTGCAGTGATGGACTTTGCAGGCTGTAGCAAATTATAATGATCCATGAGATCTCAACTGGAATATAATGAAGGGCTTCGTCGGATCGATCAAGGCAGGTCAACCTCATCTTCATCAGCCAACGATCCAACTCAGTGAGTTGATGTCAGGT
Organism: Ginglymostoma cirratum; assembly: GCA_024137785.1. Lineage (NCBI taxonomy): Eukaryota > Metazoa > Chordata > Chondrichthyes > Orectolobiformes > Ginglymostomatidae > Ginglymostoma > Ginglymostoma cirratum. The sequence goes on from JAHRHZ010000264.1 coordinate 15,546,825, forward strand.
TTATGCCTTGATCCTGCTGCCGCGTGAGCAGCCATTTCTTCAGTGGGTAGCAGTTGTCCTCAAGAATTCATTCCTGAAGATGGGAATGGAATGTCGTAAGAGTTCTAACGTCTCAAACTGTTGAAGTAAGTGGGCATCATAACTGCTTCCTGGGAGATTTACTTTTGTTGGCTGGAGACCAGTTGAACATTGATGTAATGAAGCCATCTGTTGGTGAAGGCCATTGGTTGGTTTGCAGGAACTTTGATGGCCATTGGTGCAGTCAATGAGGCCTTGTAACTGGGGAAGACAGAGATGGCTGTAAAGCTGATAGACTTCTCCAGTTGAGTGTCTCGGCCTGTGCATATTTACATCGTCACCAGTACTCATGGAACATAGAACATAGAATTTAGAACAGTACAGCACAGTACAGAACCTTTGGCCACGATGTTGTGCCAAACTTTTACCCTAATCCTAAGGTCTATCTAACCTCTGCCCCTACCTTATACTATCATCCATGTGCCTATCTAATAGCCAGTTAAATGCCCCTAATGAGGCCGACTCCACTACCCTCTCCGGCAATGCATTCCACACCCCAACCACTCTCTGAGTAAAGGATCTACCCCTGATGTCTCCCGTATATCTACCTCCACTCAATTTAAAACTATGCACCCGCATAATCGTTATCTCCACCCTAGGAAAAAGTCTCTGATTGTCCACTCCATCTCTACCTCTGATCATTTTGTACACCTCTATCAAATCATCTCTCATCCTTCGTCATTCTAAAGAGAAAAGCCCTATGTCTCTCAACCTTTCCTCGTAAGACCTTCCCCCTATTCCAGGCAACATCCTGGTAAATCTCCTCTGTACCTTTTCCAATGCTTCCACATCTTTCCTGTAATGAAGCGACCAGAACTGGACAGAATACTCCAAATGTGGCCGAACCAGGCTTTTGTATAGCTGGAAAATAACTTCATGGCTCTTGAACTCAATCCCTCTATTCATGAAAGCTATCACACCATACGCCTTCTTAACAACTCATTCCACCTGGGTGGCAGGTTTCAGGGAACTGTAGACATGAACCTCAAGATCCCTCTGCTCCTCCACACTGCCAAGAATTTTTCCATTAACCTTGTATTCTGCTTTCAAGTTTGTCCTTCCAAAATGAATCACCTCACACTTTTCAGGATTAAACTCCATCTGCCACTTCTCAGCCCAGCTTTGCATCCTATCAATATCCCTTTGTAACCTAGAACAGCCCTCCACACTGCCCACAACGCAACCCACCTTCATGTCATCTGCGAACTTACTAATCCGCCCTTCTACTCCTTCATCCAAATCATTTACAAAAATCATAAATGGAAGAGGACCCAGAACAGATCCTTGTGGTACACGACTCGTAACTGAGAACCATGTTGAATATTTTCATTCAACTACCACCCTTTGTCTTCTAAGGGTCAGCCAATTCTGAATCCAATCTGCCAAATTTCCCCCTATCCCATGCCTCCTTACCTTCTGCATGAGCCTACCGTGGGGAACCTTATCAAATGCCTTACTTAAATCCATGTATGCCACATCCACTGCTCTACCTTTATCCACGTGCTTGGTCACATCTTCAAAGAATTCAATAAGGTTTGTGAGGCATGATCTACCCCTCACAAATCCATGCTGACTATCACAAATCAAACTGTGCCTTTCCAAGAGATCATAAATCCTATCTCTCAGAGCCCTTTCCAATAATTTGCCCACCACTGACGTAAGAATAACTGACCTGTAATTTCTGGGGTTATCCGTATTCCCTTTTTTGAACAAGGGAATGCTGTTTGCCTCTCTCCAATCTTCCGGCACTATACCTGTGGACAGTGAGGAAGAAAAGATCATCGTCAAAGGTCCTGCAATCTCTTTCCCTTGCATCCCATAGAATCCTTGGATAAATCCCATCAGGCCTGGGAGACTTATCTATCTTCAAGTTCCTCAAAATTCCTAGTACATCTTCCTTACTAACATCGAACTCCTCTCGTCTGCCAGCCCGTTTCACACTGTCCTCCTCTATAACTAGGTCCCTCTCAGTTGTGAATACTGAAGAAAATATTCATTAAGGACCTCTCCTATCTCTTTAGGCTCCGTGCACAGATTCCCTTCACAATCCTTGATCAGCCCTACCTTTTCTCTGGTCATTTTCTTATTCCTCACTTACATGTAAAAAGACTTGGAGTTTTTCTTGATCCTATCTTCCAAGGTTTTCTCATGCCCCTTATAGCTCTCCTAAGCCCTTTCTTCAGCTCCTTCCTGGATAACTTGTATCTCTCTAGAGCCTTTTCTGTTCATTGTTTCCTAAACCTTACATAAGCATCCTTCTTCCTCTTAACCAGTTGTTCGATCTCTCTTGAGAACCAAGGCTCCATCACTCAACCGCATCTTCCCTGCCTGCTAGGGACAAACATATCGAGCACATGCAGTATGCATTCCTTAAACAATCTCCACATTTCAATAGTGCTCTTCCCTGACAGTATCTGTTCCCATTTTATGTTACCCAATTCTTGCCTAACAGAATTGTAATTACCCTTCCCCCAATTATAAACCTTACCCTGCTGTATGTACCTATCCTTTTCCATGACTTTTGTAAAAGTAACAGAGTTATGATCGTTATTGCCAAAATGCACTCCTACCAACAGGTCTAACACTTGGCCCGGTTCATTGCCAAGCACCAAGTCCAAAATGGCCTCTCCTCGTGTTGGTCTATCCACATACTATGTCAGGAATCCTTCTTGAACGCGCTGGACAAAATCCGTTCCATTTAAACTATTATAACCAAAATGTTTCCAATCAATATTTGGGAAGTTGAAGTCACCCATGACTACAACCCTGTGACTTCTTCACCTTTCCAGTATCTGCCTACCAATCCGCTCCTCCACTTCTCTGCAACTATTAGGGGGACTGTACAAAAAATCCCAACAAAGTGACCGCTCCTTTCTTATTCTGGACCTCAAACCAAACTCATTCTATAGACAACAAGGTGTACAGCTGGATGAACGCATCAGGCCAAGCAGCATCAGGGGAGCAGGAAGGCTGACGTTTCGGGCTTAGACTCTTCTTCAGAAATTCAGGATTTCTGAAGAAGGGTCTAGGCCCAAAATGTCAGCTTTTCTGCTCCTCTGATGCTGCTTGGCCTGCTGTGTTCATCCAGTTCTACACCTTGTTATCTCAGATACTCTAACATCTGCAGTTCCTACTATCTCTGACTCTATAGACATACCATTCTCGAACTGCCTTTCAGTAGCTGCTATACTAGCCCTGACTAGCAATGCCACTCCCCTGCCTCTTTTTCCACTTTCTCTATTTCTTTTAAAGCATCTAAATCCTGGAACTTCCAATAATCATTCCTGTCCCTGAGTTACCCAAGTTTGTGTAATGGCCACAACATCTGTTCCATGAACAGCGTTCCCTGAAAAGATCCAAACGTGACCAATTTGAGCACCATAGTGATGTTCATGGCAAGGGGCTTTTGATGTGCTTTGAGATCCATGCATTGCAGTTCATCCTACAGCATGGTTATAAATCTGTGACAGCTTCCCTATGAGCTGTAATCTTTGCCAATGTTATCATTCAGACATTTAGATAATTGAGTCACTTGGTACAATTTCTGCCATTGTGATCGAGTTTTGCTGTCCCCTATGTGCAGTTCTCAGGTGAGCCCATCCAGATGCTAGTCTTATTGTTGCTCTGTTGGGTTCCTGATACCTGGCCCTCCCTTCTTTGCTCTTCCCCTCCCCCTCTGCCACCTCACAGAGGGGGCCGGGGCTGTGAAGACTGGCTGGATCAGTCCAATGCCAGTTGCTGTCTGTGCCCTTGTACATTCTCCTTTCAATCAACTTCCCCATTACTTTCCTCTTTCTACTCCCTTTTCAACACATTACCCAAAAATCATGTAGCTCCACACTTCGAGTGCCCTGGATGCTGCTCAACCAATGACTTCCTTCCCCATCCTTCTTCTTTGAGCCATTGAGAGCTTTCATGAAGGCTGGCTTTCAGGGGTCGCACTGAAGTCTCACTTTATCACCACGACCTTTAAACAGCTGGCTCTCCAGAGTGTGATCTGATACATGTGATCCCACTGTGCCATTTGTGAAGTGCAAAGCACCTCAGAGAATTAAATTAATTATTTAATTACTTCTAAGCAAGCTAAATGTGATGTCTTGACATGTTGAAGCAGCAACTCCATTATCCATTTTTCTGCCTGCATGAACTAACGTCATCACTTCCAAGCTTTTGGCGAGTGCATGCTTCCCTGATTCTTTTTTTTCAGCCGTCCCCATCTCCTCCTGGCTTTCTCAGGACCATAAAGTTCAGTCCTTGGTATGAATGACACATGTCATTTTTCATGAGCAATTGGCCAGAAACTTATGACAAGGAAGAGATAATCAATTATTGAAAATTGTCACTTTTTATTGGATTAATACACATGGGAAATTAGCTTCACAAAACTGGTGGGTCGGATTTCCTCAGCCCCATGGAGAGAAGCTGGTAGCAGAAGGCAACCTTCCATCCTTTTGCCTTCACTGGATATTAAATGCTGTGAAAACCTCAGGTGCATGGGGCACTTCCCAGATACACTTGCCTTCTGATTGCATGGTGAAGGGAGGTGCTGTGTAGCCAGAGACTTCCAGATAAAACTTGGCAGCCTCCAGTGGGTTCCTGGATTTCTATCTCCTATATGGCTACTCTAAGTCCCCTGGTGGGGAGAGGGTCCCAACAACAAGGACTTCTGGCATTGCCTCATCACACCTGTTCGAGGGTGAACCCCACCCTTCAACCCCAATTGGCAGTGTTTATTTGCCTAGGCCTGACACAGTATAGAAAAAAGCCTAACCTTTCCCTTTTCGACACTTTAGCATAGAGAAATCCTGCCTTCTCTGCAGCATCAGCAGCGGTCACCACTGAACGTGGCACTGCCAAGGTGTTGCCAAGGCTGCAGCATTGACACCAAGGGAACAGAGGTTGAGAGGGTGGGGAGCATCAAGTTCCTAGAGTGACGTAACTGACACCCTGTACCAGACCTCCCATAAAAATGCGACGGTCAAGAAAGCATAACAATGCCTCTTCTTCCTCAGGCGGCTCAGGAAAATTGGCATCTCCATAAGGTCCCTCACCAACCTCTACAGATGTACCACTGAAAGCATACTGTCCAGGTGCATAACAGCCTGGTACTGAAACTGCTCTGCCCAGGGATCGTAAGAAACTGCAGAAGGTTGTGTACAGAGACCAGACCATCACAGAAGCCAACCTCCCATCCATGGACTCCATTTACTCCTCTCATTGCCGCTGAAATGCTGCCAACATCATCAAAGACCCCTCCGACCCCAGTAATGCCCTCCTACAACCTCTTCCATCAAGCAGAAGATACAGAAGCTTGAAAACACACACCAACAGGTTCAAGAACATCTTCTTCCCTGAAGTTATTATACTGATGAATAGACTCCCTAATGTCAAATAATGTTGATCTTGTTAATGGTGATCTTGCCTCATGCATGCCCAGGGCGGTTTAACCAGTATGTCTCATTCTGTCCGAGTGTTTTCACCCTATGACCTGTATGCCCTTGCTTACAATGGTCTGCCTGTACTGCTCACAAACAAAACTTTTCAGTACTTTTGGTACACGTGACAACAAGCCAAATCAAAATCAAAATGAAATCAAATCAGACTGCCAACAGGTGCCTCTTAATTGCCCATGATCAATGAAATGATGCCCAGTGTCTGTCAGTGGGTTCAGATCAGGCTGTTACTTATACCTGTATTTGCAGAAAATTCAACACAGCACATCATCTATTACATTTCTGCAAGCCTCTTGAAGTTGCTGCACTTGCATATTAATTGTCTTTTTCTTAGAGGAAGTTAAGTCTAGTAATTAATATTGTAAGAAACTCTTGAGGAGATTTTGTTGCAGACAGGCGATCCTCGGTCCCTGTTAGCACAGCAGCTTGCTCAGCCTTGATGACAGAAGAGGCCCCTGTGCTTGCACAGCATCTGCTCAGCATTCCAAGGCTCTTCTGGCCTCAGGTAACCAGAGGAATGATAGGTAAGGCTAGCCCAAGCCCGCAGCTGGAAGGTCAACAGCGTAACTCTATCTTATCTGACAACACAGGAGAATACCACATTGGACCACATGGAATAAATTTCAGAATGGATTTACACATGGGATTCATGGGTTACTTTGTTTCTTTCTCCTCTTGAAGTCTTGAACATATTTGTAACGTTTTAAAATTTCTGATGTGCCAAGGGCCCAGTGATCTTTGTATTGCTTGTGTGAATATTGGACTCCAGGGGCAACATGTCTGCAACAAAGGATGTTCTGGATGGAAGTACATTGCCTGAAGTTGTGGTATGTTGACACATCAGAAAATTCTAAAACATTACAGATATGTTCAAGGCTTCAAGAATAGAAAGAAACAAAATAAACCATGAATCCCAACTGTAAATCCATTCTGAAATCTATTCCATGTCATCCAAGGTAGTGCTCTCCTGTGTTGTCAGCTGTGATGGAGGCAGGCTGCTGATTTTTCAGCTCCAGGCTTGGGCTAACCTTACCTATCATTCCTCTGGTTACCTGAAATGTGTACATAACAGGAACCTGAAAAATGCCAAGATCAAAGAATGGGGCAGCACCGAGTCTATTGTTGAAGTATCGTTGCTTTGCACAGATCTATCAATAAAGGTCATGTGAATCATTTCAATATAAGTCAATCCTGAGTTACCCTTGTTTGTATGGGTGCACTGTTTGTTCTCACTGGGGCTCTGCAGCATCCTGTGTCATCCTTGTCTAAACCCTCAGAATTTGACGAGGCATTTAAGCATTACTGTTCAACTGTGTTTTTTTTTGCCAGGTCATGGAGGGCGCACACTGGAACTATACAGGAAATCCTCACTTGGGCATATTGCAGGGCTTGACCTGACCTATGTAAGCATCAGAACTGCACCATTAGAAATAAGGAAGAACCGACTGCAAGTAATGTCTGGAGTTGGTCCAGTTGAGTGGCATCCCCTCATGCAGATGGAATCTGCAAGTTGATGACTGGGAGTCTTGATGGCCATATGTGTGATAGTTAATCACCCCCTTCGTTGGATCAATCTTCCAATATCCATGAATACCACACATCTCGCAGTTTGATTGTCTGGATTGATGAATAACTGAATATATTGCCGGCTCGCTTTAACTGGTAAGATAAAGTCTCCAAAGTCCTAGAGGACAATAGGGATGGACTCTCATTAGACAGATGACTGAAAGTGGTTTAATCTTAGGGTCACCATGCCTCAGGTGAGGGGAGAAGTTTAGAAATGGGGCCTTCATAGTAACCTCAGCCAGTGCAGGAATTGAACCCAAGCTGATGGCATCATTCTGCATCACAAACCAGCCATCCAGCCAACCCCCTGAGGCCGGCTTAACCACAACATTGGTGAGCACTTCAATGCCATGATGGGAGGTCCCACACTTATCAACAGAGGCTCCCTGGAAGGATCCTAATGTGTAAGTGTTCAGTATCATACTGGCCTTCAATACCAGTGACATGAAGTAATGTCCACTTGCCTTGAAGTTCAACTCCTCCTCTAAATGGCACCTAGATCAGTGGAAGAATCCCTGGAAAAGAGTAGTCTTTGATTACACAACTGCTCTAACATCTATCGGTAACTGAGATGCTGTATGTAGACCATCTCTAAGGAGCATTTCTTTTTCTTTCCACAGGAGCCTGGTTATTTGTCCTTTTGCATCTTTTGCCCTCTGAAGCTGACTGGCAGCCATATGCGCTGGTCACTGGCACCTACCTCTTGCTGCTGCAGTTCTCTACCTTTTCATTGTTTCTTCTTACAGAGAAACTTGTAAGAATTAATTTAATCGCCTTTTCAACAAGATTAATTACCAGTCTGATTTGAGGAAATATAATGTCCTCCCTACCATCCTTCATAATATTTGGATTCTGTGTGAGGATGTTGGACTTATGTCTCAAAGTCTTCCTACTCAACATTCCGTCCCCTTCTACCGCCCACCCATCCACCTTCAAAGGGCTGTGAAATTTCAGCTTGTGAAATCTATTTCCTTCAAATAGTAAATAATTGTTGGAGTTGTAAATGTGTCATTTTTTTTCAGAACTGAAAACAACAAATGCTAGAGATTTCTGCGGGACAGATAACATCCATGGAGACAGAGCAAGCTAATGTTTCGGGTCCAGGTGGTGCTTCATCAGAGCTGAATGAAGAGTCATCTAGACTTGAAATGTTAGCTTGCTCTCTCTCCGTGGATACTGTCTGACTTGCTGTGATCTCCAGCATTTGTTGTTTTCAGTTCAAGATTCCAGCATCTGCAGTAATTTGCTCCTATCTTTTCATCATTGCTGCCGTTTATAATCTCTCTCACAAGCCAATCTTTCTTTGCCCCTTGATTTTTTTTTTCTATATCTAATGTGGCTTTCAATTTTCGCACTTCCTTCACCTCTTTATTTCTTTCTCAATCCACACATGTTGCTGCTTAATTGGTTTCTGTGCTGGTCCTGCCGTTCATATAGATCCCAGATGTCAGCTCATCTCTCCAGTTACCAACAAAGCAAAAACAGGGTGCAGAAAAGTAAATTTAAATATTGTCATGACCACATCAGGGATGTGTTCACAGAGTGGTCTATGTATAGCTTGTTTAGTCACATTTTAGTATTTGAGTATTCAATTTAATAGTAATTAGCTGCAAAGCTTTTGTCTTAAATGAGATCAAAAACTAATTTATTACACAACTATTGATCAAAGTTACAAAGTAAAAGTGAAACAGTCATTGGCCAAAGTATAAATGAAAGATACATTTAAATGTTGAAATTATATCAGCCCATCTTGTGCAGGCCTGACTTGAAAACTTGAAATGAGAATTCAAGGCCTGCATTAGTTTCTGTAGTCAAATGTCTGTTCGATTCTTGTAAATGTGGATGCTATAGGAAGAGCAGGCTTTCAGAGAAAGAGATGAGATTTCTTGTCCCTCACAAAGTTGCTGTTATGGCACTTGTAGGTTGCATGATCATTTCAGCAAAACATCACTTGATTTTTGAAAGTCTTTCTCTTTGTACTCACTCTGGCTGAGACCTCTTTCTTTCTGAGAATGTGTCTCAGAATGAGAGCTCTTACAAAAAAAAATCTCATAGCTTGTCTTATCATAACTAAAGCAAACCAGTTACTGCTTTAATTTTGACGAACCATTGTTCCACAAGGCAAGGTCAATTCTGTTAAAATTCCCTATGCTGCCCTTCCAGTTTTCTATTCTGTCAGAGGTGTTGAATTCTTACAGCCTTAGAAGGATCCGTTGTATCGGACAAGTAGTAAACTCATTCTAAATGTTTCCTTTTGTAACTGATCTTGAGATAATACATTGGGCTCTCCGCTCTTGTGGCTGCACTGAATCAACAAGAATGGTTATGTAACTACTGGGAGCCAGCTTGTAAGATTCCGTGTTCATGTTAAAAATAGATTAACCTACTTTACAATACGTAGAGAATATTACAGTTACACAGTCATAGCACTATCCAAATACACTGAAAGACACACCCTCCATCAAATTCAGCCTAAAGTCTGTTAAAGTAGAAGTAAGCAAATATGTAAATATTCCTTTTTAAACAGCAAGAGGAATGGAAATAATTGGCAGTTGTTTTAGAATGTCAACAGTGGCACAAGTGAGTCAAGCGCTCATGAGCTGGAAATTTAATGATTCAATGGAATTGGTTCTTACCTTGTGCATACATTGGGTTGGCAAGACATCCTCCACCACTTTAAGATTCCAGCCTCACTTTGCAAAGAATCTAAGTACAGTGAGCAACGACCAGTGCTGATAAAGTTAGGCAGAAAGTTCCTCATGGAACAGAGCCAGTTACAGAAATCAAACCAATCATAAAGTTAACAGCATTTTCAGATGAGCAAGAAAACAAGTGGCTTGCAATGTGTTTCTGAACTGTTCTCCTTCTGATATTTCTCATGCCCTCCAACAAAATCAGAGCTCTTCCCTCTCAGGCTACATCTCTTGCTGCTGCAGTGATCCCCTAACAAAATGTTGATGAAGCCACTCACTACCTGCGACCATTGGGCAAAACATTTCTGTACATAACTTGTCTGTGGATAGTTCTGAAGGCTGTTAGTAAAATTATAGCAGATAGATCAGAACAGGAATGCAGTGGCAAGTTCTGTATCAAAATATGGAGAGTATCAAATCCTGCTCCATGGTTGCCTTCAGAATCAGAGCTACTGTGTAAGAAATGCAGTGTAATTGTCTAGTGCTTTACCTTGTCAGTAAGAAACATTTTAAGGGTTTAACATACTTTTAATCATGGTTTTCAAAAGGGAACTAAAGAAAAAAATTGTGTAGGCTAATATTGATAGGGCAATGGACTGAGACTATCTATATTGCCATTGCAGAGTGCTGTTACTAGCCAGATGGGCTGAATGAAATTCATTGAAACATAGAAGATGGGAGCAGAAGGAGGCCATTTGGCCCTTTAAAACTGTTCAGTCATTTATCACGATCATGGCTGATCATCCAACTCAATAGCCTAATCCTGCCTTCTCCCCAAAACCTTTGATCACATTCGACGCAAGTGTTATATCTAGCAACCTCTAGAATTCAATGTTTTGGCATCAACTGCTTCCTGTGGGGATGAATTCCATAGGCTCACCACTCTCCGTCCTAAAAGGTCTACCCCAAATCCTCAGGCTGTGACTCCTGGTTCTGGACACACCCACCATTGGGAATATCCTCTCTGCATCTACCCTGTCTAATCCTGTTAGAATTTTAAAAGTGTCAATGAGATTTCCCCCTCATTCATCTGAACTCCAGCAAAAACAATCCTAACCTAGTCAATCTTTCCTCATACGTCAGACACGCCATCGCCAGAGTCAGCCTGGTAAACCTTCGCTGCACTCCCTCGATAACAAGAACATCCTTCCTCAGAAAAGGAGACCAAAAATGCCCACAATATTCTAGGTGTGGTCTCACCAAGGCAATGCACAACTGTAACAACACATCCCTGCTCCTGTACTCAAAACCTCTCGCAATGAAGGCCAACATACCATTTGCCTTCTTTACCGCCTGCTGCATCTGCATGCTTACCTTCAGTGACTGGTGCACAAGGACACCCAGGTCCCACTGCACACTCTCCAATTCATCTGTGCCATAACCATTCTCTGATCTGATTCTACAAATACTACTTTTGTGTAGTAAGCTATAAGAGAGGCAAAAAGGACAGTCATTTTGTGCACAGAAAGATCCCAAAGGTATGATTAGAATGGTTGACAATTGCCCTACTTTAGATTAAGTTGATTGAGAGATGAATGTCAGTGAGGTAGCAGGAAAATTCCCTCTAATAGACACTTGATGTGGGACATTATAGAGGTCTGAGTGACATGGTCCCTGGCGAGATGTATGGTAAAATCAGGCAAGTACAGCAAGGTCAACCTTGACACTGAGATCAGCTCGCAATATTTTTTATGCTTTTCATGTATGTTGTGGTGATATATCGCTAGATTGTGTCCTTGTTAATGCCACAATTCATCTCATTGATATTCAGAATCCCATCTTACCAAACTCGGTGAATAAGCTAGACATTGAGACAACTCAATTAGGAAACCAGAACGAGAACCAGGTGTTCAATGCATTGTTTGCTGTAATCGACTTTCATGTTGGAAACCAGGCATCAACTTCTGACGGCACTGTCGGTAGGCACCGGCCACATACCTCCCACATTTATAAATATTGGCATCTAACATGTGCCAGTCTCTAAGAACATTCATGGCGTTCCATCTATAGGATGCTTCTATACTTCAATTCTATACCACAGGCTCCACTAGGAACTCTCATTGCATTGCTGCAGTAAGAGACACTTTTGAGCTCAAGAACACACTCGCATCTCATAGACTGGACCAGATTGTATCTCTATGCTTGTGGAAGTCTTGGCTGGCTATGTCTAGTGTTGCAGTCTCCACTGCTGATCATGGGGGGAGGACAAAGCCCTAACTCTGGACCTGCCTGCACCCCCAGCAGCAACTGCAGAAACCTGCCTGTGCTAATATACCCCCATCTTCCACATTGAGGCAGATGTCAGATCTGTGCAAGGCAGCTCCAGAGTGGGTACACGATGAGGTTTCAAAAATGGCACTGGCGCAAAGGATAGCGGTGAGTCTTGGGATGACTGATGTGTGGTAAGACAGGGTGGAAATCAGATGTGAGAGATGCCATAGGGGCGTGATAGGTAATAAATGATGCAACTCACTGAGCCTCACAGTGACAAACCCTCCAAAAGAAATTAATGCAATTTGAACTTAGCCAGAAAAAAAGTAAGATCCAGTCCAGTGTAACAGACTAATGGTTTTGATGACTGTTACAATCCTACCTGCAATTAAGTGTCCTTCACACCATTACTTAGCTGCAAGCAGATTTTCAACTCCTGTCAACACAATCCTTACTCATTACACCTACAGTTAGTCCAAAATTAATGCCATGAAGTTTCCTAAAATTTAGTGAGTTACCTTCTTACACAGACACCACTATTACTTCCAGAAGAATACCTGTCTTCCAAGATATTCAAAGTCAATTTGCTTCTTAGATTCTAGATAAACTCAAAGCATGGGGTTTACTATAATGGTTAAAATCCAAAACATTGACAAGATTTAGTTTCTATTTCTGTCGGTATGGTAATCTATCGATTGAAGTATCATTAGATAAATACAAATAATCCAGCAACGTCTTTAGAGTGATATCATTGCAACAAATAAAAGAAGACACGTGTACCAAAACGGCTTCTTTACTTATATGTCACTCTATAAACTCTTTGGTTATAATGTTACTTCTGTTACAAGGCTGCTGCATCATGCCTGTCGAAATTTTCACAATCAACTTCAATTTAATGATATGGGACATTCACTGCAATAGTTATCTGACTATAACATGTGTGATTTTGGCTATTGAGGGCTGTGTTATAAAGAAAGGTCACATGTGAAATGTTACTTTTAGAGATATTGCTAGGGTCTATGGTAACTAGACTTAAACATCGAAATTGCAGCTGAATTTACAAGGTATAAGAAATAAGTATAAACACTAATAACCTAATTCAGAGGAGGATCATAAGAAAGCAAAACCCAATTTGTTAATTGGCAGCAGGGCCCTGCCTAATTAGCGTCGCTGTGCAAAATTCTGTTAGATGGACGATTTTTTTGGTCTCCAATTGGTTTCGTTACAGGCAAAACTTCTTGTGAAGTTTCTTTTTAACAATTAGAGACTGAGCTTGAAGTTTCACAGGCTGCCTTCCTTTAGGCTGTCTTTGCTCCTGTCAATTTGGTACTTCTAGGGAATTATTCCACTTTGAAATGCATATTGCAGGCTTGAAATGCCATGAATGTACACTGAAGAGTAATTGTGTGGGCTAAATGTTTAATTACACATGACAGCTGAAGCTACAGGAGTTCGAGGCAAGCATGAAAACAACTCATGCCCTGTACAATAATAATAAAGTCAATAGACACTCTGTACTTAGTGGGTGGACCACATTTTTCTGCAATGCCACCACACTGCCAGAATAAAGGCAGAAATGAATGTTTCTGTGAAAAAAGGATTTCCTATCGGTATCAATTCTAATTAGAAAATTTGCACTCTGCTTTAATTACAATGAATTAGATACATTTTGACATAACTTCGTTTAATTTAAATGTGATTTTTCTACAGGCCATAAAAGAATGGTTTAAATGTGATTCTGAACTGGTTGCTCTGTGGCTCCAGCATAAGGCAAGTGCATCAATTTTTACAAATAGAACAGATTGCTCCAAGGTAAGCATTTGACAGTTTGGGATATGCCACTGGCTAATTGCCAGTTTCCAGGTCAATTTTGAAACCTTCTTTTTAACTGCCAGTAACAAGGTATGTTCTGTTATCTGTATTTGTTTTATTTGCTGATTTGAAATATATATCCATATTAATAATAATTAATAGTAATAATTCATATATCCATATTAACTTCACTGATTTCATAAATGGTACATACTGAAAAATGCTGAGGTCCCCAAATACTTCCCACCCTGGTCAATGTTGTCCAAAAGTGTACAAAGAAATAATACAGGCTACCGAAAAGAGAGATCTTAACACCTGAAAAAGAAAGCCAGGTTAACATTTAAGATTTCAACAGACCTTCATAAACTGAATCATGAAGAGGTGAATGTAATCTTCTATCCATGCTAATATGATACCCATTACACCCTGGGCTTTAATTTTTCTCAAGAACCTTTGATGTGACACGCTATCAAATACCTTGTGAAAAACTAAGCACAGTGTATCTTCAAGCTTTCCTTCAACCACAGAGTATGTTAACCTATTAAATAACTCTAATAGATTGCTTAAACATGATTTCCCTTTGAGGAAATCATACTGACTGTTCCTGATTGCCTTACATAAGTTCTATGTTTGTATGTCATTTTGGATGCAGGAAAACATTCTTTCTCATGTCCCCCATGTATTTCCTGTCTGAAATCTTAAATCTGTGCCCATTGGTCCTTGCACTATTAATTAATGGGCATCCTTATTCCTTATCTACTTTATTTCAATCCTTTCAATTTTGTATATCTAATAAAATGCTTGACAAATAGGTAAATGTGCAATTATTATTTTCTGAAAATTAGATTGAGCGTTTCCATTTCAATTTTGGATTTGTTTGTCTAAGACATCACAAGGTTTTAGAGCCAAATGTAAAAGGCTTATTATTTTGTAATAGATATGCTGTAAACACATTCTGCTATGGATTGATTTCCAAAGTGGCAAGCTTGGAAGGATTATAATATTGAATAACACACTCGATGGATAACCTTTGTGGTCATTATTGCAAATACGGGAGGATTTTATTTTTCTTAATCCTTCAATTACCGAACCCAAATGAAGTTTGAGAACTCATCTTTCTCTATCAGTCATCTGTTGATCTATGAAGTGAAGATTCTTTCTTGTTTGAATGACTAAACTTCTGATGGAATGTCACTGGAGTGCCAATCCATGGTCAGCTGTTTGTATTCCATCCCTTCTGTTCAACGTTGTGCTCTTTAAAAAATGTTAGTATAAAAAAGATCTGTATTGCAGTATAATAATTTTCTCTTTTTAACCTTTTTGTCTTTATGATTCTCTTCTTTTTCTGATGTGGAGATTGCTACTTTTTTTTCACTTTTAAAAGGAATAGTTGAGCATTACCTGGATCGGATGTTGAGCAAAGAAAGTATAAAGTGGTATGGGCTGTGCCTTTTTTCTGCTTTCATGTCATTGGTTTTAGACTTTTGTTTAATATTTACGCAATCACATGTTTCTTGGACACTTTTTACATCTCAATACTATTTTAGGTTCAAATAACAGTGTTATTGGGATAACAGGTTTCCGTTTACTTTTTAAAAATAATGTACCATTCCTACAGGAACTACTTAATCAAAGCATGTTCAGTTTCTTTAAAATCTCTTCTCCTTCACATGGAACTTCAGAGGATCCCTACAGTGCAGTTGAGGCCATTATGGGGAGGTATTGGCCTAATGGTATTATCGCTGGACTGTTAATCCAGAGACCCAGACAATGTTCTGGATATGTGGGTTCGAATCCCACCACGACAGATGGTGGAATTTGAATTCAATAAAAAACATTATCTGGAATTAAGAATCTAATGATGACCATGAATCCATTGTTGATCGTCATAAAAACCCATCTGGTTCACCAATGTCCGTTAGGGAAGGAAACTGCCATCTGGCCTACATGTGACTCCAGACTCTTAACTGCCCTCTGGGCAATTAGGGATGGGCAATAAATGCTGCCTGGCCAGTGATACCCTCATCCTGTTCATGAATGAAAAAAAATCAGACCATCAAATATGCACGAACTCTCCAAAGAGCGTACTACCCTAGACCTGTGACCCCACATTTACTATGGTTGACTCACCTAACTTACACATCCCTGGACACTACAGGGCAATTTAGCATGGTCAATCCATCTAACCTGTATAACTTTAGACTATGGGAAAAAAAACTGGAGAACGTGGCAAAAACCCACGCAGATGCAGGGAGAACATGCAAACTGCACGCAGACAGTCAACCAAGGCTGGAATTAAATCCAGGTCCCTGGTGCTATGAGGTAGCAATGCAAACCACAGAGCCACCATTCTGCCCTAAATTCTTTACTGGAGTTCTTTGCTGGTTATTTTTGTGCCAAATAAAAAATCAATTGTGGCTTTGTTCAGGAGTCATTCAATAGCTTCATTTATACCTGCTGAAGAAAAAGTAATAGTGTCCAAAAATATAGAAGCTGCGGGAGCTGAAAGAAAAAAAAAATTATTAACTTCAAGGGATGGACCAAACCAATCCTAAAGCATGCCACCTTACGTGACTTTTCCTTCACAAATTGCAATTTAAACACTGCTTCTTTAATCTTAACTCTTTTTCCTCCCAATTTAAATTTTACAAATTTATTTTGATGTATTAAAAACATCAATACTGACAATTTACTTTCACCAGTACAACTATTCACACAACTGAACAGTTAAAATTTAAAACTGTCGAGCATCTGTGTGTTCCTTACATGAAACTAAAGACTCCCTCAGCCAGCTAACATTACAACTAACTAAAAATTTCACAGTTTCCTAGTGAGACTTCTACATTCATAACAGATTGTTTAATCTTTAAACACATGTATTTTATTGGTCTAACAAGGCCAAAACAACATTTTGCGAGTATCACTTCTCTCCCCTTATTGTGCCACTCTTAGCAATCCTAGGGCACTAACAATGCAAACTGTAAGCATCAGCCAACTGTAGTTTTCAAAACAGCTTAAATCAAATCTGTAATTAAACGATACATTATTAATAACAAGTAGTGGAAAACACTGTATTTTAATTTGTTATTAATTTCTACAAGTACATTATAATAACTATTTGCATCTCAAAATGGAATTTAATAACACTGCAATAAACAGCCTGCAAGAACGAAGTAGAAAAAAAACCTCCGGCTAATTCTTATTTTGCACAAGCACACAGAATAAGTAATGAATAGGAAACTGTTTATTTTAAAACAAGCTGAATGTTCTGGGAACACTTCATTGTCTTCATTTTAGGCACCATATACACACAGAAATGTCCAATCAAATTAATCTTACCACATTATTAACAAATTGTATCCAAAAACAATTTCGAAGGAAGGGGATGGATGTTGCTCTTCCAAAAAGAGCCGTAAAATGAGAATTTCGAACACCATGTTTTGCACACATGTAGACGCTCCCCAGATAACTGAGAGCAGTGGGGCATTGGTTTGCATCAGCTGGGGTGTAGATCAATCTAAAGGTCAGGGCAGTTTGTCAGGGACTTCTGCCCAGGATGTTTTGATTTAAGGAAGGAAGAGGTTCCCTTTTCAAGAGGATGGTTTTTGATCTAATTTGAAATCTGTCTTATGTTTCTGCTATATATGCTACTTTTGTGTCTTTTATTTGTTACTTAAATAGTATTAATTGTTCAATGAGTGTTTTAGTTAATTATACGGAAGAGAAAAGACTGATAATATTCATTAACTCAATGTTCTTGTCTTATCCTTTGGTATATTCCTGTTGAACCTGGAATGTTTAAACCATACAGTTTAAAGGGATTAATTTGAAACTTTTAGTTAAGTGAGATCAACCAAGTTGAACTAATTTAAATTATGTAATTTTCCTTTTAAAACTTACACTGGTGCACATCAATAAGCCTCTCCAACATCTTCAGAATCAAAAAAAGGTATGGTGTATGAACACACTAACAATGGGCTTTTAATTTGTTAAGGGTCATGGTGATGTTGACTTCGATCCTAGCCAATTGTCATTTGCATTTTCCCACCACTGTTGCAGCTAACATATCTTCAATATTCTTCAGTGCAGTTCTATTCAACCATCACCCAGATGGCTTGTTATGACTCACTGAGGTAGTGGCCGAAAATCAAATCCTGTTACTCTGGTTAATTTTTTAATGTTACACACTTATCACAATATACATGACTTTCATACCAGCTTGATAGAAAGCATGAACCAGGTTTCTGCACAAAATAAAATATATTATTTATTATAAGTTATTAAACTGTAACTACATGTAAACAAAAGTAAACCATTGACAAACAATGCTGATAACTAGACTCTAAACCCCGAATATTTATACATACACAGACACTTAGAAACAAACAGGGAAATAGATTATTGATGGAGGTGGAAAAAAGTAAAAAGTAAGTTCAGTCATCTTTCCTTCATGATTCTGATGTTGAGTGGATCCTACTTTGATTCGCCAGGCTCTTGGTGTTCAGTTAGCTTTTTCTGACAACTTCAACTGGGCATGTAAGAATACAGATTGCATAATTCAACTGGAAAATGCCTCTGATTTGCCAAGTTAAAAGTCATGGCTCACAGCAACTGCTGCAGCAAAGACAACTGGAAAGATTTAAACTGAGTGCAAAGAATAGGCAGCTTCTGCTGGGGAGAAAAATAGGACAATCATCTATGTCTTTCTCTGTCTCTGTACTTGTGCCTCTGTCATTTGTTTCCAGTTTCAACTTATTCGGTTAGCTGAGAACAAATCAGCTTCAAACTAGAAATAGACTTGGAAGCATCTGCTTGACTCCTAATCATCCACATTACATGAAACCATAGCCACAAAACACAGTTCATAATAGTATCAAGCTCTTCACTGTGAAATTACGCAGCCATCATGGTAAAATGATGTTCTTTTTTAAGAAACAGTTCCTGTTCCTTATAGTCCACAGTTTTTAAAGACTCAATTATGAAAGGAAATGCTCTTGTAGACTCTAGACAGCCAGCCCACTGCTCTCCAGGGCACTAATAGGCTGGCAAACACAGTACCCTGTAATTGAGAAAGAGGTCCTAACAAGCACATGGGGCTGTGAGAGGTTTTCTGAATATGTTCTTAGCCATTGATTCTTTATGCAGACAGATCTTAATCCTCGTTGATGTTCCTGAGCACTAAGGGGCTGGCATGGTTGACATGATAGACACTGATTTTGGTTGTATTTTACGTGTTTTGACACCACCAACACGCATGTTTATGATAAACTATAGACTGCAGTTGATGCATCCTCCTGTATCCTCATGTAAACCCACACCACAGAATATTTATTCTGTTAAGGATGTTGAGTCCTACACCCCTGTTCTAGTCAGTTTCTGCCAGGTTCTACATGGAGCTTCGATGAAATCCAAAAAGCTCAGAAACTGATATTGACTATAAACATGCCATTCTACTTACCCTGTTTTACAATAATGTTTTAAGCAATGCAGCCATCTTAGCCTGATGAATTTGTTTTTTACATAATGTTAGTATGGCCATTCCTGAGTCCCTCAAGTAAGACATTCTCCACTATTTAAACTAAGGTCACAATAGACATCACTAAGTGCCAAGGATGAGACCGCAACTCCATTTTGGAGCTGGCTATTCCTAAGACCCTTGAGGATGTGGCCTCTAATTGCTCAACAAGCAACATATGGCAACATAGGAAAAAAATTCCGATCCTGCTCACGGAAATGACTTGGAGTGTGTCTTGATTTTATGAGTAAAACCTCCATGATAGTGGTCAACTGTCACTCACACTGGATTGAGAAATGATGGCTTCATGGATCCATTTCAATGGCAGTCACTGCTGAATGCAAACTTTCCTCACTCATGATATTTGGATGTGGTTATTTCTGATAATGTCCCACAGTACAACAAAACCTATTTACATATTTTGCCATATTATATGGCTTTGAGCACAATTTTATAGATAACACAAAACTTGGGAGAATTGTAACCTGTTGGGATAGGGGAAGTATGCAACTTCAGAATGTCCTTGACATGATGTAGAGTAGGATGATAAAAGTTCAATGTGGAGAAATGTGAGGTGAAGTAAGAAGAACACAGAGAAACAGTATAAAATAAAGGACACTATTCTAAAGGATGTGTATATGTAAGGCATTTAAGATTGCAGAAAAGGTAGAGGGAGCACTTAATAATGCATTCTGTACTCTTGATTTCATTAATAGTGTGACAGAGTACAAGAGAAGGGAAATTATGATGAACTTATCAGATACAGGTTAAACCAGAAGTGGAGTTTTGTGTACGATTCTGGGTGCCACCCAGAAGATTGCAGAAGAGGTTTATGGGAATAGCTCCAGATACGAGACACTTCAGTTATGTAGAAAGGCTGGAGAAATAATGTCTTTTTTTCCCTTGAAGAGAAAATTGCAAAGAGGAGAGTTGTTAGAAGTTTTTAAATTCATAAAGTGTCTGAACAGAGTAGATAAGAAGGAACTGTTCCCCCTCATAAACAAGTAGAGACCCAGACAGCATGGATTTAAATGCTTTGGAAAAGAAGCTAGTCCAAAGTAATTAAAAAAAACTGTTTCAGTTAGTATTTAAGGTATGCAATGTACTGTTTGGGAGTACGGTGGAGGGAGGTTCAAATGAGTCATTTAAGGGCACATACGGAGAAACAATGTACAGAGTTTTGAGAAAAAGACGGAGGGTGTACTAAGTTAAGATGTTTACAGGCCCAATGCAGTCGTGTTGAGATGAATAGCCTCCTTCTGCACTGTAATAATTATGTGATTCTGTCATCACCAGCTTATCTTGACACAATCAGACCAATGGCAAGGCTGAATGAGGAATCTATACCATACTCAAGTAGAATGTTGACATTGACCTGACCTTGTTCAACTACCTCTGCACAATGGTCCAACTCTGTTACAATTCCTAACGGAAAGAAGATTAAATACTCAGCTCCTGAGTCTTCCCTATGCTGTTCAGTCACATCTCACTGAAAACCTCTCTCCTATATAGTCAGTATAGATAATTACAGTTGTTGATGTTCACTGGCTAGGGTGCAGAATCCCATCCACCTTCTATCGGCAATCCAGCCATGATCTTACCACATTCCTGTGTGGGAGCAAGCAGAGAGAGCAAACCTAAATTTATTCTGGCTGTGAGTGACTATATAAGAATGGAATTATGCAAGGTAGTCCAAATGATTGGAAGGATACTGGAAAGCCTTTGGAGGATATTGGTGTGTTCAACTATAACAGAGGCAGTGAAAAGTTGAGAATGATAGGATGGTAACATCCATTAGAGGCACATCACAGGATGCACCATTTCTGATTAAGGCCCCATCAGTGCCATGAAAAAATTGGAAACCTAATTGAGCAAGATGTCCAGCAGAGGGTGGTTTTGTGTGCTTGGATGTGATAGTTTTCTTGCAAGCTGAACATTATAGCTTCAGTTTTGGAATTGTTGGTTTTTAGAAAATCCTCAGGAACTGGCAAAGGAATCATGTAGCATATGGGTGCTCGAGGAATTAAACATGGTGATAGATAGATACAGTTGAGTTTAATGAGAAAATATGTCAAAACTGACACCCAACTTACGAATCATACCACCTAGTGACAGTGCATAGCTGAAAGAAGCCTTGAGTTACAGCTTTATTACTGTTCAGGCTGGAAGGTGAAGTTACTTCAAGAAATGTACTGCTATTTTTGATGTAAATTGGGGAATGGCCATATCCATGAAAGTAGAATGGTAAGGTCGGGTGGTTAGGAACAGGCACAAAACAAAGTGATTGTTTTTTGTTTTGAAAGTGAGTGAAACTATTTAAAAGCAAAAACTATTAGAGTATGCTTCAAATTCATACTTAGGAGAACCTAGATAAAGCAAAGTGATTACAAATCTTTCCTCATGTTCTGTGAAAACAAGGACAGATATACTGATATTTCACTTTTGTTCTAACCTAGTGCTCATTAAATATTCTTTTCTTTCCAGTTTCAAAAAAAGTTTGTAAAATGAAGTAAGTGCAGATTGAGAATCCCACAGTCGAAATTTCTGGAAAAATAAGACAGTTGGCTGACATTGAATCAGACATTAACCTTGAGAGTTGGAGAATAGATTAAAGAGGTGCTGGTTTGTTGAAGTGCTGACCAGGGTCCATATTGCATTGGAAACACAGAGGTAAATTGAACAGTTAGTAACAGGCTTTTAATTCAACTGATCATTCATGTTTTGTTGCTGGCTTTGAAGTGCATATCGTTAAATGTGACAACAATTGTAAGAAAGATTTATTCTGTGTGATGACAGCAAGGGAGCTCTTACTCCAGTTGTTGAACTTGTGATTGACATCTAAGATGTGAATAAGTTCACTTCTGGCCTCCAACTGGTATTTTTGCATTCCAACAATTTTCAATCTCTGTTCTGTCATTGCTACTATAATCATCATTTTCTTGAACTTGCTTGTCCTGTTATCTGTACATACAGAGGGCATACTAATTAGGAGCAAGTGTAGGCTACATGGCCTCTCTAATCTGCTTACTCAATGTTAATCTGATTGCAATCTGATCCACATCTTTACCTACTCCTGATAATCTTTGTCAATAATCTATCTATCTATGCATTAAAAAGAATCAACAAACTTCCACCAATCTCTGGGGAAGAGAGTTATTTGTCTTTCTTCTTAGCTTCAAGTACAGCGTTCTATACGTTCTCCCTCTTACCTATGCCCTCATTGTGTTTAAATCCAAAAATTTCTACTGTCCTATAATTTATTCTTTCTTCAGCGTAGTTCTTTTTAACCTCAATCAGATTTTAATTCCTCCTGGTTTAAAAAATCAGCTTGGCATCAGTTAACCATTATTAATAAATGTCATCTTTCCTTCTTTTTCAGCCAGGTAATGTTCTACATATGGCATTGAACTTTCATCTTGAATGCTTAACTTGAAAATAATTGCTTAATTTCTTGTGTTGGGGATGGTGGATGGGGATGTGGTGGCAGAGAGCGAATGAGGTGTGATAATACTATGGCTTTAAGAAGTATATTTGGTCCTGTTTTTTGTTTAATGAACAAAGGTTAGGACAGTTGTGCTGATCAGTCTGTTTCAAAGCCCATAAAGTAAACAGCTTGTGAGGCCTTGGGTTTTTTTGAAGTTGGAACAATAGAAGCATGGGTGGGGTCAAGCTCCCAAAGAGCCAGGATTTTTGAATTTAGTTTTTCAGTAGTAGTAGTTGCTTTTGGGGTCTTGAAGTTGGGTTTGGAAGCTGAGTACATCTCTCCCTGCTGTTCTCTCTCTTAGACTTTCCTCTTGAATTTTTTCCTACTGGGCTGGAGAGTTGCATGTGAGACAATCTATTTTAATGAATTTGCCTTTGCCTAGGGTGTGTTTATGGGATGTTACTACATCAAATTGCATCTGGAATGCAACACCTGGCACTTGCCTCTAAATAAGACAAAAAAAGGCTATCTTTTTAATATACATTGAGGGGTTTGGTCTGATCTATAACTTACTGAAGATGTTGCAATGGTAAGTGTGATGGAAAGTGAGCCATGGTGGAATGTGGGTACAGTAGCAGAGATAGAGTGAGTGTGATATAGCAAAGAGGAGGGTGTGACACTTACCCTGGCAAAGGAGAGAAGTTGTTAACGTTTTGCAACACTGCTGGCCATTCGTCTAGATTGTCAATATAGCATCAACCTTGGTGGCAACCTCAAACCAGGCTGACAAGGTTGGGTGATATGTCCACCTCTACCTGCTCTGATGAAAGAAGACATCTACCCCTCCACTAGGCCCTCCATGTCCCAATCAGAGAATCAAAACTTTTTACGCTTCGCAATCTTCTTCAGAAAGACTGTGCTTTGATGAGCAGGATAACTTCAGGGTGTCAGTGCAGCCTTTTATAATGGCATGGCCATTAGGGATGCTGGTCTTTTGGCAGATATTCAGTAAGTGGTGAGTTATTCTGAAAATGGTGGGTGACAAGATGGGGCTAGAAACAGACATGAAGTGAAGCCACAGGATGGGGTTGTTCATAAACGAATCAAATTTGGGAAGATGCAGTGAGAAAACCCACTGAGACTCACATCAAAAAAATGTCTGTGAAATGTAATTAAACTGAAAAATCTAAAATAAGTAAGATTCAGCCTGATTTGTTATAATACATTTTGCAAAATGACTCGTTCTGAAAATTGAACTGTTTGCTAGTTTTACCCAAATGCAAAATAAGAACACAAACATAATTTTACATGTTTGTTTGTCCACAGTTTGAAAGTGAAATATGAAATGCAGCAGTATAACTGCAAAACAGTGATATTAAAATACTCAAAGTGCAGTCAAAATATAAAACCTTGCTCATCTTTACAGTGATCTGTAAAAATTTTACAACAGTGCTATTATTATCTTTATACAGTCAATGCTTGTCAATACCTGCTTGTTTTCTAGTTAAACAAAGCCACATTACATATTTTCATTGTTCAATTAATAATGGATGACAACAGTAACCAACTAAACATTGCCCAAATAATCTGTCTTCCCAACTGGTAAAGAAAAAATTGTCTAAATATCACCATCCTTGCTTTGCAGACGATGCTCAAACACAGTTGATATGAGGTTCACTAGATTCCATGATAATAAATGTGGTTAAGTGCACATTTCACTGCCACTAAGGTGTGTTTTGTGATTACATTTGTGTCAGTCAAGTGTGTA
Organism: Ginglymostoma cirratum; assembly: GCA_024137785.1. Taxonomy (NCBI): domain Eukaryota; kingdom Metazoa; phylum Chordata; class Chondrichthyes; order Orectolobiformes; family Ginglymostomatidae; genus Ginglymostoma; species Ginglymostoma cirratum. Next base: position 15,571,345 of record JAHRHZ010000264.1, read on the forward strand.
GGTTATTCCTTCTACTACAAAATGGATATACCTCATGTGCTTAACAATCAGTCCGATGCAGTCTAAGTAGTAACATATTCCACGTGATTCAACTGTATCACAGTTAGAAATAAAGGCATTTTTGCAAGTAACTATTTTTAATAGCAAGCATGGCATTAAGCTGTATTAATTGCAATTTTGTTTGGCCTGTTGCTCATTTTTGTCACTTTATTTGTATTAAGCAGCAGGAACTCATAATATTATCATAATAATGTGCTATAAGTGTAATATTGTTTGAATATGACAAAATAAAAAATTATCACCCTACCTGTGCCCAAATAAGCCTCCCTCATTAACTAGCATCATCTCAAATTGTACAACTTATTGATCTGCTACCAGCATTGCATCATTCAGAAGATTGGTTGTTCAGCTGAATGTCATGGCTAAAACTTCTGGTCATCAGCAGCTTTTTACTGTTTGTTCAAAATACTTGGTGCCTCTGCAAAAATATAATTGCAAAGTAAGATTTCATCAAGATTGATTGAGGTGTAAGGGAACACGATGCAAACCAAATTTAGTAATTAAGTGACTGTAGGCTTGAGTTCCAAAAGTGTGAAGCAATTCAAAACAATGGACTATAATGGCAAATTAAGGTCAACAAAGTGCAGAACGGAGAATCCTAGCTCTTTTCCAGGGGAAGAGTGATGAAACAGCAGAACAGTTTACCAGCGAGTGTTGCAAATTGGTATCAGCTTACTTTTATTTTTGATTAGACAAATTGTTTTTGCTAACCTTTTTCTGGTTTGACTTCCCTGCACTTCAGCTTTTTCTAAGCATCTTCAATTTGTTTTGTTATGCACCCTTCTATTCTCTTTATTCTTACTGTTATAGATTATCAGCTGTGACCCATGGCTAATACCGATGTATGAAGGTCAAGGCTGCTATTCCTGTGCCTGTACTGTTGGTTCTACTGCTTTTTGGATGATGTGTAAAAGTGAGGCCTTGCCTCTTAGCTCAAGTGGATGTAAATGATCCCAAGGCATTTTGTGAAGAAGAGTAGGAGAGTTATTTCTGAAATCCTAGCCATTATTATTGCCTAATCAAATAACAGAGAGAGAGAGAAAGAGAGAGAGATCTTGCCTTGTTGTTTGTAGGAGTTTGCCACATATATTTTGGTTGCTATGCTCCCTAAATTGCAACAGTGGCTGTACTTAAAGAAGTGCTTCATTGGTTCTTAACTGCTTTGAATGATCTGATGGTCCTGAAAAGTTTTATATAAATGCAATTATTTCTTTTTTCTATTTATATATGTGGCATATTCCCAGCTGACTACTGCTGGAGTCACATTGATCATTTCTCTGCTGAAGGACGTCTTATCTCTTGAATATCCTTTGCTGAGGATGTCATCCTTTGTAGATATTAGTTCATTCCCCTATCTGGTGGACCCTTAATTTCCTGAATTTCCTTCACAGAGGATATTTTCTCTGTTAACTCAGGTAGTTGCATCATAAAGTCATTCGAAGGACCTTTGATGTCATGAACGTCCATCATGAAAGACAACTGCTGTATTGAGATAAGTACTCATTGTAGTATCGCCAATTTCTAGATCAAACCATTGCTTTCTATCTGCAAGATATAGCCTCTTTTTAACAGAATCCTTGGATGTTTAGACCACAAAGTTGCTACTTCTTAGAGACTCATAGATTTTTATAGCACATAAAAACCATTCAGCCCATCGTATCCAATGCCAATCAACAAATATCTGACTATATTAATCCCATTGTTCAGCTTTTGGCAAGTGCAGCTTGGCAACAGAAAAGGCTTCAACTCAATAAATTTTCAAATTATACGTGACCCTCAATGCCAAATTCTAGTGATCTGCACCAGATAGCCTGGGAGCTGCCGTGATGTTTACACAGAGTACAATTCACAGGTTCCTGCCTCTTGACTGCTCAGGTATCCCAATAAACATAGCTCTTGATTTCTTTATAAAACCTTCAAGTTGTTGTAGAGTATCGATACAACATTGCGTGTTTTGACCAGGGTCATAGTGGAACAGGCCATAGGCCTCCTAATGATGAGGTTTCGATACTTTAACTGCAACAGAATAGCTTTACAGTCCTGTATCATTGAGGCTTGCTGCGACCTTCGCAACATGAACTGATAAAGGGCGAATTGTTCTGGATGCAGACAAAATGGGAAAGACAGGTCTGTGCACATATTTAAGAGCAACTGAATGTCCTGCACCAAGGGCCCCTGACAAAAACGTCTGGTGCTCCTGTGCCCATCTATGCAGCTTGACAAAGTCATTAATTGCATAGAACAGAGGCTTGTTTTCTCTCGGGGGCTCAATAGGCACCCAGTCTCTGACAGTTTACTGAGTGTCAGTGACCTGGGGGTCTATCCTCCTTAATTGGGAGTGGAGAAGTATTAGTAATGTGGTCACCAGACTGTGCTCGTGGAATCATAGAGATGCACAGCATAGAAACAGACCCTTTGGTTCATCTCGTCCATGCAGACCAGATATCCTAAATTAATCTAATCCCATTTACCAGCATTTGGCCCATATCACTCTAAACCTTTCCTATTCATATACCTATCCAGATGCCTTTTAAATGTTGTAACTGTACCAGCCTCCACCACTTCTTCTGTCAGCTCGTTCCTTACGTGCACCACCCTCTGCTTGAAAAAACTTCCCCTTAGGTCCCTTTTAGGTCTTTTCCCTCTCACCTTAAACCGATGCCCTCCAATTTTGGATTCCCCTACCATGGGCAAAAGACCTTGCCTATTCACGTTTCCATGCCCCTCACGATTTTATAAACCTCTATAAGGTCACCCCTTAGCCTCCGACGCTCCAGGAAAAATAGCCCCAGCCTATTCAGCCTCTCCTTGTAGCTCAAACCCTCCAACACTGGCAACATCCTTGTAAATCTTTTCTGAAGCCTTTCAAGTTTCACAACATCGTACCCAGAGCCGGGTGACCAGAATTGCATGCAGCATTCCAAAAGTGGCCTAACCAATGTCCTGTACAGCTGTAACATTACCTCCTAACTTGTATACTCAATGCACTGACCCATAAAGGCAAGCATTCCAAACACCTTCTACACTATCCTATCTACATGCGACTCCACTTGCAAGGAACTATGAACCTGCACTCTAATGTCTCTTTGTTCAACAACACTCTCCAGAACCTTACCATTAAGTGTATAAACCCTGCCCTGATTTGCCTTTCAAAAATGCAGCACCTCACATTTATCTAAATTAAACTCTATCTACCACTGCTCAATCCATTGGCCCATCTGATCAAGGTGGTGTTGTACTTTGAGATAACCTTCTTCGCTATCACTACACCACTAATGTTGGTGTCCTCTGCAAACTTACTAACCATACCTCCAATGTTCACATCCAGGTCATTTATGTAAATGATGAAAAACAATGGACCCAGCATCGATCTTTGTGGCAAGCTGCTGGTCACAGGCCTCCAGTCTGAAAAGCAACTCTCCACCATCACCCTCTGTCTTCTACCTTTGAGCTGGTTCTGTATCCAAACAGCTAGTTCTCCTTTATTCCATGTGATCTAACTTTGCTAATTAATCTATCGTGAGGAACCTTGTCAAACGCCTTACTGATATCCATATAGATCACATCAGCCACTCTACCCTCATCAATCCTCTTCGTTACTTCTTCAAAAATCTCAGTCAAGTTAGTGAGGCACGATTTCCCACACACAAAGCCATGTTCACTATCACTGACCAGTCCTTGCCTTTCCAAGTACATGTAAATCCTCTCCCTCAGGATTCCCACCAACGATTTGCCCACTACTGATGCCAGGCTCATCAGTCTATAATTCCCTGGCTTTGCCTTACCACCTTTCTCAAATAGAGGCACTATCCAGTCTTCCAGCATCTCACTTGTGGCTATCGATGATACGAATATCTCAGCAAGGGGCCTAGCAATAACTTCTCTAGCTTCCCACAGAGTTCTGGGGTACACCTGATAAGCTCTTGGGGATTTACCAACTTTTAAGAAATCCAGCACCTCCTCCTCTATAATATGGACATTTTTCAAGACGTCGCTATTCATTTCCCCAAGGTCTACATCTTCCATATCCTTCTCCACAGTAAACACTGATGAAAAATACTCATTTAGTATCTCCCTTATATCCTGCAGTTCCACACATAGACAGCCTAGTTGATCTTTAAGTGGCCCTATTCTCTCCATAGTTACCCTTTTGTCCTTAATGTGCTTGTAGAATCCCTTTGGATTCTCCTTAACTGTATTTGCCACAGCTATCTCACGTGCCCATCTGGAATAAGTTCCAACTGAGATGTAAGTATCTCAGTTGGGTGGGAGGTTGCAGATGAAAATGCCCTGCTAGAAAATCCTTTGAGAGTTCAGAGCTTCCATTCCAGAAATGGAGTTTGAGCTGAGGGTCCATTTGCCCATGTATGTGTTTTTCTTGGTGCCTTTACAGCTTGCATGAGAGACGGGATAGAATTAGCTCCACATATAAACCTGTGGAGATTAATAATATGTTGACACTGATGGTAATCAAAGAGCAGCAAGGCACAATGAAACTGACTAAGTTGGCTGTCCATTGAGGTATCTCCATTCCCTCAGATGAGTAGTCATTGTCTACCGGGCCTCATGCATCCCTGAGAAATGCAGCCAGCAACCTGGTTGTATAGTTATTGAGGTGAAAAGCAGAAGATTCAGTGCAAAAATTCACCTTGGCCCACTGTGAATCTCATTTGCCATACGCATTAACTGAAAACAGGAAAATTCTGCACTTAGTGTTTGAATTTAAGGCTGTGCTGTAATTTGAGACTGCCCCTTCCATGAAGCCCAACCCTGTGTTTAACTATGGTCTTTGTCCATCCTGGAATTGTTCAGAAGCATTTGCTATATTTTCATTCCTTCCCAAAATGGTGATCAATCTGTTTTAATTCTGTATCATTTCAATATTGTTAGTAGTCTGCTGTTCTTTATATTTGTATTCACGATGCTGTTTAAATGAACCGTTGCAGAGATTGCTATTCTCTGCATTATAGCAACAATGAAGTATCTATTTGCTAATGTTTCTAACTCTGTGGACCGAATTTACTCGCTTTTAACAAAATGTTTTTTGGTGAAATTTCTTAAAGGTGACGCGCCCTGGCCATTGTCAACTTATCTCATGCCCCATCTGCACTTCAGCTCAGTCATTACGTAAGCAGTGTTTCTGGTGCCCAACTCATGGAATCATGTGGCAGAATAGGAGAAAGTGCCAACTGCTGCTGGGACTTTGTTACTGTCATGCCACTCATACCATATTTAAGCCCCAAGCACATGGTACTTCAGATGCTGGCAAGCATGGAATTGTCCTTCACACCGTGGTTGTGCAGCACTGTTTTTTTAAGGAAATGGCCCAGAAATGGACAGGGCCCTGGAGGTGCTAGTGGACATGTTGTTGGATTGGAAAGTGATGCTTTTTCATGCTGATGAGTAAAGGAAACCACATCACCAGACTCAGCCAGTCTGATCTGACATAGCAGCCAAGTTCAGTGCAGCATCTTGGCTGATACTCATTGCATAGCAAAGCGGAGAGAAGGTTAATGATCTTCAGTGCTCTGTGTGAATAATTAATGCTATCTTCCTCTGTTACCTTATATTCACTATGCCATCATCCACTTTAAATCCACACGTTCACAATTATCTCACCAAGGCCCATAGTTTCACTACTGCAAGCATCTTCTCTACAGAAAGGCACCCACCAACTTCCCAAACTACTACATTTTTCTGCCCTCTGCCCTTGCTACACATTCAGTGAGGACACCTCACCATTTTTCCTATTCATTCATCACCACTCAGCTCTCATTCCACCACTTCTAACTTACACAGTCGCTCCCTTTGTGTCATTGCAGGAACAATTGACCCACTCTATGGGCCAATGTCTCCCTACCACCCTGTTTGAAGTACCTGCAGCCTTCAGTTGTATCTTACAGAGCTACCTTCATTAGTGACAGTTGTTTAAAATACATACCACACACACTCCTTGTTCAGGAAAAGATAAATAAAACAGATTTCTCGGAAACGATTCACTTCCTGTAAAAAGCTTTTGATAGTGGATTATTCTTAAAGGCAAAAGGATAAAGAATGAATGCTCTGGAGTTTGCTGCTCTGATGATCTTGCACATGCAGTCAAGTCACCAAATACACAATGCTGTATCTGAAATTTAGTAGGCATTGCTTGATTAGAAATTACAACCTTCAGATGTTCCTTCAACTGTTCATTCGGAAGAACAATTAAGTTTCAACCTGACTTAAGTAAGAGAATTTTTGTTTCAATAAAGGGAGCAATCAATTGGGCAGCTTGTTCTTAGCAAGCTTTCCTCCAATTCTCCATCCTTAGAGGCTGCCAGGCCCATTGAGTTCAAATTGCTTTTAACAGGCTTTAACTGATCTCCAAAAGCCATACTCATCTTCCTTTGTGTTACCTTCCTCAGATATCACTTCAACCAATGTACAGTTCTCCCCTGATTCCCAAAGATTCCATTTTTGCCCTTGATGTCAAAGTAGCTTTTAACCAAGTGTGAAGTCAATGAACCTAAGCAAAACTTGCACTGTTGATGACCACTTCGATTATTTGATTGAAGTTCAAGAGTAGATTGGTTGTGTGTGAAATGACCAGCTTGGACTTTCCCTGATTTTTATGGTTATGACTCTCTGGACAAGTTGCAAAATTCTCAGGTCGATGTCACTATTGTAGCCATACTATTACAGTTTGGCTTGGGATATGGTTAGTTCTAAAGCCAACTGTTCTATAATACTGCCAGAATGCTGTCAGGACCTACAACCTTTCCAGTGTCAAGTTCCAATCAATAGTTTCAGGATATGCTTATGATCCCAGCTCATGCAATTACATGATAAGTTAGATCCCATACTGAAACCTACATTGATAGATCAGGCATTTTTCGGTTTTAGCAAGGTGGTCTTTTACTGAAAGGTAAGCATGCAGTACTTCAGATTTGATTTTAACAATAAAATAGAAGTTGAGTATGCAAAAGAACTGAGGATAAAATAGAATAAAAAAAATTATTTATATATAACATAAGTTTACAGATTTCAAAACAGATGCAAAAGTACAATCCTATTGATCCTACTGTTTTACAATACTCAAACACCAGACAGAAAATTACTTTCTCTATCACATTTGACATGACTTATAGTTCAATTCCAGGTCCTCAGACTCTGATAGCCTCTTCCCTAAGCCTTCATAGAAATGAGCATGGATTTTCTCAGCTTCAAATAACTTCATCAACATTTTCAACAAGCACTTCTGGCTGGAGATTTAAAATTAAACTCTGTACCCTGAGGCAATCAATTTATTAACAGTTCTAAACTATGCCCCCTTTCTTATTTTATGAGCAATAACCTTACACATCCACCTTCCTGGAAAAACATTGCAAACCAGCCAAAGTGAAATGTAAAAGGTTTTTCCAAGCTATGCATGTTCCTCCTAATCAAAAAAAGTCTGACCTTAGCTCAAAGTTCACTCAGAAAAAGATCTCTCAAGGTAAACAAATTTACATTATCCTCCAAGAATTTTCTCTCTCAGACTACTTTTAAAAAGAAATCACCATGGTTGCAGATATACTTAAAATTTAATCATTAAATCCCCTTCAGGCTAACAGATGAAAACTCACATGCAGCCAGCTCAATTCCAAATTCTAAAATAAATTATTTTAAAACAGAGTCATAGATGCATACAGCATGGAAACAGACCCTTTGGTGCAACTTCCATAGGTGACCCCTTAACCTCCTGCACTCCAATGAATAACATCCAAGCCTATCCAGCTTATTTTTATAACTTAACCCTCCATCCACGGCAACATCCTGGTAAATTTTTTCTGAACCCTCTCCAGTTTAATCATATCCTTCCTCCAACGGAGCATCCAAAACTGCGCACAGTACTCCAGAAGAGGCCTCACCAATGTCCTATACAGCCTCAATATGATGTCCTAACTCCTACAGTCAAAGGTCTGAGCCATGAAGGCAAATGTGCTAAATGCCTTCCTAATGGTAGGGCCCTGGGTAGTTTTAGTGAACAGAGAGACCTAGGGGTGCAGGTACACAAGTGGAGTCATAGGTAGACAAGGTAGTGAAGAAGGCATTTGGCACATTTGCTTTCATCGGTCAGAGCACTGAGTAGAGGAGTTGGATGTCATGTTATAGCTGCACAACACATTGGTAAGACCACATTTGGAGTATTGCGTACAATTATGGTCACCCTGCAATAAGAAGGATGTTATTAAACTGGAAAAGATACAAAAAAGTGATTGGTTGGCTCGCCGAGCTGGTTCGTTGTCCATAGACGTTTCATTACCCTGCTGGATAATCTCATCAGTGCAGCCTCCGATGAAGTGCTGTTTGTTTTCTTGCCTGGTTTTTAAACTCTGGATTCCGTTGAGCTGGATTACTTCACTTCCGGTTTTCCTTCGTAGTGGAGTGTGTATGGGGTCAAGTTCTATGTGTTTGTTGATGGCTTTCTTTGTGGAGTAACAGGCTTCTTGGAATCCCCATGCCTGATTCTGCTTAGCTTGTCCCAGGATTTTGGTGTTGTCCCGGTCAAATTTGTGGTTCTCCTTATCCATGTGGATATTCACTCATCTCAACACAAAGGGTTGTGGGTTTATGGAAGAAATAATGGAGGTAGGTGCAATTACAACATTTAAAAGACATTTGGAGAGATACATTGGTAGTAAAGGTTTGGAAGTGTATGGACCAAACACAGGAAAATGGGACTCATTCAGTTTAGGAAACCTTGTCGGCATGAAAGAGTTGGGCCAAAGGGCCTGATTCTGTGTTGCGTACCTTTATGACTCTATGTTAGCAAAGTGGACTTTGCAGGGTCGATAGGACTGTGTTTCTAGTTGTTGTTTCCTATGCCCAGGTCAATGCCAGGTGGCCAGTCCGATTTCATTCAGTTGAAGGCTAACTTTTTAATTCCAGATTATATTGCGTTCAAATTTGACATCATTTCCAAACCCATGTTCCCAGAATATTCACCTGGGGTTTCGGATTACTAGCCCAGTGACACTATCGCTTCTCCCTGTTGCTCTGCATTGGATTTATGCAGTTTTATGAATAAATAAACAGCATGCAAGTTCAGGGGATGAAGAAAGCGTAATAAGCAGCTTAAACATTTATAAATCAGTATTTTTGACTATCCATTATTTATTGATTTCTTGCAAAAAGAAACAAAGAAACAAAGAAAATTACAACACAGGAACAGGCCCTTCGGCCCTCCAAGCCTGCAATATTTATATTTGTGCACATTTGCGGAGTTCTATGATGTTCAAAGATGGAATATAACAAATGTAACATGACAAATGCTGGCAAATGGGGCAAGGTCAGATCAAAATGTCTGGACAGCACATAAAAGTTGGATCAAAGGGTCTGTTTCTGCGCTGTATGACTCTGTAATCAACACATCACAATCATCTCCAATTAATATTGCCACACAAGATCATGTGCTTGTTAAGACATAAGGTTTGAGGATTCTTGGCACAATCTTCAGTTAGTGAGTGTGAGAATTAAAATAGTGAGAGATGTTGTATAAAGCAATGGTTCTGAGAACGTAATGTTAATGCCACCCAACCTGTTGTGTCACACACTCTATGGGAGGAGAATTGACTATCTTGCACAAGGTCCTGATGGTGACATGCCTTGCTCCTGATTGTTGTAATTATGCTTAGCCAGTTAATGTTAATTATACCTTTTGCTTTCATGCAATAAGCTACAAATTGCTGTGTAAGATAAGTGCCACTTCTTCTTACCACTCCATAGTGGTCAATTCTCTACCAATGATAGAGGACAGGCTCTAACAGCCTGCATCGTAAAGAGGATTGGTGCCAACAAACAATTCCAACCTTAAGCCATCAGCGTTTGCTACTGAAAAGATACAAATAATAGCAATGCTGGTACTTAAAAATATTATAGGAGGTATCACCAGGCTGCAACTATATGCTGTTTTAGGTGAGAACAGGACGTCATTGAGTTTGTGCTGTTCATGAATGTTTGATGAAACATGGAGTCCAGAGATGCCTTGCACATGTGGTTATCAAAAAATATTTGAGCCAACGTGTATGATCAAATATTTTATCGCCTTTAAGTATCCATAATTAATTTATTATTCTATTTTCAGAATTAGATTACTTTCCGAAAACGTAATGCTTGATACACACATGAAGTAAAATGATTAGTGTCAATCTATTATTTGAGTAAATATTCAAAAGAAAACACACAGGAAACAAGGTCTCTAATAATTTATGATTTTTAAAATATAACTTCCAGAGGCTTTTGTTGGGCAGTTAGCCAGACCTAGTCTTACCACAAGAGTGATTTTAACTGATAGAATTTTGCCCCCATGTTTGTCGTTGCCATGGTAATGAAATATTATCAGGCATGTCATGTACACAGATCAGTGGCAGCCGAGCTGCTGCTGACACACAACAGCTATCAGCCTTTGACCACAATTGAGAATGTGTTCTGTCAAAAAGGAAGTTGACTGTCTCTGAGAAGCCCTGGCAGCCATAGCGCTGGCCATTTTGTTTCTGCCTATAGTCTGCATGGCACCCATTATCATAATAATACACTAGGATGATCATGGGCTCTTTCACTGTTAGCCGAACAAAAAATTTTCAATGAAGCTATGAGAACTTTGAGGAAAGCCAAAGGGTGAAATGTCAAAGAGCAGTGCGTAGGTTTAAATCCTTGACTGTTCAACCTGAAAGTGACATCTCGGCCACCAAATAAAATCTTATTCTTCCCCCGAACAAATCTGACTGTGTTGACTGACACCAAAGTCAAAGTCAATTCAGTGTTCTGAAAGGTGATGGGAATGGGGAGATTGTGCTCTTTGTAACACCACTTCCGAAAATAATTTAAAACAATAGCACAAAAGGAGTACACATAGACACAAAAAGTGCATTTTGACAATACCGTGTCCCGAGTATCAATACTGTGGGAATCTTTTCTGCAAGATGTAACAATGAAATATAGCTGGCTGCTGATAGTAGCAGTGAGGTCTAGTTCCTTTTGGTAGCTGGCAACAGCATGGGATCTTGTGTTATGAATGTCATCAGATCCATGTTTGCATTTAACAGGAGAAAGCATGAATGGTGCTGAGTAAAAGATACAGTGACACTTGTCAAAGTAAAGCTGTTTTTTCCCAAAAGATTTTCTCATATCGGATGGAAAAATATTATAAAAAAATCAAAATGATATATCTTATATATTATTTCAGTCAGAGTCGCAGAACAGAAACAGCAAGAAACTATGCAAAATACAGAATGAATTTTTTTCATTGAGGAAGGGTGTATTAGTTGACCATAAAAATATTTTTTAAAATTTTCTTTTTAGTATACAGCTTTATTGCACTTCAGTTAAAACATAGTCTTCATCAAATTTAAGAAGAAAAATGTAGGGTTCCCCCATGTGATCAAATATACCTCTTATTATTGCTTAATAGCTCCAAGAAAATTAATGAAACATAAAGTCAAATACACTAACTCACAAGCACAGGCATAAAGTTTAAAAGTGAGGGAGTGTTTAGTAAAAAAACAAAAATAAAGAGTGAGATATTTAAAAAAGTTCTGGGAGTCCTCGAGTTGTTACAATGCAACCTGAGATTCACAACTGTTAACTCAGGTGTTAAATCCCCATTCTCTGCAATACCACAAGTCATAGAATGCTTGTGTTTTAGTGAATGTGTTTTCCTTAAAAATTCTTCATTATCAGTGCTGGCTTTCAAGGTGCTGAAACAAAGAAACGGGGAGATAAAGAATCTTCCAGCCCTTGCTTTTGTAAATCCAATTTGTTTTTTCTCCCACTGATGCTCTGCCAACCAGCTGCTGAAACATGATTTGTTCATGTATTCTTGTGTCTGGATCCACTCTGTTTCTAAACTGAATGGTTGTTTTTAATTGCTTGCTGGAACAGCATTTATTGTCCTTTGCTAGTTGCCGTAAGGGTTGTTCGCTGCCTTCTTGTATTGCTGCAGTTCCTTTGTTGTCGGTTAGTGAGGAAATTCCAGGATTTGGATCCAACAATAGTGAAAGGATGGCAATACATTTCCAAGTCAGAGTAATGAGTGATTTGGAGATAATCATGTCCAATATACTTCTGATACAATATAAGTTGAAAGAGGAAATGCGGGTTTCTTGACACTAACTTCGTGACTGATTTTAATGTCTTTTGACAGCAATTTCGATGATGTGAATATGGCAGTGTTGGACTGGAGTGGACAAAGTCAGAAGTCACACGACACCAGGGTATGGCCCTACAAATTTATTTGAAATCACAGGTTTTCGGAACACTGCTCCTTCGTCAGCTGAAGTGCTCCACCTTACGAAGTACGGCACTTGAAAAAGAAGCAGTGCTGTGAAAGCCTGTGATTTCAAATAAGCCTATTGGACAATATCCTGGTATTGTGCGACTTCTGACATAGTAATTTCAGTTCAGATGATTTTGTTTATTTCACAGTAGTTTCCTGGAATTGCCTCAATCAATGGTTAAGTAATCACTGGAACCATTTTAGGTTCATGTTTCTTCTTTTCTAAACAAAAAAAAATTCATAAAGGTCCCAGGTATTAAAATAAGATGATGGAAGTTGAAAACTAAATGACCATATACACCAAGCTGGAGCACAAATTAATGCTTAAACAAACACAATCTGAATTACTTAAAATATTTTCACAAAGTGCAAAATTCTCAACAGAACTCAAATAACCTTGTTATGACCTTTAATTTTCAGGAAAGATTTGATAATGGAAGCAATTAGACTCATTTATTGCAGCAAATGCCTTGTTCAGGGGGAACACATTCTTTCTATTTAAGTTCTGCCTCCTTACTGATTAAATAGTCATAGAGGTTTACAGCATGGAAACAGGCCCTTTGGCCCAACTCGTCCATGCTGCCTAATTTTTACAATTAAACTGGTCCTATCTGCCTGCATTTGGTTCCGTTCCGTCTGTTAGTGTCCTGTCCACGTACTGCCCAAATGTTTTTTTTTAAATGACAAAATTGTACTCGCTTCCACCACTAGTCTGACAGAGTCATTCCAGCCACTCACCAGCCTCTGTGTGAAAAAAAAATTCCCTCTTGACACTTTTGCATCTTTCCCCTCTCACCTTAAACCTATGTCCTCTAGTTTTAGACTCTCTTACATGTAGACCATTTTACTGACAGCATTTTAAATGTCAATGGTATGCCTACTTTTATCATCCAAAAGAAACACCTAAAATACAGTAGAGCCAACTTAAACATGAAGGGCCAACATCTTAACTCAAGGCACAAATGCAGTGGGCAAGGACAGAGCCACACCTTCCTCTCCAACCCTACCACTTCACTACTTCCTTCCCTTCTCCATCCTTCTCCCGGCTTCTCCATAACCCAAAAGCTTTAATATGGTGGAAATCTGACTGCTGATCAAGACAAATGGAACAAATGGAAGTAGTGAATCTTCAAACATCCATGAGGCCAGTCACAGGGACAGATTGGAATGGACTCCCAAATTTTTCTAAGTTGCTAGAGGAAAGGATGCTGAGGCGATCATGATTGAGGTGTCCATCAAGGAGGTTCAGGGCAAAAGGCCCAAGGTTTCTCAAATCTCAGACCAGTCCTGTTTTTGCCCATCCCAGAAAGAAACATAGTCCATTTAAATTGATCACATCTGCTGGGTTTTGCTTACCTTGCCTGTTCTTTCATTGACTGTTCTGGCACTAAAGCATCTAGCTGCTTCCAATGGGTGGCTCCAATGCTGCTGGATATCTGACAATTAAAATGACAGTGGATTGTCGTCTTGTGGCACTGAAGAGATACGCCAACTGCCATTATTGCCAACTGTTCAACAGGCCAGAGGAGCAGTTGGGTTAAAATTATCCTTCCAGTATTTTCTTAAATTCACGAGTTATATGGCATAATTAGGCATTTATACATATGTGACTTTCACAGAGTTACATAATCAGCTGCAATAAAGAGATGTTGGCCATCCTTACAAATGAATAATAAATATTATATAGAATTCTATATAAAAACCGATATTTTAGAAAAATAATTGTAGATAAAACAGCGACAGCAAATAGAATATATTTTAATTATAACATAGCGAGCAACAGTCCTGGGAAACAAGTATTGAATATTTAGGATTTCAGTCATTACCTTACCCTAATGGCTTTGGAGGCAGCAGCAGAGGTAGACAGGCTCACAACTTCCCAACACCATTCTGAGTTCTGGTCTCCCAAAGTGGTCCTGCCTCTCGGCCAGGAAGACCACTAACCACCCAAAAGCAGCTGTTAGTCTACTAATTAAATGGCCTATTAAGGTCACTCAGCAGAAACTGACTGGGATTGTTCATTTTTTTTAAATTCACTCACAAGATGTAGGCATCACTGGCTCGGCAAGCAATTATTTCTCCTCTCCAGCTGCTCAGTAAGGTGGTGTGCACTACCTTCTTGAACCGCTGCAGTCCAGAATGCTCCCAGCTGCTATTAGGGAGGGAATTTCAGGATTTTGACCCAGCAACACTGAAGGAACATCAATTTATTACCCATTCAGGATAGAGAGTAGCTTAGAGGGGAACATGTAGCTGGTGGAGTTCCCACGTGTCTGCTGCTCTTGTCCTTCTGGATAGTAGCAGACATGGTGTGGAAGGTACGGTCTGAGAAGCCTTGATGAATTTCAGCAATGCATTTTGTAGATGGTACACACTGCTGTAACTGAGTGTCAATGGTGGGGTGAGAGAACACTGGGGGAAGTGGGTTGCTTTGTTCAGGATGGAGTCAAACATCTTGAATTTTGTTGGTGCTGCAGATGCCCCAGTGAGACTGATAAATGGTGTACAAACAGGCAGCCCATTGTGAGGGATCCATGCTCCATTCACCTCAGGAAAACCCCTGTACTAGCCATAGCTATTGGGTCACAACTGCAGCCCATCACATCCAGTGGAGGGGTTGCCATTCTGTGAAGACAAATTTAGCAAGCATGTTCTTTTCGATATGGCAATTAAAAAAAAAATTCTTGAGCAGACATCTCCACCATGAGGCAACAAGCATGGGGCTGGATGAACACAGCAGGTCAAGCAGCATCATAGGAGCAGGAAAACTTGACTTTTCGGGCCTAAACCCTTGAAGGGTTTAGCCCCATGCTTGTTATCTCGGATTCTCCAGCATCTGCAGAACCTTTTATCTCCACCATGAGGCACTCTGTTTTACCTGAGTGCAGAGTCTGAAGAAACGTTGCACCATTCACAGGGGGAGAAACTGTGAGTGGACAAGGTGTGAATTGATCATCCAACCTGGAGAAACACGAGGACACCAGCACAGTGGAGAAACTATGGAAATGTAGGGATTGTTGGAAGGAATTCAGTCCCCCATAAAAGCTGGAAGTTCATCAACGAAGCCATGCTGGAGAGAGGCCAGTTATCTGCTCTGTGTGTGCAAAGGGATTTACTCATTCATCCGACCTTCTGAGACACAAGCAGCTTCACACAGAGCAAAGTTCACTCATCTCCTCAGTGTGTGGGAAGGCCGTTAGTCAGTCATTGAACTTTCTAAGACATCAGCCAACTCACAGTGGGGAGGGACCATTCATCCTTTGGCAGGATTCCGCATGGTAGACTAATCAGTAAAGTTAGGTCACATGGGATTCAGGGTGAGCTCGCCAATTGGATACATAATTGGTTTAATGGCAGGAGATAGAGAGAAATCATGGACGGTTGCTTTTCAGACTGGAGGCCTGTGACAAGCAGTTCTAGGTCCTCTTTTGTTTGTCATTTATATAAATGATTTGGATGAGACTATAGAAGGCATGGTTAGTAAGTTTGAGGATGACACCAAAATTGGTGGCGTAGTAGACAGTGAAGGAGGTTCTCTAAGATTACAAAGGGATCCTAATCAAGTGGGTCAATGGGCTGAAAATGGTAGATGGAGCTCAATCTGGATAAGTGCAAGGTATTGCATTTTGGTAGAACAAACAAGGGTGGGGTTATACAATTAATGGTAGGGCGTTGGATAGTGTTGTAGAACAGAGGGACCTATGGGTGCTGGTACATAATTCTTTGAAGTTTACATTACAAATAGACAGGATGGTTAAAAAGGTGTTTGGTACACTTGCCTTCATTGCTCAGTCCTTCGAACATAGGAGTTGAGACATTATGTTGAGCTTGTACAGGACTTTGGTGAGGCCTCTTCTGGAGTATTGTGTCCAGCTCTGGTTGGTGTGTTATAGGAAGGATATCATTAAGCTGGAAAGAGTTCAGAAGAGAATTATCAGGATGTTGCCAGGTAAGGAAGGTTTGAATTATAAAGAAATGCAGGATAGGCTGAGAATTCTTTCACTGGAGCACAAGATGTTGAGGGGTGACCTGATAGAAGTTTATAAAATAATGAAAGGTATAGATAGGGTTAATAGTAGTTGCCTTTTCTCCAGGACAGGGGATTTCAAGACAAGGGGGCACATTTTTAACGTGAGAGGAGAGAGATTTAAAAAAGACATAAGAGGCAAATTATTGACACAGAGGGTGGTCCATGTGTAGAATGAGCTTCCTAAAGAAGTGCTGGATATAAGTACAGTTACAATGTTTAAAAGACATTTAGATGAATATATGAATAAGAAAGGTTCGGAGGGATATGGGCCAAGAGTAGGCAGGTGGGATTAGGTTAGTTTGGGATTATGGTTGGCATAGACTGGTTGGATTGAAGAGTCTATTTCCTTGCTGTCTGACCCTATGACTCCTCTCTGCATTAGCAGCTCCCAACTTGGACTTCAGGGATTCCAATGTGTTTTCGAGACTCTTCAGCCTGTGCACACCATCCTAACTGGACAGTGAAAATGCACCCTTGCCATTAATTGACCCTGGATCAGTTTGGATATCAAGTGCTGATAGGTGATTGGGGTGGGTGGTTTGGAATTTGGAAATTCATCTAAAATCAGGGTCTTTACAGTAGAACAAAAATCCAGTAGCTGAAACTGATTTTTTTTGCCCTGGAGCGTATAAGGTTGAAGGGTGACCTTGTAGAGGTGTATGAAATCATAAAGGCTATAGATAATGTGAATGGCCGGAGTCTTTTCCCTAGGGTGGTGGATTGTAAGAGTAGGGGCCATATTTTTAAGGTGGGAGGAAAAAGATTTAAAAAAGACATGAAGGGCAATGTTTTTTACACAGAGAGTGGATGAAACGTACTTCCAGAGGAAGTGGTGGCTGTGGGTACAGTAATGCTTAAAAGACATTTGGATAAATACATGAATAAGAAACGTTTGGCAGCATTTAGGCCAAGCATAGGCAAGTGGGACTAGTTTAGTTTGGGAACATTGTCGGTATGGATTGGTTGGACTGAAGGGTTTGTTTGCATGCTGTATGACTCGATGTAGCTTTCAGTGACACGGCAAAGTCTAACTATCATTATTACATGAAGAGAATCTAGCTTTATAGCTCTTGAAAAATTCTTTCTGTCTACACAGAAAACATGATAGCTTCAAGAGATTGAAGTAAATTCTACCTTGGCACCTACACGTCCATTTATTTTTACTTCTACCATCATTCATTACTATAAATCCCATAAAATTAATCAAACAGATCCTGAAAAATTGCTATAATTTCCTCTTGTCTTTAGATCATGTTATTAGATTTTTTTTAAAAAATTGATGAATGACATATAAGAACAATTAATCTGTCCTTACATTGAAATCTTAGTTGAATGACTTAAATCAAAAAACTAAGGATGTGTCAACTTTTGGATTGTAATGATGATGTCCTAATCAAAATGAATGGGCACACAGCCAAAGGAAACATTTAGAAAGGATGACCAAAATGTTAGGTTTTAAAGTGAATCTTGAAGGAAGAAAGAGTACAGGAGAAGTGGAAGGCTTAGAGATGGAATTCTGGAGTATTGGATTGAGCTCTTATATGCATGGTTGATCAAAGGGATATGGGTAGGAATATGATTCAGTACTTTAGTAGGATGGGAATGGAATATGAAACGAGAATGAGAGGAAATATATGTGGATAGGAAAAGAGCCACTGATTTTTTTTTAGCTGTAACCTACAGACTACACGCAGCTTGTAGACATTCCTCATTCGTGTCGCCACATTGCATGTCATTATCACACCACCTATCACATTCCACCTCAAAGAAATCAAGGCAGACCGAGAGATCAAGAGGTGAAAACAAGAATTAAGAAGAGAGAAGCAGCAAAGAGGCAGAACCAGACAAATGCAAAATCGAAAGTCAAAGGGAATCAGCAACAGAAATCAGAAGGTCACAGCATAAGATTAGATTTTTTTCCAGACTGGTTATATGATATACATATTATATACACATACTGTTAAACAGTAGGGGGAGCTTTAACTGTAAGGTTTCAGGGGAAACTTACTTCCAGTATTTGGAATTTTCATTTTTGTCAAGTTTGTGAGGTTTGATATATTTGCCATAAAATAAGTGTGTGTTTATTATAAAACTATATTATCTGTTTTTTCCACATTTGATATGGAAATTTTGATGGTTGATGCATTGTCTAAATAGATGGAATGTAATGATACAAGTCTAGGTCATGTAATTTTGGAATATCCTTTAGGAATTAACAATGATATTATATATGCCCAACCACAAAATCATGCCATTTTTGCAATTATGTTTGTGCATTTACTACTGCTTATTAACATCCAAGCAACTATTGACCACCATACGTACACAACACCCACAGCCTTTTGCAAATATACATATTTGTATCTTTGCATACAGATTCATAATGTCTCACTCCTTCTCCCAAATGTACCTTGACAATATGACTTATTGAGAATATTTTATATGCATTTCTAGTTTAAAGTGAAGTAGTCATAGAGTCATAGAGTTATACAGCGCAGAAACAGCCCTTTATTCTAACCAGTCCACGCTAAACATAACTCCAGACTAAACCAGTCCTACCTGCCTACTCATGCCCCATATCCCTCCAAAGCTTTCCTATTCATGTACTTATCCAAATGTCTTTTAAAAATTGTAATTGTGCCCATATTTATCCCTTCCTCAGGAAGTTTGTTCCACATGCAAACCACTCACTGTGTAAAAAAATTGACGCTCATGTCTTTTTTAAATCTCTCTCCTCTCACCTTAAAAAATGTCTCCCTTCCCAGTCTTGACATCCCCACCTTAGGGAAAAGACACCTACCATAACCTTATCTACACTCCTCATGATTTTATAAACTCCTATATGGTCACCTATCAACGTCCTACACTCCAGTCAAAGAAGTCCCAGCCAATCCAGCCTTTCATTATAACTGAAACCTTCCATACTTGGCAACATCCTTGTAAGTCTCTTCTGAACCCTCTCCAGCTTAATGATATCCTTCCTATAACACAGCAACCAGAGCTGGACACAATACTCCAGAAGAGGCCTCACCAATGTCCTGTACAACCTCAACATGACTTCCTAACTCCTGTACTCAAAGCACTGAATAATGAAGACCAGCGCGCTAAATGCCTTTTTAACCACCCTGTCTACATGTGGCGTAATCTTCAAATAATTATGTACCCTAGGTCCCTCTGCTTTATAATACTACCCAAGGCCCTACCATTAATTGTGTAAGTCCTATCACTGTTTGTTGTACCATAGAACTCAAACTTTTCATGGGAAGGTTATTGAAAGTAACATTCACACTACAGAAAGTTTCTTTTAAAGAATTTTTTGCTTGAGAAATGTACTACAGAAGGGGTGTTGCATCTTGGTCATTGCTCAAGCTTTTCTAAAGGGGATAATAACTATGTATTGAATACAATTTCAGATAGTCCACAATTATAAATAAGACTGTTGACAGAAACAAAGGATTTTGCATGTTACAAAATACACTAGATTTTGTCAAGTATATAATAACTTTTGTTCTTGAAGAGCAGTGTTGTGCATAAATTAATATATCTGGATAAAGTTTATAAGCTGCGGGCAGAAGGGATTTATGTGAAGAGCATTGGATGCTTGGGAGTGAGAGCCATGCTGTAATCAGGAGTTCATAAAACAAAGTGAAAAGATTAGGCACTTTGTAAGCATTATTTTTAGCCAAAATAGAGAAGTAAAAAGATAAAGGCAAGAAGTCACTGTGAGAGTTTCAACATCCTTCAGCAGTAATCATGTCGTGGGAAGGAATATCAAGGAAGGAATAATGGGAGCTTGTCAGAAAAGTATGGCAATATTTAAGTGGAATTTTAATACATATAGGGCTGAATTTTCCCCAAAATCTGTTAAATGCCAATTTTTGGGTGGTTAATGGCCTTCATCACTCCCAGTGCCACTATCTTCTCACTGCTAACTCACACACGCGCTCACTCTAACTTTGTGACAGCATCCATAGATTTGGAGGTTGCTTCACATCTGCTTGGAGTTGATGCTGGCCCTGGGCTTCCAAGGCTCATCAATTTCTGAGGACACTCATTTAACAGTGGCCACAGAGAAAAAAACAGCTTCTGTCTCTCAATCCACTGGGACTGTTCCAATCATCCTATGTGGGGATCTTCAGATACGAAATAGGTCTTTGGTAATACGATCAGTCAGCAGTTGCAAAACGCACAAATGAAATTTAAGCATTTTCCTCCATGGGACATGGCAACCTTTGATAGTGATAACAATAGGATGACTCCACTTTGACCCGTTACATTATAGACCTGATTCAGATACGTGCTGCACAAGCCATTCAGCGCACATATAGTAAGAGATTCTGTGCTTGGTTGGAAGAATGAAAACTCCTCCCTCTAACCCCACAACGCCACATTACCCAAGCAGGGCAGAATTCTATACATGTTGTTACCAAAGAGGTGAGATGATCAGCTCCTGAAACCTTGTACAGGCAATGAGAATTTGGAATGTGTTTGTGAATTGTGGAATTTAGCTGAAACTTTACCACTCACCTGACATTACTTCTGTTTCACAAGCATTACTAGGATTAATTTGTAATGTTGAAATGGCATGGTCAGGATTACTTATTTGCCAGGATTTTTTAGTCAGTCTTCTTGCTTACTGCATGAGGATCACATTCACAATTCAGTGATAACAGACCTTTGACCTGTGCTGTGTAAATGCCTGATTAATACAATTGCTCCATGAAGGGGCTTACAACACTCACAAGCAGAGTCCACTAATTCAGAAATAAAAGAAAAATATTTATCCCATTCAACATTTTTATTTAACTCTTCATCTCCCCACTCCCCCGATACCAAGGCCTACGGAATAATTGTGCCAAACATCGTTATGCACTGCTGCCCATCAAAGCCAGGGTGGTGCAGATTGTTACTGACCCGTGCCATGCAGAAATCCATGCCCTTTCATGTTCTACTATCTCCCACCCTTATATGTTGAGTCGCATCCCTTCACAATTATTATTTCAGTTTTCTGCCTCCAATCCCCACAAATGAATTTCCCACCGTAGCACTGGCACCTCATATTCCACCCACCCCACCTTAAATTTCGGTGAAAAGATGCCCAGCACTGACTGGGCCTATATCCTGACAGATTTGGAATTACAAACCCCTAATGATGACTTTCCAGATCCCAAACTGATCTCTGTGTCCCTCCCTAATAGACTTACTGCTACTCCCTGCTCTGGTCTATCTTGACCTACAGGACTGACCATGGTGCACTCTCCAGACTGTCAAAAAATGGAATACGTGGTCCAGAACTAATTGTCTCCAGACCCCTGGTCTGACGTCGAATGATGCCCTTGACTGATGGCAGTCTCTCTTGACCTGACTCAGGGCTACTGTCCACAGACTTTGACACATGGCCATTTGTTTGAGGCACATTCTGTGTAAACTTCTGGCACATGGTGTGGATGTGAGACTGATATAACATGGGGCAATATGGCAATATATCCACCCTGATAACCGATTATTGCCAGCTCGCATGACAAGCAGCCTGAATTCAAATCTATGCTAAAAGACATGACAAGACAGAAGCTCTGTCAATGTGTAAGTTCTAAATGTAGTGACAATATTTAAAAGGCAAGTCAAGGCAAAAACACTATGAGGATCCAAGTGAATTAGCATGAAGCGAGCTAAGAGTCCTAAGATGAATCATAGAATCCCTTCAGTGTGGAAACAGGCCATTCGTCCCAACATGTCCACACTGCCCCCTCCAAAGAGCATCCCATCCTGACACATTCCCCTACCCGGACATTTACCCATGTCTAAGCCAAACAGCCCTGGACACTATAGGCAATTTAGCATGGCCAATCCACCTACCCTACTGTGGGAGGAAACCCATGCAAACATGGGGAGATTGTGCAAACTCCACACAGACAGTACCCCAAAGGAGGAATCAAACCCTGGTCCCAGGCACTGTGAGGCAGCAGTGCTAACCACTGAGCCACGTTGGTGCCACTTACAAATATTCCTTTTCATAATATAACTAACATGTTCCTAGATGATCATGTATTTTTTTTATTTTCAAGAATCATTTATTGACTTATAAAACTTTTGCCATTGGAATCCCTCACCAATCAATAGAGTTTTATGTTTGAGTAAACTCGTTGCAATTCTGTCAAAATACTTGGTATTTTCATATGACTGTCATCAAATATCAATAGCAGAGGGATACTGAAAAAAAAACATCAGCTGCAGTTGCAAAACGCACAAGTAAAATTGCTTACAAAATTTAAATGATATGTAACGGTCATTGTACCAGATATCAGAATTTTACAGCAGCAATCTAATATCTAGTCTTAAATAATTGTATAGGATAACATAGAGAAGGAGAGCCTTCACCATGCTGTGTCTTGCCAGCTCTTTGCAAGGGCACCCAAAAAGAATACTCTTTCCATGGCTGATTAATGCAATGGAAATCTAGGAGGTTTATAAAGGTGTTTGGTGCAGTGCCACATAACAGACGTGTCAGAAAAATCAATGCCCATCAAACACAAGACAGTGACAACATGGATACGAAGTTAGTTGACTGACTGAAAGCTACAAGTATTTAACCAACATATGTTTTTCAGACTGAATGCTGATAAATAGTGGGGTTCCTCAGGGACTAGTTGATACAATCGCTGCTTTTCTTGAACAATGTTAACGACCTAGACTTAAGTACACAGGACACAACTTCAAAAGTTTAGCTGCTGATGGTATCAACTGAGTTGGTCATGTGGTTCATATGGAGGAGTCCTACATACCAAAAGCAGTACTCGTAATTGAGCTGAAGATGGGCATCCTGACCATTGGACACCCAGTACTTAGATTTAAAGACAATCTGAAAGCTAACTTCAGAGCTTGCAAACTGGACCCCAATACTTGGAGAAAAAAATAGCCTTGAACAGGCCCAAATGGAGAAGTCAGTGTCATTGAGTGATTTGGGCATTTGAGGTGAAGACTTAAGTGTCCTTAAGACAAGCAAGCTGAGTGCAAAGCCGATGCCTCCATTCATCCCTCCAACATTGAATTCCTATGCAATATTTGCAAGCAGTTATGGAGATTAAAAATTGGTCTCTTGTCATAACTGAGATGACATGAACCCAGACTGTAACATGGTTATCTTGCTGAAAACCCATCTGAATAAACAGGAGAATCCAGTGTCATAATGATAACAGGCTGTTGATCCACTGCTTCAAATCACTAACAGGAATCTACTCTTCTGACCCCCATCAGGATACATTTTATCTCTGGAAATGCTTCTCAAATTAATGCCAGTTTTCCCTTGTAATTTTATACCTATCTGTTTTGGAGTGTGACTGAGAAGTTGGCATAGAGACTGGTGGGAAGAACACAAATTCTATGTGCGCCGCTTTTACGTCTATAATAATGAGTGTTTTTCTCATATCTCTGTACATGCTTGAAAGTCCTAGTGACTGGCTGTGGGCTTAAATTTCATTTAATTCATTGATTGCTCGTTCTGGTATGGAATGTAAAGGATAATTCAAACTTTTGTTTCAGTTTATATCATTAATTTTTAGTTCTGGGAATTCAGGATTATTCATTATTAACGCTTGGGAATTGCATCTGATTATCCTCTGCCAGGTGATGTCTGAAGTGCTTGACCATATATGGGCACAGTCCGCACACACTCTAGAGGCTTAGCAGAGTCAGTGATCAGCTTGGAGTATCCAGCTTCAGGGGATCTGTTCAATTACAACCCAGAGCGTGAGCAATAGTCTGTCTTGTAGGAACAATAGGAGCAGTCAGAGGAATCGCATATGGTCAGGCAGGGAACTGTAGAGACAATGTTTAGGGTCTGTTTGGTCATGTCTAGGGGCTGCTCATCAAAGTCAGTCAGATGTCAAGGCAAATACAAGTCCTAGGCATGCATTCAGTGTCATTTGAAAGGATGCAAGTTCTCCGGGATGGAGCATGGGTGGATCAGTGCAGAACAGGGTAGGGAAGTCAAGGCAGAGGGGTGTGGGAAACATTGACATTTGTCAAAGTGGGTACAGTGATGAAGGGAGACTCAGGTGCACACTATCACACAGTCACAGAAGTGTTATGGCACAGAAAGCATATCATTCAGCCTATCGTGGAGGAAAGGAGAAGTCACATTTTGGCTATTACCCTTCTATCCTGAAGAAGGCTATTACCCAAAATGTTGACTTCTCCTTTCCTCCAGATGCTGCCTGGCTTTCTGTGTTCTTCCAGCCTCCTGTTTGTCTATCTTGGATTCCAGCTTCTACAGTTTTTTGTTTTGTCTCTAATTCAGCCTATCAAGCTTGCACTGGATCTCCAAACAAGAATTATTACTTAAAGCGAATCTTCTGCTTTATTTCCATACATTACCTCTATCCAAATAAATCTCCAATGCCCTCTTGAATGCTTCAATTCAGCTTGCCTCCTCCACATTTCCAGGCAGTGCATTCCATACTTTAGCTACTCATTATGTGAAAATTTTTTTCTTACATTGCCCTTGCTTCTTTTTGTACATCACTTTAAATCTATGCCCTCTCATTCTGTCCCTTTTACAGAGGGGAATAGTTTCTCTCTACCTGCTCTATCCAGTCCACTCATGATTTTGAAAACCTCCATCAAATCTCTTTCAGCCTTCTTCTCTCCAAAGAGAACAGTCCCAACGTTTTCAACCTATCCTCATAAATCAAAGTACATTCCTGGATTCCTGAATTGATTCTTGTAAGTTGCTTCTGCTCTCTCTTCAATTTGTTCATATCCTTTTGTGGCATCAAGAACTATTCACAAAACTCCAGCTGACCTCTAACAAGTGTCTTGTACAAGCTCAGACCACCTCCTTGCTCTGGTACTCTAGGCATCTATCAATAATGCTGAGGACATTGTGCTTATTTCTGTGCATAGTTACCTTTGTTTATTCACTCATAGGAAATGGGTGTTACAGGAAAGAGCAGCATTTATTGTAACAAATTAGTTTGAAGATATGGTGATGAAGTTGCTTCTTGAACCATTGCAGTCTATGTAGTGTGGGTACATCCAAACTGTTGGTAGGTAGAGGACTTTGGAGTTTGACTCAATAACAGTGGTCTGTTCCTTGAAGGAGAAATTGCAAATGTTTTCACATAACCCATTATCCTTGACTTTCTGAGGTGTAGAGGTCACAGTTTAGAAGGTAATGTCAAAGAAACCTTGAGTTGCTGCAGTGCATCTTTTGATGTCGCACGTTGTATTTGTGTTACAAAGGTGCTGAAGGCAGTGAATCTTCAAGATAGCAGATATGGTGCAACTCGGGTAAATAGCTTTATCTGGAATAGCATTCAGCTTTGTGAGCATTGTTGGAGCTGAAGTTTTCCAAGCAAGTGGAGTGTATTCCATCACGCTCCTGATTTTGCCGAGTAAATGTTTGAAACGTCAGGGGAGTCAGGAGATGAGCCACTTAATGAAATATGCAGCTTCTTACCTACTTCTAAGTAGATGCACCGCTTTGGGGCATCTTGGGGCTGTCAAAAGTAGCCCTTAAGTGCAAATTTTCTTTACTACTGATTGGACAGCAATGGCTCCAACTGGAAACTAAAAGGACTTTGGTGAGGCCAAGACAGTACTTGACTATGATTCTTCTGAATAGGTTGTTGACACTGTCATGTAGAAGCTATGTATTGCAATATTTCAAGTGTTAACTGAAAGGTATATCAGTTACATCATTCATTGCATTAGTGAGGGCCAAATTTGAATAAAGCTTTGATTTGCAGCTTGAGACTTACTTTAAACCAATGAAAGCAAACTTTACTAAATTTGCAATATTTATGGCAGTAAAATGAACCTTCAACAATGTATGCATTTGATTGATTTATTCATTAACAGAAAAACCTTGAAATCAAACCACAGAGCATCAGTCATAAACATATTAGAATGTCCGATATTATTCAAACTGTGACAGTCTCTATACTGACTTGGGGATGTGGCACTTACTGTTTTAATAGAGCAAATTGGACTGTATCTTCTGGCATCAGCACATGTGCAATTAAACACAGACATTTATAAATTACGAACAGAGATACCCTTTTTCAGCAGAGAGTGGACTTTAAAGTAATTTTTAATGGATTTGACACTGAAATCTTTGCCATGCTGCGAAATTGGGGCTCTTACTCAACATTTACCCATGAAAGGCTCCATATAAAGTTAGCTTTGGTGTCTTCAGGAGGAGTCAGAAGATAACAACTGCCAGTGGAGGTTTTGGGAGAAAGGTTAAAGATTAAAATCATTTTTATTTTCAAACTCAATTTAAAATATGCTCACCGATTGAAATGCGCCTTTCATTTATATACTTCACTTTTTAAATTAATTCATGGGATATCAGCATTTCTGGCTAGGTCAGCATTTATTGAATAAACCTGAATTGACCTGGAGAAGATGTTCGTGAGCTGCCTTCTTAGACTGCTGCAGTTCATGAGGTGTAGCACTTCCCAAAGTACTGTCGGGAGAAGTTCCAGGATTTTGAACAAATAACAGTGAAGAAATAGTGATATAGTTCCAAGTTAGGATGCCATATTGCCTGGATAACATACATGTGGTGGTGTTCCCAGACATCTGCTGTGTTTGTCCTTCAAGGTGGAAGAGGTAGTGAATTTGAAAGGTGCTGTCAAAGAAGGCTGGCATGTTAGTGCCATGTATCTTGTAGATTGCACATATTGCTACTGCTATGCATGTGTGATGATTGGAGTGAATGTTAAAGGTGATGATTAAATTGCCAATTGAGTCGGATGCTTTATCTTTGATGGTGTTGAGCATCTTCAGTCTTTTTGAAACTACATGCTTCCAGGCAGCGGACAGTATTCCATTACACTCCTGACTTGTGCCTTGTAGACGGTAGACAGACTTTGGGGCGACATGTGCAAAGTTACTTGCCACAGAGTAACGAGCTTCTGGTCTGTTATTACAGCTACAGCATTTATATGAGTTCTGTCCAGTTTGTGGTCAATTGTAGCCCCCAGCACATTGACTGTAAGTGATTCACTAATTTTAATGTCACTGAATATCAAGAGATCATGAATAAATTCTCTCTTGTTGGAAATGGTCATTACCTAACATGTGTGGCAGGAATGTTATTGAGCCATAGAGTCATACAGCACAGAACCAGACCCTTCAGTCCAACTCATCTATGCTGACCAGACATCCCATTCAGACCTAGTTCCATTTGACAGCATTTGGCCCATTTCCCTCTAAACCCTTGCTATTCATGTACTCATCTAGATGCCTTTTAAATGTTGTCATTATATCTGCCCTCACCGCTTCTTCGGGCAGCTCATTCCATACACGGACCACCGTCTGCATGAAAACATTACCTCTCAGGTCCTTTTTAAATCCTTCTCCTCACACCTTAAACCAATGTCCTCTAGTTTTGGATTCCCCAACCCAAGAAAAAAGATTATGTGTTGGACAGGGATTTTAAAGAGAGGTCTGAGTCCTGTGTTCAGTAGCACAAATCAATCTTTGTTCAGAGCACCTTTAGCACATGTGGGAGAGGCCAGAGACCGCTCAGAATCTGGTTTTCTCATGGACCCCAGTTGCTCTCTTAAAACAGATCAGATCGGAGGTCAATGACGCTCTAATTTTTGTAATAAAGTACAGAATATTTATACATACCATGTTATTAATTGTTACTTGCAACATTGACATCTGTGCTTGCCACATCCCCTCTGACCTAAACATCTAAGCTTGCGAATACATGATCAATGATGAACAACTTCATGGTCCACCTTATGTCCTCCCATCATATCGTGATGTTTGCCAGACCCCTTGTCAACCGTCCTTGGACACTTACAATTATTGAGCACATCCAACACCGATTGTTATATCCCCTCCTCGACATTTGCCAGCCACATTGTATACCTGCTTATTACTAATGACTTTTCAAATTCGGCCATGCAATTCATATCCCTTCCTGATCTTAGCACCGAATATTAAAATGGATGGTAATTTCTACCAATTGTCATAACATTTGTAGTCTCAGCTCTAATGAAGCTTTACTTATATTGTTATACATAGTGAATGCGACAATTGTGTGTCAAAATTAACAATTTCAGAAGCAGCTCCCCTCCTGTCTGACTTGCAAAATGGCTATTGCTTATTCTCTTGAGGTCATAGTGACCCTGTTTCACAATTGTTCCTGCCTCCTTTGCGGCATTATTTCTTTCAGTACTCTTTCGAGGGTATCTTGTTTATACCTTTTTGTTGTTCTAAACTGCTTGCTAACAGAAAAAAGTTTCTTCAAGGTTGTCTCTGCATCCAAGGCCGTCTTCAGAAATTCAATTTCCCAATATCTAATAAATTTAAACTTCTATTATTGAATGAATATGTGTCTACTCTAATATATAACTAAAATTATTTTAAAAGCCCCATCTCAGATAGGTCAAGCTTTCCCTTTCCATTTTGTAAAAAAAAATCAGAAATTTCAAATCAGATGGTTTTCATCTGAGCTGCCTTATCAGAATCTTACTGTCTGCATTTTAGTCTGAATTTACTAAGACTCAGAGGCATTTGTTGTTTGTCTGTGAAAGCCATGATATGAGCTATATGAAATGCTGCATCAGCAAAAAATCCTTCACTTGCCTGTGTCAGTTAAAATGAAAACCCCAAATAGCCATTTTGTCATATTCAGCCATGGGATACTACAACACCTTGGCTATTCACCCTATCTATGCCACTCATGATTTTATAAACCTGTATGAGCTCACCCCCGCGTATTCAGCTTTTTCCTATAACTCAAACCCTCCAGTCCCAGCAACATCATTGTATATCTTTTCTGCATCTTGTCATGTTTACCAACATCCTTCCTATACAAGGGCATCAGAAATTTTACATCTCATTCTTAAAGTGGCTTAACCAATGTCCTGTGCAGCCACAACATGATATTCCAATTCCTATGCTCAATGTTCTGACCAACGAAGGCAAGCGTGCCAAACAACTGTGTTGCCACCCTGTCTATCTGTGGTTCCACCTTCAAGGAATTATGCACCTGCACCCCTAGGCGTCTTTGTTTGGCAGCACTCCTCAGGGGCCTACCATTAGCTGTATAAATCTTATCCTGATTTGCCTTATCAAAATGCAACACTTCACTTTTGTTTAAATTAAACTCCATGTGCCGCTTCTCAGCCCATTAGCCCATCTGATCAACATGCTATTGTACTTTGAGATAATCTTCTTTACTGTCCACTACATCACATATTTTGTTGTTTTCTGTAAACATACTAACCATATCTCCTATATTCACATCCAAATGATTTACATAAGTGATAAAAAGCAGTGGACCCAGTACCAATCCTTGTGGCACACCCATGGTCACAGGCCTCCAGCCAGAAAAGCAGCCCTTTACCGCCACTCTCTGTCTCCTACCTTCAAGCCAGTTTTGTATCCAGTTGGCTAGTTCCTCCAGATACCATGTGATCTAACCTTACTAACCAATCTTGTCAAATGCTTTGCTAAAATCTTTATAGACAATATCTATTGCTGGGCCTTCATCAATCTTCTTTGTCACCTCTTCAAAACACTCAATCATGTTAGTGAGTACTTGTCACTTTTCAGCCCAAGCCTAGATTTTGTCCAGGTCTTGCTACATTTGTACTTGGGCTGCTTCAGTATCTGAGGAGCTGTATAGAGTGTTATGGATCCAAGAGGAGGAATGCTCTCCTGGACCCATTGCAAAAAGTGCTAGCATCTTGCATGTCTCATGCACCCCATCATTCAATCATACCACAGACTCTTTGTCACCTTCTGTGCCAAGAGTGACCTCCGTATATTTGAGCCAATTTGTTTCCCTCTGTTACAGCAAGCTGTTTAATTGGCAGCCAAATCCTGCTGGAGGTATATAATTGAATCCCAAATCAAATTTGACTTTGCCCTGAGATTTACATACCACCACTTCACCAACATTCTTTTTTCTTGTTTTGGACAGAAATCAAAGTTCTCAAAACAGTGTTAGATATAGAAAAAAAATGTACATGATTAAAGGATTGTTGGGCCATGGTGCTGGGAGTTTTATTCTCTGATGACTTGAGCGAATTTAATACTGACAATGTCATAAATTGAACATCTTAAAATGAAAACTGACATTTTGTTTTGACTACTGCTGATTGATGAAGACTATAATATGTGCGTAAATACTTTACAGACTTAATGGTAAAATATTGTTTTTTTTCAGTTCTCAGTTGATTCATCTAAATTTAGAATTAAAAAAGTAGATTGCTAATTATTCCATGTAAAGAACGTGTTTTTCCATCATCACCTTTTTAAAAAATGGCTAAAAAGAAACCATTAGCATTGTGACCTTTAATTTTCCTTTACTGTTGATATTTAGTGATTTTGTTGAAAAATTAATGTTAAAGGAAAGAATTGTTGTTATACCAGAAAGCCAAATTAACATTTCTAGGTTAAAATGGTAAAAAGAACCAAACATCTTAGGTTAATGCTGGTTGATTGTTAATGTTCATGCTGGTGCTTAAAAAAACCAAGTGTAATAATATCTCCAGGACCAGTCCCTCCATTATTTATGATATATTTTCATAACCTTTCTATCTATTCTGCAGCGATCTTCCCAGAAGCCTTAGAAGAGGTACTATGCTCAGTCTGCCTTCTCAATTGGTAAATGGTGAGTGATGTAGAAGTTCGACAAAAATGTGACATCAAATAGAACTAATTTGAAAGAATTGGAGTCAAGTTCATTTCACAGGTACATTCTGTTAAAGTTGGGGTGAAGATTATTTTTACAATTCATGCTATCTGAACAACAAATTGACAATTAGTCTCTAATAACTCAAGCAAATCTGAATTTTGAACTGAGCAGACAACAGGGGTAGAACAGAATCAGCGAGGTGAATCTTACCTGAAATTGACTATGTCATTTCTGGTGAGTTTCATGGAGGGTTTCTCTCTGTGAGTCCTAGCAGGTTTTCACATGCCATTTTCCCAAACGCAAACTTTTGCAACATGCCCCATTTTGTCATATTCACCCACTTTCCATATGTGGAAACACTCGCCACTGACAGACCTAGCAACAGTGGCAAATTTAAAACCCAGCCTTGCACTCAGTCAGGCCCTGAGAGTCTCCAGCTTCCCTGCACGGTTCCTGTCAGTTCGCTGAGACATTTTGGATCACAGGCAACTTGGCACCCTGCATTGCCAACAGGGATCCTGGATATCTTGGTGGACGGAAGTGCCATTACTGCCCATAGAATGTGCCCTGAGATGTTGACAGCTGGTGTCCATCATAGAGTCCTGAAGGAGTGTGTGATGAGCTGGAATTGTCAGGTTATCACCCTGACTTTCATGGGGGACTTGATGGTGTCTAGTTTTATTCAGCGGATGGGAGAATGGGAAATAAATGTGAGATAAAGACATGATAAGGATATTAATGCATGGTTATGCATACAAATAGCTCCACACTGCTCACTAATGAGGATCTTGTCTCACTATTCAACAATCTGTTCGAAAATCAAACTTTTTACCCTCGACGTCGAGAAGCTTCTCACTGGCCATTTCACACTATTCTCCTAACTTTATTTTTAATGCTCACAGTGTTCAAGGACTTGGAAGATTCACCTATTGAATAGCAGAATGGCTACAGTACAGAAGAAGGTCATTTGACTCCAAGAGCTATTTAGTTAGCCCCATGCCCTGACCTTTCTGTATAAGAAACAAGCACAGACATTTCTGGTGAAGCTCAGCAGGTCTGGCAGCATCTATGAGGAGAAAGCAGAGTTAACGCTTCAAGCCTGATGATGTTTCATCAGAACTGGTAGCAGCTAGGAAAAACTGGTGTCTATGCTGAAGACAAGTTTGGGCAGTGGGGGTGGGAGTGAGGTCCTGGGTGTTTCTCCAATTCCTTTTGTAGGCACAACTGAAGTGGCCTCCATTGCATGCTGATGCAATGCATTCCAGATTGTAATCACTCACAGCATAAAACTATTCCCCTCATGTTGTGTATAGATTTTTGTTGTCTATTCATTTATAGATCACTTTAAATGTTGGTCCCCAATGTCAAATACTAACATGTGAAGTTGAAAATAAAAAAAGCTCTATTGAGAAGACTCAGGTATTTTCAACTAACCTGTCAGACATCTTATGGGACACCTGTGAAGCTAACAAATGAATCTGGGCCATCTGGCCCAATAGTAGGGACAGCACTACTGTACCACAAATGCCCCGTTGGAGAAGATTAGCTATTCCTGTAATTTCACAAACTTTGCAAGAGTATTTTTTCATATATTTGCAAAGTGCACATTTGGCAAAACAGTAACGTAGATAGGCAACCGACTACATTTTTTTGAAATTTCTAAAGTAATAACCATTACAAAGAGATACCCCCCGCCCCAGTTATAATAAATCATACAAAACATTGATTAATTAGCACTTCCATTTGTGGAGTATCATGGCCTGCTAATTATGATGAATTTAATTGCACAGGCTGCAGCAGCAGCATCCTACCTTTGAGCCAGAGGGTGTGGGTTCAACTCCCACTTCCTCCAGAGGTGTGTTAGAGTGAAGGGTTGATTAAAAATATCAACAACTCTCAGTACGTCCTATGTCTTGGATTTACAATGGCGTTTATATAAGGGATTTAATGATTATGATTTGATCATTACAGTTTGTCAGAAAATAATCTACCAGCTTTCTGAAATATTTTATATTCAATAAATTTTATTTAATCATCCAGCTGTATCTGGGAAACAGTCTTGTGTGCATTCAAAGACACTATCGTTTGGAACTAAGAGAAATATGTGATTCTGATGGTATTATAAACCACATTTATATTATAATTGAAGAAGGGATTCTGCAGTGTTTGCCTGAGAATACTTGAATTTATCAATGTTGCAAGGCAGAGGTGCAGATGATTCGAAGGGGAATTGTAGCATTACTTTTGTGTAGAATACATTCTGTAGATAGCAAGAAGCTATTTTTGCTGGCCAGGGAACCTAGGACTGGAAGGCATTATCTAAAAATGAAAGTAAGAGCATTCAGGAATGAAGTTAAGAAAATCTTCAACACCAAAGGATAAAGAATATTTCCAACTTTGAATTCTCTTCCACAAATGCAAATGTATGTTTCTTCTAGCAAGTATAAAAAAGTTATGTTTCAAATGTAACTATTATTTCAAAATGTTTTTTTAACATAGCTATTCATTCTAGCACATAGAATTGTTCAGCAAGTGCTACCCAAACATGAAATCGTACGTGATAATAGGTGTTTCTGTTTTCCACTTTGCACATCCTGTTTGTACTTTGCCAAATACAAAGAACTGAAGGAACATAGTCTTTGATTTGATCAACCAATTTCTGGAACATGCAACTTACATACCTGGCATTACATTAGCAATGAATTTCATGCATGTCTTTGCTCTACTGTGCACTGACCAAACATGTTTTTTGGACAGACAGCAACATCCTGCTAGTCAAAAATACTGCATCTGTAGCATAAAGTTATCTCCTTAAAACTTAAATTTTTGAGATACTTCATCTTTCCGGGGTAATTTGAAGTAGACAGTGTACTTTGACGTCCAAAGGATTGGTCTTTTGTCCATTCGCACGTTTGCACCATGAACAATGACAATGATAGTTATTGTCCAGTTGAAATGCTTTGATGCCCTTCAGTTCTTCACCAATTTGTTTAGATGAGCAAATGGCTGCAGTCACATTTACAAACTGTGTTAACAGAGGTGAAAAGAGGGCCAGAATACACAATGGTCATGTCACTGGGTTAGGAACCTACAGGTCCAAGCTGCTGCCCAGGGACATGAGTTCAAATTTATACTCAATTATTAAAAGAATATTGGAATTGAAATGTAGAGCTGAATTTTATCAGAAAAGCTGTTATTTCTGACGTGTTTCCTGGACGGTTCCACTCCAAGAGCCCTAGCAGGTTTTTTCATGATATTCTCTTGAGATTTACTTCATTAGCCATGCTGC
Source organism: Ginglymostoma cirratum (assembly GCA_024137785.1). NCBI lineage: Eukaryota > Metazoa > Chordata > Chondrichthyes > Orectolobiformes > Ginglymostomatidae > Ginglymostoma > Ginglymostoma cirratum. The sequence continues at coordinate 15,605,684 of JAHRHZ010000264.1, forward strand.
AGCCCCTATGGCATCCTGCTTGTGTGACTGTCAGTCTCTCCAGAGGTTGAAGTACTCACTAATGCCAGGGCCTACAGGAATTCCTGAGATTGGTGCCATGTTAAAAATGCAGTCGTGCACTGGGTTAAGCGCTGTCAGTTTGAAGCTGCCTTACATGGTTCCTTTAAGTGAAGAATTGGCCCAAAGATGGTGGAGAGATGCAGGTTCACATCCAACTTTTGGCAAGGACCTGTGTCTGGGGGAATGCAGAGGAGGGCTGTTCTCTTCCCTGGAGGATTAACAAAGGAGGTCATGCACCAGACCCTGCCAGCCTGCTCTGAAGTTGCTACCAGGGTGAATGTTGTGACAATGGCCTGAAGGAATGTGCAGCAATTATCAAGAGAATCAATGGCCTCCTCCACTCTGCCAGGGTAAGCGCCACTATCTTCTCTCTGCTGCCTCACTCTCGCTTGCTGTCTGTAATGCCTATTCATTTACCGAGAACACCTCAACACCTTTCCCCCACCGGCATCAACAGTATCAGCCACTTTCAAATCATTCAATCCCTCCACATTCCAGAAAATCATGACCACAATAGGGCAGACAGCATCAAGATGTGTGGAAGGGTGTTTCCCATTTAGCTTTTCACCTTGTCCAAGGGGAAGATTCTGGTTGTGGCTGCTAACGACCTTTCATGAGTTGCTAATGAAACCCAGTGACCAAATAATATGTATTGTCCATTGCTGCGCCGCTCTTCCATTACTGCCACTGTGAATGCAATCTTAGCAGCTTCCAAACTTCTACTGCGGCTCATTCTCGCTTCGTTTCCTGCCTGCACCAATGGGATCTGCATAATCTTTGCCATCACGAGGACAGCCCCACAAGACATCATCTCCTCCTTCACCTCTGAAGAAGAAGCCATAGATCCCGCAACAGGAAACATCAACGGTGCTGTTTCCTGAACCATCCACCAGCTCAGATACTGCCACCTTGGTGGGTATTTTAGCTGGATTAGAATCGGGAACACATGCTGGTGAGCATATCGCTGACATTTCGCTGCAGCTGGTCAAGGCAGAAATGCTTCTGTTTGTTGTCACTCCGAGGACTGTTGGAGACCTGTTCAGCCCCACACAGGAGAGAGATACTTTGGTATTGACAATTAACAACTTCATACAAATGCATAAGCAGACACAAGAGCAGGAGGCAGGTTTGTCAGAGGGACTTGAAATTCAGACGATCCCATTCTTTGTACCATGCTGCCTCTGGCTTGTGAGCATCTGACAGACACCATGGTCAAGTTAGCAACCATCATAGAATGCCAGGTCCACACATCCAGTCTCTGCGGGGCATGCCCACAGAGAAATATTCCACTGCTCAGCACCAGCAGTAAGGCAATAGGAGGAAGAGGGATCTTAACCTCATTCCAGTGCCCCTTCCTCACAGAGAGACAGACTGGTGTGCCAGTAGGCATGCAGTGGCAAGAGGAGGAACTACTTACATGCTCCACAAAAGATTCCTCTAATGACATTCCAGAGGTGGCCAGGCCTTCTGCCTTTGCCCTGCTTGCTACATTCAGCACTGTAGGAGTTTAAGTAAAGGAGGAGCACCTGCCTCCTGGCAGGGCACCCTCATATAGTCTTGGCCATCCAACCATAAACGCCCTGGGGATACCTGACCAAAACTCCAAAGTCAGAAGGCTACACTATGGGGCAGGTTCCCTCCACCTCAACTGTCAAGCTTGAGACTATATCTCGACATAGTGGGTGGGAAAGAAACGTAACCTTCTGAAGCCACATCGGCGGTTTGGGTAACCTTTCATTGTAAATACGTTATTGCACTTGTAAATATTGCCTCGCTTTTCATGATCAGCTCTGGAGGCAAATGGAATTTTAGCTGCAGCTACAAGATTGAAGGTACAGAGCCTAGCCATCCTTAGCATGGCCTGATATTTTAACATCACAGCAGTGAAGTGACCATCTCCTGCGTCGTGTGCAGGCTACAGAATATTGCAAGGTGGTTATTACTTTGGCAACTTTAGAGTGGTTATTTTGAGGCTTCAAAACATTGCCTGTGCCCTACAGCCATGCGTAACATTGCTTTGCAATGTTGAATGATGTGGTCAAAAGTATTTGGAGTCAGGATTTGCAGTCAGCGCAGTAGGTCAATGTGTAAAGTCTCCATTCAGCATTTTGTGGTAACAGATGTTTTTCATTAGTGCTGTGTTCAATGCTATTGCCCTTTGAAAGGTCTCACATCACACAGGAGTGGAGCTCCCAGCCTGAACAGAACAACATCCTGTGTCCACTCTGGCTGTTTTAGCAGCCATTTTCATTCCCTTTGTGCACTTGCTATTTGGATGAAGATAGAAGGAAACAGAGGTCACACTTCACATAGTCACAGACTCAGCCTCCCAGTCTAGGTGATTGTCACATCTTCATATTCCCTTTTTTCTTGCCTCATTGTCAACCTCAGTTTTGACTTTCCCCACCCAATATGGATTGCTTTTTTCTCTTTTTTCCTGTTTTCCATCCACCATCAACTCTGTCATACTCTCCTCCCCACCCCACCATTCTCTCTTGGGAATAGTCCACCACCCCAACCCTTCCACATTCCATTTCTCCTTGTCTTTCTCTCCCTCTTACATTCCTCCTCAATGCCTTCCTCATGTCTGTCACATTCCCTCTCACATATCCTCTCTCTCATCCTCACAACCCCTCCCTGTGCCTGTGTGCGTCGCTCTCCCTGTTTCTCTCACTCTTCCCTCTTTTCCCTCCCTGTCCCTTTGTATGTATGTGTGTGTGTGTTTGTGTGTGTGTGTGTGTGTGTGTTGACATCAGTTGATGAACTGAAATCTCTGAAAGCAGCTTCCCAGTCTAGCCAACAATTACTTCCAATATTACAAAACTGAGATTATTAAAGGATTCAACAATGAGAGCAGTCCAATTAAAAACAATAGGCATACAGCCGTAACTACAGACGCACTGCATAAAATTGGATTGTGAGCGGCTTTGGATTCAACATTATAAGAGGGATAAGATAATTCTGGAGTCGGTGCACAGGAGATTGAATAGGCTGTTGCCTGGGTTGGACAGTTTCAGCTATGAAGATAGATTAGATAGACCCACATTGTTTTCTTTGGAGCAGAGGTGATTGAGAGGTGACATGACTGAGATGTATAAAATTATGAAGGGCACACATAGACTAGGCAGGAAGAATTTTTTCTCCTTGATAGAGGAATCGTTGAGCAGGAGTTATAGATTTAGATAAGGGTAGAAAGTTTGGAGATGTGAGGGAAAATATTTTCACCCAGACGGCATCAGGAACTCACTGCCTGTTGGGTGTTAGAGACTGAAACCCTCATAACATTTAAGAAGTATTTAGGTGCGCACTTGTGATGGCAAGGCATACAAAGCTATGGGCCAAGTGCTGAAAAATGGAATTAAAATAGATAGCTGTTTTTGACCAGCATGGAAGAAATGTATCTAAGGGTCTTTTTATGTCCTGTAGATCTTGATGACTCTATATCCAGAAACTTATGGAAGGAAAGTGGTCTGTGTGAGTGACTATAGAAGAGAAGGTAATTGCCCAGACAGATGGCCATCAACAGTGACCTTGTTTGGTCTGTGTTCTTTGAAGGTTGGGAAATAGTTTTTCTATTTATCAGACATGACCATCAGTCATCCATTTGGAAGAACCAGACATTGAGACAGAAATTAATAAAGAACCAGATGCTACAAATCTCAGTGAACACCATCCAAATGCACCTCCAGAAATAAAAGTTCAAAGAAAGACTACTGATCTTCCAAGCCTGAAAACACGATCAGGGACAGCTCCTGACAGATTGAACCTGTGGTGTCAGAGCCTTGGGGGAGGTGGAGTCATGTATAAAAACAAATGTTAAATATGGAAACAAGTGCTTGAGGGAAAATGTAGTATTAGTGTTTGCAAGGGTCAATGCGTGGGATTGTGTAAACTGTTCTTCCCATAAAGTTCATGTTGGAGGACACCTGTAGGAGACAAGGGAGAATGATTATAGCTTCATTATTGCACAACGTTATCTTGCAGAGCTGTATATACTTTATTAATATATAGGGGAAAGTGATGGTCTAGTGGTTTGATTGCTGCACTATAAGTCCAGAGATCCACATAATATTCTGGGACCTGTTATGGCAGATGGTGGAATTTGAATTCAATAAAAATTGGAATTAAGGTGACAATCGTCAGGAAAAACCCACCTAGTACACCGATATCCTTTGAGGAGTCCTTACCTGGTCCTTTGAGTGACTCTAGACCCACAGCAATGAGGCTGACTCTTAACTGCCCTCTAGCAATTAGGAATGAGCAATAGACGCCGACCTAGCCAGTGACACCCAGATCCCGAATGAAAATATTAAAAAAAATTTGCTGTGTCTGAACACACTAATGATTCAGTAATCATTCCAAAGCTAGACCAGCCAACATATGTAAAACATTTAATATATTACAGAGTATCTCCTTCAAAGCATATGGAGCTGACATATACGATTGTTTTGGCAATGTTTATGGACCAGCTAGGTTTCTTGAATGCAGACAAGTTTCTTACGTACAGAAGGAATGCATAAGACATCAGAAACAGAAGGGTATAGATGTCTCAGAGTTTTGTGATGTTGGAGAAGATATGGAGGGATGTGAAATTTAGCTGTTGAGAAATAAATATTGGCCAGGATACCAAGAAAATGTCCTTGTTTTTCTTCAAATGATTACATTACCATTTATGCGTGTCTAAGGTATCAAAAGAGCCTTGATTTACTTAAATGAATCAGGATTGTTCTGTGAAACAGGATAAATCTTGGTCAATTACTGTTGATTTAAAGGAGCTGTCCTCACCTTATGGTTTTAATATGCTATGTTAACAATTTACTTCCTTTAAGTTCCATATCACCATGTTTATTTGAAACCTTTACATCATCACTTTGCTTGTGCAGTCACATGACATAACTTCTTTCCATTTTCATATTACTGAATCAATATATGAGCTCTTAATTAATTAATACAGAAGTTCCTAAAGCAAAGCTAAATCAGAACATCATTCTCAGTTGAGCATTCATGAGTCTGATCCCATGCCACATCATTAGTGTAGCTACATTCATTCCCTTGCCTGGCATAAATGTTTTTTATATCCTTTTACCTGCATTACATAACTTGTCACAGCACTGAGTATGGAACAACCAATGTATAATTCATTTAAAGTAAAGAGAATAGCAGCTGAAAGTGAAAACAGTGTGTTTGAACAGCATGTGACAGAGAAAGATTAACATTATGGGTTGGCACTTCAATACAACTGCACAATCAAACTGGAGAGACAGGGGCAGTCAACACAAGAAAAAATGAGGAATAAGTGACAGCCAAGATTACAAGGATTTTAACGTCTTTTTTATGTTTCTTTTTCAAATGCACTAAGTAACCTGTTTGCATTAAGTTCATTTTTGAACTACTTCGGTATAACACTCAACTCAGGTAACAGACACTTTAAAACCTACAAGACAGGTATTTAAAGTTAACTCATTAATACATAGTGCACAGTGGAAATTAACCCCAAACCTAGTTGTCATTTCCACAGGTAATGAATAGGTTCAAGTAGCTATTTAACAAAGTTTAAATGCTGAAAAGATTTGTGGAGTTCTTTTAAAAAATCACAACTCACCAAAGAACCCATCAGCTCACTTGCTAGACTTCAGCATTACAATCCTATCATTGTCCTGTTGGATTATTTTATTGTTTCAAATATTAATTCTGTATTTTAGCCTCACTCGTTTTTCCTGTCAATCCATACAGGCTCTTGCCTGCTTTTTGTGTAAAGAAATGCATCATAAAAGATAAGACATATGAGCAGAAGTAACCCACTCAGCCCTCCATTCAATTAGGTCATGGCTGATCCAATAATTGTCAACTCCACTTTTCTCTCTTTTCGCTATAACCTTTGATGTTTTTATTGATTAAAAATCTGTGTTGAATATACTTAATGACACAGCTCCACTGCTCTCTGCAGTATTGAATCCTACAGACTCAAGAGAAGTAATTCTTCCTCATCTCCGTGTTGAATGGGTGGCACACTATAAAATTATGCCCTCAGTTCCTAGACTCTTCGATAAGGGAAACAACCTCCCTGCATCTACCCTATTAAGCCCCTTAAGAAATGAATATATTATTGTTTTTTGAAATTTTTCTAATTTTTTTCTTAATTCCAATGAGTACAGACTCAACCAACTCAACCTTTCCTCATAAGAAAATACTTCCATGCCCAGGGTCAATCCAGTGAACTTTAGGAACCTAGGACATAGGAACAGGAGGGGCTGTTCCCCTCGAACCTGTTCTACCATTAACTGAGTCATGGCTGTCTGTGTCCTGAATCCATAAACCTGGTTTTGGCCCACATCCCTTAATAGCTTTTCTTCAGAAAATGTTATCTATCTCAGGTGTAAAATTAACAATTGATCTTGAATCAATTGCCATTTGTGGAAGAGAGTTCCAAACTCTACAAGCCTTTGTGTATAAAAGTGTTTCCTAATATCTCTCCTGAATAGTCTTGCCCTAATTTTTGGACTATATGCCCTAGTTCTAGAAACTCCAAAGAGTGGAAATAGTCTACCTTTAACTACCTTGTCTTTTCCTGTTAATATTTTGAAACCTCTGACAAGATCACACCCTTCAACCATCTAAATTCAAGACAAAACATGCCTAACTTGTATAATCCTCCCTCATAATCCCTGATGTTCAGGTGTCTTTCTTGTAAACTTATGTTGCATTCGCTCCAAAGCCAATAAATCATTTCTAAGGTGTGATGCCCAGATCTGAACCAGCGCCTAACTAGAGTTTTGTATAGCTGCTGCATAGCTTCTGTGTCCTTATACTCCAATCCCTTAGATATACAGTCCAACATTCTATTAGCCTTCCTTTTTACCTTTTGAACTTGTATGCTAGCTTTTTGTAATTTATGTACCAGGACACCCAAATCCTCTGTGCTGACATTTTCTGTAGTCTTTCTCCATTTAAATAATGTTCAGCTCCTCTAATCTTCCTGCCAAAGTTGTTTTTTATTCATTCACAGGATGAGGGCATCTCTGGCTAGACCAGCATTTATTACCCAGAGGGCAGTTACGACTCGACCACATTGCTGTGGGTCGGGAGTCACATGTAGGCCAGACCAGGTAAAGATTGCAGTTTCCTTCCCTAAAGGACATTAGTGAACCAGATGGTTTATTCCGACAATTGACAAAGGATTCATGGTCATCGTGAAACTCCTATATCCAGATATTTATTGAATTCAAATTCTACCATCTGCCGTGGCAGAATTCAAACCCAGGTCCCCAGAACATTGCCTGGGTCTCTGGATTAGCAGCCCAGTGCTAATACCACTAGGCCATTGACTCTCTTATATTTTCCTGCATTATATTTCAGCTAACAGGTTTTTGTATACTCCCTTAATCATTCAGCAGACTCTTCATCTGGTATGTTTTTGTGTCATCTACAAACTTGGTAATAGGCTGGAACTTTGTGTCGGGGCATTTACTTGGGTAAACACACCTGCAATACAGGGGCTAAAAGGTGCTTAGTTAAATATTTAATGTATTTCTGGATAAGGGTTTGACAGGTTGCTCTTGTTGCACTTCAGGACTATGGCCAAGGGAACACTACAATGGCCCATAACGGTGGAAAGGTAAAGTAGGAAAGGACTGAATGACCAGAGCCTGAATTTCATTTAAGAGAACTGGAATCTGATGATATGCTCATCAAAACATGAGCTCCATCTCTCCTGCTCCTTATCCTAAGGGTGTCATCCATCTGGTGACAAGGGTTGCATTGTCATCATGGTTGGGTTGTGGAGAATGCAACAAACAACCTTGAATTTGGACAGTATTCCAGCAAGTAATAGAAGTGCCACCTAAGCTGTCCAATCAGTGGAACTGTTTCTTCTGTCCATGATGATCTGCTCGGTGCTGCTTCCTGTCACAACTGACCACTTGTGACGGGTTGTAAAGGGGAATTATCAGCCATAAATACAATAGACAGCCCTTGTCAGTGAACAACCACCCTTTAATTCAACATGGTGCAACGCCTACAATATTGAAGTAGCTCAACACTATCCAGGACAAAGCAGCCCACTTGATTGGAACTGCATCTACCAACTTCAACATTCACTTTTTTTCCTTATAGCTGTATACCATCTACAAGATGAACTGCAGAAACTCACCTAAACTTCTTCAACAGTATTTGCTAAACCTGCAACCTCTACCACCAAGAGGGACAAAGGCACTTGAGATTTGGGAACAATACCAGCAGCAAGTTGTCCTCCAAGACACAAACCTTCTTAACTCGGAATTATATCAGCAACTCTTCACTGTCACTGGGTCAAAATCTGGGAAATCACTTTCTAACAGTGAGTCTATAACAGGGCAGATTGTGGTGATTCAAAAAAACAGCTCATCATTATCTTCTCTAGGGTAATTAGGGATAGGCAATAAACAGCACACACCCTGTGAAATAATAATAGAAATTTTACATTCTAAAGCCCCATCAGAATCTTGATAATGCATAAAAATGCTCCCCTACCTAAAGCCCCTCACTCAGCATCTTGCACCCTGCACAACTACACCCTGCTTAGTAACTCGTACCTGACTCAACATCCCCATTGACAACTCCAACCCAATGCCCACGCAGTGACTCTCTCCTGCTCAACCACTTCCCCGAAATCCCCACCACCCAAGTACTTCTGTTCACCCACCCTCATCCCTTTCAACAACTGCCCCCAAATCAGCAACTTCCAATTTCCCCAGCTAAACAACTCCCCCTCCCTCACTGAACAACCTCCCACTCAAAAACTTGCCACTCGAACTCCCATTCTGGTGTTACTCCATGTATAGCGAAGGCAGATTTAAAGAATAGAGGCACAACACCAGAAGAAAAAGAGTCATTAAAATTATCACTAGAAAAGGAAGTTGACATGATGACAGTTTAATGGGAACAGGGTGAAGGTAATAGGAGATAAAAGGTACTGCAGATGCTGGAGAATCCGAGATAACAAGCATGGGGCTGGATGAACACAGCAGGTCAAGCAGCATCATAGGAGCAGGAAAACTTGACGTTTCGGGCCTAAAC
>JAHRHZ010000264.1:15997193-16023477 GCA_024137785.1 Ginglymostoma cirratum
TTAGATCCCACGTCATTGTTTGAAACTTCAGGAGTATAGGTCTGAACTGCTCAATATCTCTTCATATTCAATCTAGCTAACCTCCTATGTGCTGCCTCAAATGTAACTACATCCCTTCTCAAGTCAGGGGACCAAAATTGTCTGCAGTTCTCTAGCTGTGGTCTCACTAATGCCTTGTACAATTGCTGCAACACTTCCCTACTTTTATACTCGATTCCTTCAGCAATAAATGCCAACATTTGATTTGCCTGCCTTATTACCTGCTGCGCCAGTTTGTTTTTAGTTTTCTGCAATTCATTGCACAAGGTCACCCAGATCCCTCTGCAAAATATCGGTTCAATTCATCTACGATTTACTTATAATCCATTATTAATTCCCTAGACACTCCTTTACTAGAGGGAAAATGCACTCTTCATTTCTTTTTTTAAAAATGCCTGGAAATCCCCATATCTGTGTTTGTCTTTCTGGTCAGCATTTTTTTCATACTCTAACTTCTATCTCCTTATTAATAAGTTGGTCTTAGTTCTTTGTAATCTGTCCAATCTTCTGACTGGTCATACCTCTAATTAGAATTATACTTTTTTTTTCCAACCTAAAATACTCTTTAACATCATTAGTCAACCATCTGTGTCCTTCCCTTGGAATCTTGCTTTCTTACTAGAATGCCCCTTTTCTGGTTATTCTGACATATCTCTTTAAATTTCTGCCAATGTATCACTTCGGTACAATCCTGTATCCAAATTTCCAAGTTCACTTTAAGCAGCTTTATCTCCATGCCTTGTAATTGCCTTAATTTTCCTGAAAACTTTAGTCTTAGATTTAAGATAACCAGGCGTGGAGCTGGATGAACACAGCAGGCCAAGCAGCATCAGAGGAGCAGGAAAGCTGACGTTTCGGGCCGAGATCCTTCTTCGGAAATCTTAGATTTACTCTTCATTAAACAAAATATGATAAGATCAGTTCTAAGGAGGGCACCTTCACTGTTAGCTTATTCGTTAATCCTGTCTCGTTGCACGTTACCAGGTTGAGTAAAGACTGCTTTGTGGTTAGTGCTATAACCTGCATCTCTAGGAAATTGTCCCAGAAAACACTATGAATTTATCTTCCAGCTCCCTTTGCCAAACTATATGTATCACATTTTTTATCACTATACTTTTCTCTTATTTGCCCCTCTGCTAGGGAATCTCAGAAAAGGAACTAAATTAGGTGGACCATCTAACATTGACTAAGGTAGTAGAAGTGACAATGTAGAAGCCTGTCAACCCTGCAAAGTCCTCCTTACTGACATCTGGGGGCCAGTGCCAAAATTGGGTGAGCTGTCTCTCAGGCTAAGCAAGCAACAGCCTGACGTAGTCATGCTCACAGAGTCATATCTTCCAGAAAGGTCTGAGGTTTTTAGACACCATCTCCACCCTGGGTATGTTATATCCCATTCGCAAAACAGGTGTAGTAAAGGTAGCAGCACAGTGATATATAGTCAGGAGGGAGTTACCTCAACATTGACTTGCGACTGCATGAAGTCTCATTGTATCAGGTTAAAACATGGGCAAAGAAACTTCCTAATTGCTGTTTACATTTCCCCCTTCAACTGATCAATCAGTATTCCTCCATGTTGAGTACCACTTGGAGGAATTACTGAGGGTGGCAAAGGGTGCAGAATATACTCTGGTTGGGGGATCTTTAATATCCATCAACAAGAGTGACTCAGCAGCTGCTAAATGGGTTGGCAGAGTCCTAAAGGACATTTGCTGCTAGGCTGAATCTGATGCAGGTGATAAGGGAATCAACAAGTGATAAAAAACATACTTGATATCATCCTCACCAATCTGCCTGCTGCAGATGCATCTGTCCATGACAGCATTGGTAGGAGTGAGCACACACTGGTGTTGTGGAGACAAAGCCCACCTTCATGTTGAGAATAGCCTCCGTTATGCTGTCTGTCATTTACAATGGTAAATGGGACAGACTTTGAACAGATCTATCAAGTCAAGACTGAGCATCAGTGAGGGACGGTAGGCTATCAGCAGCAGCAGACTATATTCAACCACAGTGGAATCTCATGGCCTGGCACATCCCCCCACTCTACCATTACTATCAGGGCAGGGAATCAATTCAGTCAATGGGAAGTGCAGGAGGGCTTGCCAGGAGCAGCAGCAGAAACGTTAATAAGGTGTTGACCTGGTGCAGCTATAAAACAGGACTACTTGCATGCCCAACAGCATGACCAGCAAGTGATAGACAGAATTAAGTCCTTGAGAAGGTAGTAGTGAGCTACTTTCTTATATTCATGCAGCCCATTTGGTGTAGGTAGACCTACAGTGCTGTTCAGGAGCAGATGCGAGGATTCCGACCCAGTGATATATTCCATGTTAGGATGGTGAGTGGCTTGCAGGGGAACTTGCAGGTGGTGGTATCCCCAGTTTTCCGCTGTCCTGGTCCTTCCAAATGGCAGTGGTTGTGGGTTGTGAAGATGCTGTTGAAGGAGCCTTGGTGAATTTCTGCAGTGCATCTTGTAGATAGCACACGCTGCTGCTACTGAGTCCGTGGTGGAGGAAGTGAATGTTTGTGTAATCAAGCAAGATTCTTTGTCCTGGATGGTGTCAAGCTTCCCTGAGTGTTGTTGGAGCTGCACCCATCCAGGCAAGGGGGGAGTATTCCATCACACTCCTGACTTTTGCCTTGTAGATGGTGCACAGGCTTTAGCAAATCAGGAACTGAGTTACTTGCTGTGAGATTCCTGCCTTCCCACCTACTCTTGTAGACATTGGATGGTTAGTATCTCTGCCTTGCCTTGCCTTGCCTTTTTGCACAAAGCAACCTTGTTCGGAACCTACAACCTCACAGTATTTCTGCCTTGATTTGCCTTTTAGTGCAGACACAAAGTAAGACGGCTTGTCATGTTTGCCAGCAATGATTAGTCATGTGGGTGACACATTGCTGTATTGCACTCTACTGCTTCAAAGTCACACAACTTACAAAGTAAACACACTGTGTTTGCGTTTCAACCAAATGACTATGTCTCAATGTCTAAGGAGAGTTGTCTTTGCTCAAATCTGGGGGGATTGTTGTCAGTCAGGGAGTACCAGTACGCTAAGTTAAGGACATTGTATGATATCAGTCTAGGCACTTGGATGTGGTCATTCAGATGCTAGCGGTGATCGGGGTCATGGGGTTAGTATCATTACAGTTTTTAGAATGGGTCACACTCAATCCTGCTGGTCCAATGTGACCATCAGGAGAGTAGCAGTAAGTTAGTCAGGGATCTGCTCAAAGACCCGCCTGGGATCTGGTTGCTCACCAGCTGGAGCTGTCTTTCCAATGGATCACTAGGATGAGCCGCAGCCAGTTCTGGGGATCTGTTCGCTGAAAGTCAAGGTGGGGTTGTCAGGAGCCATTGTGTTTTGGGGACATCAGTTGTGGGGATTGGAGAAAGCATGCTCTGCTGCAGAAAGGCTAATAATTGTGAAGAGGGGCAATGCAGCATGTAAGGGTGGGAGACAGAAGAGCTTGGGAGGCCACAGGATAATGGAGCAGCTGGGAAGCGTCAACAGTTACTACTGCCCTGGCCTGGGTGTGGGAGGGGAGCAGTTCAGTATGTAACTATGTTTGCCATAACTATATTGTATGCCTGGGCCTCATGGGGTAAAGTAGGAAGACAAGCAATTAAGCAAGAGAGTTCAATGGTGGCATGGGATGGATCAAAGCCGATGGGGCTGACGGGGAGGCCAGGAGAAATGAAAACTAGAGGTTTGAGGGGTCATGCAAATTGACAGGCTGAGCCTACAACTCACACTGTGAAACACTATCAGATAAAAATCCAGGCCAAATGGAATCGTGACTATCTCATTCAATATTACAAATTGATCCTAGTAGTGGCAGTGAAGCACAAGTAATCTCAAGCGAGCTCTAAAGTTCCACATTCATTCCACAATTTTCAATCGTCTTCTGAAGTTTCAATAGCCTGTGCGTGGTTTGGGAGCTGCTCACTGCTCACTTCACGCCTTGGATTATAAAATGTCCACCCAGTTATTGTCTATACGGTGCTACCTTTCTCGGGAACTCTGGGGGTTGAGCATCATGGGAGAGGTTCTCATTCTTGCTAGTCACATGAATATTCCACAGTAGTGTGTCAAATAGCTTGAGCAGCATACATCTAAATCAGGTCAATAATGTGAAAGGTCCATGTGGATGCATCTATCTCCCGTTGTTGTTGGAGATCACTTTGTCCCAACATTTGGAGGACGCTGCTTAAATGTCATTTTTGTGTGCTGTGATTGCCCACATGACTGAGGAGCTGCCCTGATGCTGTTGTTGCCCACATAGGCTCACTGGAACCATCCCCAAAGCATCCAGCCTCAGAAGCTGCTGTTGCTTCGGGGGCAGCTCAGTAACAGTCAGTACAGATTGAACGCAATGATTCGGAACACTTGCCTGGATGCCCAGGTCCAGCATCAACTTCCAGTGGATGTAATGCAGCTTCCTCAAAGGTAGTTTCAAGTTAAAGGTCCCTTCATGACACAGTGAAAAGACAGGAGACCTACATCTGTTCATCCTCCATAGTATCAGAGAGGTGCAAAGGCTTCATTCTATTTAAAAGATGGTTGTCAGAACATCTATCTGCAATGTAATACAATACCTTCTTCCACTGGAGCCAATGAGGGCCATAAAATGTCTCATCCACATCAGATTCCAGTGCCAGCCTGGGAGTATTTTGCAATGCAGTACAGCATAAAGAGATGCTGTTTCATTCTTGAGGATAATGGAGGATAGTGAGGATCTGAGAGCCACAGCATTGTATCAAATAGGAAAATAAGGATGTTCTACAGAATGAACAAACCTTTTTCTTCTACAGTAGAGTAACATTGGCAAAAGCAATCCAGAAAGGAATTCTTTATGAACTTTTCCCAGTGGAACAGAGTTACGTGAAGTCGTGTTTCACTGTAGGGATTTGGATGCTGCTGAGACCAGCATCCTCTGTTTAATGCCAACTGCACGTGGTCTTGTATGCTTTTCCTGTCTGTTCATAAAAGTTAAGCAGTTAAACTGTTAGAAGGCTTTACATCATTTGATGCTCCCTCATTCAGTCATGACAATGTGTTATGCTGGAATGGATGCTATGGAAAGAATAGCAGTCCCTCTGACAGCATTAGAATGTTAGATAGTAGTAAGGATAACTTGCTTCTGTCGCCTCATTCTTGTTGCAGCTCAGAGGATAGTCACTGACAAAATTGATGAAAAGCAGACGTATTTAAACATCATGTATTTAGAGTGAGGTGTCACCCGTATCACCTTTGTGCCCTCAAAGATTTTTCTTTGTCCTTCCCCTCCCACAATGTCTAGATGCAGTCCTGGAATCTGTGGCTGGGATGTAGGTAGTGTACTCTATACTAGAACCTGTTGGCTTTGGAGATTTGGGTCAACAACACCTGGTGGGGAGGGGGTGCTGGGGGAGTGTGGTTGTGACTCGAAAATTTAGATGTGCTCAGAGCATCTTAGCCTGCTGTATGGGCTTCTTCCTTTGGCACAAACTACTTCAACGTTGGGAATTGTAAATTGTAGGCAGGGTACAGATAGAAGGACTGAGCACCTATGGAGTGTCCAGGTGGGAGGGCAGAGAAGAGAGCTATATGTGGTTCCTTTCCAGCTGGCTGTCTGTATGCACCACAGTGTCTCCTTTTGAGGAAGAGGCACCTGAAATGAGATCAATGTCCATCATCCTTCTGTTACTTAATATTAAGGGCTGAGCATCAATGAACAGAATATGGATACAGTGGTGGCAGCAGCCAGACAGCATGCTGTCCTCTGTGAAGATATTCCTTGGATGTTGTTGGTGAATGCAGAAAACACAAGATGAAAAGAGTTTCGAAATAGGGTTAGAAACTTAAGAATATATTTATAGTGGTGGGAATAGGAGACCAACATAGTGAATCTTCCTCAGTTGATGGGATGTGGACCTGTTTTTCTCCTGCGACATCAAGAATCTTTTTGTATGGGGTAAGGAGATGAATATTGCGCAACCCAAAACATGGCATGTCTGCCGCTCTCTGCCTGTCTCTCGATTTTACTGCAGACTGTTTTCTCTTGAAATGGGACAAAGGGAGAGATTAAATTAGATGTAAATATCTGACTGCTGCAAATGCTGATGGACGAAAGCTGGCGAGGTACTTTGAGTGAGAGAGTAGGAAGCACCCAGGATAGGGAGGACTAGTAATTTGAGGGAATGGGGTGGATTGAAGAAAGATGCTGCACGCAGTGGTGAGCTTGGTAGATCTTGTGGCAGTGTGAGGTAGCAGCAAGAAGATGTAGCACCCACTCTTGCAGAGTACAGAAGGTCAGTAATCAGTATCTTGCACTTCTGGGTGCTACTCAAGACCATGCACTCTGCACCGATCTGGGTGGCAACTTCTGACCAGGTTGACCAGGTGTAGTGGCCTTGTCCTGTTTTGCTGGTTCTGAGGAATGAGGATGGCTCCCATCTCCAGACCCCATGCACCAGGATCTTCAGCCCCTATCAGCAAAGGGGGAGGAGGTGCCAACTTGTGTCCATCAGCTGTTTCCAAGGTAGTAATTCTCATGCTAAACGATGAAGGGTTTGACTTGGTGGACAGCTGGAGCATGGTGCTGGCAGCACAAATCTGAAAAGGTTCAAGTCGCAGTAAGTACTTTTACCATTGAGGTAAATATGGTTTGAACATAGTGCCATAGGGCTGTGGTACGTACATAAAATGATCAGAGAATTGCATGAGAGCCCACAGAGAGAAACCTTCCATGAAACTCCCCAGAACTGACATTTAGCCAATTTTTGCCAAATTCAGCCCCATAAACAAATTCATGCAGAACTACTTTCATTCAAATGGTAATAGAAATGTGGAATAAGTTGCTTAGAAAGCCACTGAATGACAAGTGATGATGTGCAGAAGAAGAAGAAAGAAGATAGAAATATAACAAAATGTAGGACTAATGTTTCAAAAATGAGTGAAGCTATTAGTTATAGGTCTTTTCCTGTTTCTAAGACTTCTTGGCTGCTTATGATAATTTAATGTCACTACAACTCACCTGAAGATGAGTTTTGCTTTATTCATTGTCAGTATATGAATGTTACTGACAAGGACAGAATATATTTCCTATCTATAATAGCCCTTAAGTTGATGTTGAGCTGTCACCTTAGATGACTGCAGTGTAGGTGATTTAGGTGTGGGTTCAGGAGTCCTAGACAAAGGGGAACCAGTAGATGTAATATATTTGATTTTCCAAAAGGCATTCAGTAAGATATCACACATCAGGCTTGTTAAGAAGATAAGTCGATGATTGTATACGTTAGCATAAGAGAGGATCAGCTAACTAACAAGACAGATTTGGGATAAGGGGGACGTTTTCAGGATAACATTTTATAATTGGTTGAATACTACAGGAATCATTCCACCATGTATGTTAGTAGCTTGGATTGTGGATGACACAAAAATGAGTTGGAAGGTAGGCGGTGAAGGTAAGAGTCTGGAGGTTTATAGATAGGATAAGCCCATGGGCAAAATCGTGGCCAGTGGAATATAATGTGGAAAAATGCGAAGTTATGCACTTTTGGCAGGAAGAATAAAGGTTCTGAATATTATTTTGCTGGAGAAGGACTGCGGAAAGTTGCAATACAGAGGGATTTGAGGGGTCCTTATGCATGAATCACAGAAAACTAGTAGTATGCAAGTTCACTGGGTAATTGGGAAGGCACATTGAATGTAGGTCTTTATTTCAAAGAGAGTGGAATATAAAAATAATGAAGACTTGCTAAGACTATACAGGGCACTGGTTAGACTGCACCTAGAATACTGTGAACAGTTTTAGTCCCCCTTAGCTAAGGAAAGATATACTGGCTTTGAAGGCAGTGCAGAGAAGGTTCATTAGATTGATCCTGGATATGAAGGGATTTTTTTTTAAACATGAAGTTGAGCTGATTGGTCATGTACTCATTAAAGTATAGAAGAACTGTAGTAACGTATACAAGAATCTCAGGGGACTTGACAGGGTAGATGCAGAGAGGTTGATTTCCCCTTGCTGGAGTGTTTAGGACTAGAGGGCATAATTTCAGAACAAGGGGCAACTCAATTAAAATAGAGATAAGGAGGAATTTCTTAAATTAAGGAGCTGAATCTTTGGAATTCTTCACAGATGGTTTTACAGGCTGGGTCACTAAATATTCTTAAGACTGAGATAAACAGACACAATTTTTTAATCGGTGAGGGAATTGAGGGTTAGGGGCTAGTGGCGGGAAAGTGGTGGTGAGGATTACCAGACCAGCCATGATCTCATTGAATGGCAGAGTAGACTTTATGGGCTGAATGGCCTACTTCTGCTCCTATACCTTATGATTTCAAGGTACACTCTGTCATTTATGAAGGGACTCTAAAAGTTTGACTGTAGGACACTGGAGGGTTTACTGATATTGTTCTCAAGCCCGGTTTACGTTTAATGTAGAGAATGGTATTCCCCTGTAGTCATTGCCCTTTTACTTCCTAAGTGATCAAGGTTGCGGGTTTTGAAGGTACAAAAAAAAAGGAGTTGCATATTACAGATTGTCTAAACTATAGCCACTTTGTAGTGATCATGTAGATGGTGCCAACCAAGCAGGCTGTCTTGTCCTGGATACTGCTTAGTTTCTATTGTTGGAGCTGTACTCCTCTAAGTAGCCAGAAAGTATTCAATCATATTCCCAACTGATAGAAAATGGGCAATGTTTGGGCAACCAGTCTTTCCCCAGAAATGTTATACTGTGACCTCCCAGAAAACTCACTATTTTTGTGGCTAGTCTCATTCAGTTCTTGCTCATAAGTAAGCCAAAGACTGTTGGCTGTGGGTATTCAATAATGGTGTTGTTGAATGTCAATGGAAGATGGGTAGATTCTCGCATTGCAAATAGCCCTTGACAGGCACTTGTATGGTGGAACTTCTCACTTGCCACTTGGACAATAGTCGCACTTAGGCTACCAAGTCTAGCTGCATAAGGACATGCTTGTGTCTGAGGAGTTGGAGATCATCCAATCATCTGTGAACATCCCAATCTCGGGTGTAATGATGGAAGGAAGGTTGTTGAAGACGTAATTGACAATGGTTCAGCCTAAGACTCTACCCTGACTAATTCCTTCAATGATGCTCCTGAGGTAGAGTTATTTTCACAGTGGCTCAGCGGTTAGCCTTGCTGCCTCAAAGTGCCAGGGACCCAGGTTCAATTCTACCCTCGAATGCCTGTGTGTGTGGAGATTACTCATTCTCCTCATGTATGCGTGGGTTTTCTCCAGTGCTCCAGTTCCCTCCCCCAGTCTAAAGATGTACAAGTTAGGTGGAATGGCCATACTAAATTGCCCATAATGTCCAGGGATGTGTAGGCAAGGTGGATTAGCCATTGGAAATGTAGGGTTACAGGGATGGGATAGGAATAGATAGGATGTTCTTCGGAGGGTCACTGTGGACTCGATGGGCTGAATGGCCCATTTCCACACTGTAGGGATTCTCTGATTAGCCTTCACCAAGTAAAGCCGTCTTCCTTTTGTGCCAGATAGACCTCTAGCCAATGGAGAGTTTTCCTCTTGATTACTATTGACTTAAATTCTGTGAAGCTCTTTAATGTCAGACTTGGTCAGATGTGATAGCATTTGGAATTCAGTTCTTTCGTCCATGTTTGGATGAATGCTACTTTGAGATTCAGAGCTGAGTGGCCCTGGGGAACCCAAAGCAAGCATTGCTGAGTAATTGCACAGTCGGCGACAGTATATCTCACTTTGATGATTTTAAAGTAGACTGATAGGTAGTAATTGGCTAGTTTGGATTTGTCCTGCTTTTTTGTGGACACCTGGGCAATTTCCACATAGCTTTTACAGTGACATTCAACATAATTAATCTTTCAACTCCTGGTATAATGATGCTCCTGTAACAATTTTCGTTGGCATGGAATTTTATTGCAGCAATTTTCTTCTCAACTGTATTTCACGTATACCATACATTTATATGTGTGTATCAGTCTTAATTGTCATTAATGATTATACAAAGCATGAATATTTTCTAATCTAATTGGTTCTGAAAAGTCAAAAATTGTTTCTGAATAATGCATAATCAACCAATTATAAGTTTACACTCAATGGTAAAGGGACACATTTCATTACTTTTCTGAGATTAGTGCAAGTGTGTCATTCACGGCTTTGAAAGCAGGCAAATAATTTGTCATTCTGAATACTCGCAATCAAAAGATTTAAATGTTTAGTGAAAGAACCAATTCAAATTCAGTTGGCTTGATGAAGAATACAGCTCTGGAAATCACTGATACGGAGAAGGAGAAGTATTGCTTCAGTCTTGCCTCAACTGACTTCTAAAATAGATCACAAACTGTGCTATGGCATTTCCCTCCATAAATTTGGAAGCAGAAAGAAAAATCCTCAGATTACATCCTGCAGCTCCTGTGAGTTACATACAGGAAAGCGTTGACTTTAATTGCTTTGGGAGTATGTTGACTGCATGTCTTTTTGACAGCAGGAAATTGAAGGCTGGGTAGACCTGAAACTGGTCCATAACTCCAAAGAGGAAAATGAAAACTTTCTTCTCAAAAAAAAAGTTAATTTGGTTCAACTTCTCCTTGATGAAGTTTGTTAATAGTAGTAATAGATTCTATGGTAATTTTTATTCTTGAATTTATTGATTTTAATTCCAAGAATAATCCTGAGATTCAAGCCTTGTACCTATTGAAATGTTCTCAGTAATGACCAGCAGCTTCTATTTTTGATAATCCGAATACAATTTTACGACAGAAAAAGAACACTAATACTGATATCTACATTAGTATTAAATAGTTATGTTACAGGTTACAAAGTACAACAAAGTTTATGTACACTGAACTGAATTTGCCAGCTCAAATTTCCTTCCACAACCTTTTGACTTGTACCCCAAAACTCAAGTCGGATACTAATCAGAATTGGGAAGGTTAACTCTTTTTTTTGTCTGAGTGCTGTTTCGAAGATATGTACAAGGATCATGATTTCTTGGATCTCCCACTTAGTTCCAGCAAGGTTTTTCAATGCAGCTCTCCTTGAACTGTCCCACAATTGTAGTCTTTGAGTTCAACGCAGGTATTGCTAATCCTTAACATTCAAACAGAATTGTTTGGGTTCTGATATTTAACTATGGAGCCTTGTATGTTAAATTTTCTCTCTTTCTGCTCAGCTTGGTTGTCCTAGAAGTTTGATTCACTGTTAGTAGAATCCTTCTGTTAAAAAGAGGTTTGAACTCTTTCAGCACACAGAATATTAACTGCAGTCTACTTGAAAGACTTTCTTCTGTAACAAGCCCGTTTCTATACTAAAAATCCAGCTTTAGACCGCAGCCATATTCACAATCTATTTACCCCTATAATTAACTTCTTAGAAAGGATTATCCCCAAGGCAACCTGGTCATATGATCAGGTACTGACAGTCATGTTTTACTTTTAGCCCTTAAAGGGACCGTCACCTTGCCCTAAAACATAGGGCTCCCTCACCCCCATCAAACCAATAGTCTATCTCAAAATGCTAAAATGAGTTTTAAAATAAAACTAAAATCATGCACTCAAGTCGTTTAACCTTATTTTTTTTAATTAAGATTTTTTAGAACCTGTGTAGTAATTTCCATATGAAGATATTTAGGATGATGCATCCTGCACCTTTAAAATGTTTTCAAATGGATTTCCTTAAAAAATGGTTAAAAGTGCGAAAGAGAGGGGAATTTAAAGTCATCATTTGAACTGCTTCCGTGGTTTTTACAGTACACACAGTATGACAGATTGATTATGTGTATGTGACATTTGCAATGATACTGCTAATGATTTGTTTGCTGAATACAAATGAAGTCATTTATAATGTGTTCATAAATAAATGGAAAGTCTGAGATTTGGATCCTAGTAATGAGATTCAGATAAGGATTGGCTATTTCCCAAATAAACATTGGCCTCTAAATTTCTGGAAATATACGTGTTTGTGCATCACAATTATAAAGCAAATATATATTTTCTGAATTCCAAAGCTAAACGTACAATAGCCATTACTAATCAGTCACCAAGGCAAACGTGTCCCTAGTTTTAATGCTTATCTCCTCAACATCCTTTTGAGTTGCATGTAAATGTGTTGCTTTTGGAGGTTCACAACAGGACACCTGTTGATATTAAGCAAAACACCCTACCTGCAGTCAGCTACATGAGAACCATTTTACAAAAGTGGCTTCGAACTGCAACCTAATAAATGTTTGTTGAAGTGCAAACACTGAGAGGAGAGTGAACTGACAAAATAAAACAGGAACTTGTCTGGAATGGACTTTTACCATTGTAATGTTTACAAGATCTGGACGATACTAATTAAATGACATAACTAGGGAATTTCTCTATAACTTCAAAGAAAGCTGCATCAGTTGACCAGGGATGTCGATGGCCAAAGCTGAAGGTTTCTGAGAAGACAAAAGATGCGTTGACTGGACAGAAAATTTATCAATAATCACAGAGGATCATCTGGTTTGGATTCCATTGCTTTAAAAAACATGCCACTACATAGAATTCCACAGGGTATTATAGTTTCAGGTGGCTACTTAATATTCCATCAACTAAATAAATTATTTTTGATTATCATCACTGCATTCAAATGTCATCACCAAAGATCTGTGTTTGGAATCCAGTCAATTTCAATGAATGGAAGAGAAATGTTAAACTCCTTCCTGTGCTCTAAAGCAAATAATTAGATTAGATTTGGACACCTCGAAAACAAAACATCACTCATGGTAATGAAACATCATCTACATAATGTATTACGGACAAAACGAATGACAACTCCACAAAATGCATCGAATGAAAAATGATATCGGATGTGAAAAGATAGTTCAGTGGATTTAGCACGAGACTAGTAATCCAGGCTAATTCCTTGGGAACAGGGATATAATCTCCCTATGGAAGATGATGAAATTTGAATTAAATTAATAAATCTGGAATATTAAACTAGTCTCAATAACACTGCATTGACAGCTATCATAGATTGTTGCAAAACCCTATCTGATCCACTAATGTCTTTTAAGGAAGGAATTCCACTGTTCTTGCCTGGTCTGGCCTGTATCTGATTCTAGACCCACAGCAAGGAAATGACCTAGCAAACCACTCCGTTCAAGCGAAACTAAAGTTAGGCAACAAATGCTGGGCTTACTAATGATACCCCACATTCCACAAAATAATCTTTAAGTTGCGCAGAAAATCCATATCTTTTAAGTGAGTAAATTCTGTGAACTTGGGTTGATAACCTGTTATCTAGCTGGGGTAAAAACTTTCCTATCGTCCTATCCAAGTGGTAGGATGACTGGAGTGTGGGAACTGTTGAAATGGATGTCGAGCTAAAACACATGATTGGATGTGAAAACAGTTATAGGAAGGATATTATTAAGCTTGAGAGGGTTCAAAAGAAATTTACCATAATGTTGCTGGGTATGGAAGACTTGAGTTATAAAGAAAGGCTGGATAGACTGGGATTTTTTTCACTCGAGCGTAGGAGGTTGAGAGTTAACCTGACAGTTTGTAAAATAATGAGGGGTATAGATAGAGTTAATGGTAGTTGTCTTTTCCCAAGGATGGGGGATATTAAGACTAGGGGGCAAATTTTAAAGGTGAGAGGTTTTAAAAAAGACATAAGGGGCAAATTTTTTTACCTAGTGGAATGAACTTCCTGAGGAAGTAGTGGATGTTGGTACAGTTACAATGTTTAAAAGACATTTGGATAAGTACATGGACAGGAAAGGTTTGGAGGGATATGGGCCAGGAGCAGGCAGGTGGGACTAGTTTAGTTTGGGATTATGTTCGGTGAGGCCTGATTGGACTGAAGGGTCTGTAACCGTGCTGTATGATTCTATGACTGGAAAGTAAATGGAATTTCTGGCCAATTATATCCTTTCACTATATTTAAGAAAAGCATATTGACCTTAATCAAGAATTCTTTTGCTGTTGTCCATGAATAGTGCATTTAACCATTATTTTCTTGGATTAAAATAAAAGTATTAGCCTCTCGATGGCGATTTCTAAACCTGATGACCATGACTGTGTCCACATTTATAAGCAAGTTGCTGTTTTGAATGAAATCATTTGAACTTGTTTTCAGACATCATCATGCAATTTCTGAATAATAGGTATATAATGTAGTGGGGATTATGGAAACCAAAACACGTAGGATTGAAAAAATGTAAGTGTCTCATTTCGGTTGCAGAGTAATGGCCGGGATTATGCTGTTAACTCAACAGTGAAACTGTCAGTGTTCATTTTTATTGCTTATTCTCTTTGAAACCGACAGGAATTTCTTGAACAAGAGGAGAAACTCAGCAGGTCTGTCAGCATCTGTGGAGAGAAAGCAGAGTTAATGTTTCAATTCCAGTGATCCTTTAGAATTTCTGGAGACCACAAATGCACACTTAAATGCTGAAATCCTACAGTTGCTGTTCATAATTGAATGCTTCTCCAGAGAGTGCACTATTGAGTCTTCTCAGGCTGCAGTCGATTAGAAATTACTGAGCTGATGGGAACTTCCATCTGATTGTCTTAGACTCAGTGTAAAAAACCTCCAAAAAAAACGCACTGTTATTGAACAAAGATGTTACTGGTTTGTCAGGGCATGCTGAGTTTCATAATCACTGCTAAACAAGCATACTCATTTTGAAAGAGCTTTTTTTATATTTGTTTAATAGTACATTTCATAGTTTGATAAGGTTTTGAAGTTTTTTTTTGGTTTGGCATTTTATCTTCAGTCTCAATCCTATGGGTATGCCCCAATCATTTACTTTGCAACCTCAATCTAATAATTGAAGGCATTTGTTTTTTTTTAAACTTCCTGGTTTGCTGTCTGCAAGAGAATGTCGATATGATTAGCTACTTACGCTGCTTGACATCTCTGTTACTTGGTGTCTGGAGATGCCCTTTGCTGGTCACTAAGGAGGGCAGGTTTCCCTCCTTAAAGGACATTAGTGAACCAGATGAGTTTTTTTTTCAAAATCAACAGTGATAAACCATCAATCTGAAGTCGCAATTAGGCCAGACAAGATATGGGCAGCAAATTTCCTTTCTTAAAAGGACATTAGTGATACAGATGGGTTTTTACAACAATCAGCACTGAGTAACTGGTTGCAATTAAGCTAGCTTTTCTTTCCAGATTTTTACAGAATCCAATCTTACCATTTGTCCTGGTAGAATTCGAACCCGTGTCTGCAGGCTAATCCCCCGAACATCAACCTATGGCTCTGGATTATGATTACAGTGACATTACTTCTACACCATTACTCCCTCGCGTTGCTACACTAATTAATTTTGTGTTATTAAACAATTTTACGAGGAAAGAGTTTTAAAATCTGGAAGTAGTAAATTGTGACAGATAAACCAGAAGAAACAATGCAAATATTCATCAATAGAATTTGACACGGCTCAGCAGTGACAGAGTTAACAAAGACTGGTAAAGAAAAAGGTGCAAATATACTGTAGTAGCAAGCTTCGCCATATAAAATAAAACTACTTCTGATTATAAGAAGACGAGCTTGTAGAATGCCAAACAATATTGAGATTATACAGATTGAGAAAAATTACTGTTTGGAGCCTAATTAACACATTAAGGTGAGATGGGGGAAAATAATCCTAATGTTTTGCAGCAGATCCAAGGTCTGAGGTGGTCTAAAAAGCAGATTTCCTTTCTTAAAAGGACGTTAGTGATACAGATGGGTTTTGTTTTTTAACAGCAATCAACACTGCGTTAGAGACAAGGTAGACAAACAGGAGGCTGGAAGAACACAGCAAGCCAGGCAGGATCTGGAGGAAAGGAGCAGTCAACATTTTGGGTATTACTCTACTTCAGGACTAGATGTGGGGGTAGGAGAAGCTGCAGTAAAAGGGGCGGGGAGGGGTGGTGGTGGAATGGTGGTGATAGGTGAACACTGGTAGTAGGTAAGACCTGGTTGGTCGATGGAGAGATGAATCCAGTTGGTGGCTGGAAGGGAGGATCAGAAAGTGGAATGGAATGGAAGAGAGGAGGTGGGGCTGGAAGGGGAACCGGGAGATGGGTGGGGAGGCTATTTGAAATTGGAGAACTCAGTGTTAAGTCTTCTGGGATGTAGGGTGCCCAGACAGAAGATAAGCTGCTGTTCTTCAAATTTGCATTCTGAGTCACTTCAACACTGGTGGATGGACATGTCGGACAGGGAGTGGGGCGAGGAGTTGAAATGGGCAGTAACTGAGAGGTTAGGTTCACTGTTACAGGCCAGGCGAAGATGCTCAGCGAAATAGTCGCTTAGTCTACGTTTGGTCTCACTGTCATAGAGACGACCACATTGGGAGCACCGGATGCAATAGACTAGGTTGGAGGAGGTGTAGGCAAAGCTCTGTCTCACTTGGAAGGGCTGTTTAGGGCCCTGGATGGAGGTGAGGGAGGTGGTGTGTGGGCAGGTGTTGCATCTTTTACAGTTACAGGGGAAGGTAGCGGGTGGGTTGGAGTGGTTGGTAGGGAGTGTGGCACGATCTAAGGAGTGGCAAAGGGAATGTTCCTTGCAGAAGGCAGAGAGGGATGGGGAATGGAACATGTTCTGGGTGGTGGGGTCTATTAGAGTTGCTGGAAGTGTTTGAAGATGATGTGTTCGATGCGGAGGCTGATGGGGTGGGAAGTAAGGACAAGGAGTCCCTATTTTTATTATGTTTGGAGGGGGAGGGTGATTAAGAGCTCTGGAGTGAGGAATGGAGGAAGTGCAGTGGAGGGCTGTCTGGATGACAGAGGGGGGAAGAAAGTGTTGTTTGAAAAAGGCGGACATCCGGGATATGTTGGGGTGGAACATCATCTCGGCAGAGCAGATGCGATGGAGACGGAAAAATTGGGAAAACGGGATGGAGGTTTTGCAGGATACAGGGTGGGAGGAGGTGTAGTCCAGGTAACTATGGGAGTCTTTGGGTTTATAGCAAGTATTGGTCTGTAAACTATCGCCTGAAATGGAAACAGAGGTCCAGAAAGAGGAGGGAGGTGTCTGAGATATACCAAGCGAATTTGAGGGCAGGGTGGAAGTTGTTAGTGAAGTAACTGAACTGCTGCAGTTCAGCTCTGAGGAAAGGTCACTGGAGCCGAAACGTCAACTGTTTTTTCACTTCACAGATGCTGCCAGTCCTGCTGAGCTTTTCCAGCAACTTCCGTTTTTGCTCCAGTTCAGCCTGGGTGCAGGATGCAGCCATCAATGTAATGGTAGAAGAGTTGGGGAACAGTACCGGTGTATGTACTGAAGAGGGACTGTTCGACATAACCTACAAACAGGCAAGTGTAGCTGGGGCCCATGTGAATGCCCATGGCAACCCACTGGATTTAGAGAAAGTGGAAAGAAATGAAGGAAAAGTTATTGAGGGTGAGGACTATTTCGGTGAGGCACAGGAGAGTATTTGTCGGGGGCGGGGGTACTGGATGGGTCTGTTGGAGAGGAAAAAACTGAGGGCCTGTAGGCTGTCCTTGTAGGGCATGGCTATGTGTAGGGATTGAACGTTCATAGTAAAGATGCAGCACTGGGGGCCAGGGAATTGGAAGTTGCCAAAGAGATGGAGGGTGTGGTTTGTGTCCATTTGTAGGTTGGGAGTGCCTGGATCCAGTGTATCATCCTCAAACACTTCTGCCAACTCCAGTTAGACCCAACACCTGGAACATCATCTTCCACTCCCTATCCCTCTCTGCCTTCCACAAGGACCATTCCCTTCGCCACTCCTTTGTTCACGCCACACACCCCACCAACCACTCCAACGTGCCGGGTACCTTCCCCTGTAACTGTAAAAGATGCAACACCTGCCCACAAGCCACCAGCTTCACCTCCATCCAGGGCCCTGAACAGCCCTTCCAAGTAAGACCTTGTTTTACCTGCATCTCCTCCAACCTAGTCTCTTGCATCTGGTGCTCCTGATGTGGTCGTCTTTACATCAGTGAGACCAAACGTAGACTAAGGGACTGTTTCACCGAGCACCTTCGCCTGGCCTGTAACTGCTAACTGAACCTTCCAGTCACCACCCATTTCAACTCCTCACCCCACTTTCCCTCCAACATGACCATCCTCAGCCTCCTCTTGAGGCAACTTGAAACTCAAATTTGAAGAACAACAGCTTATCGTCTGCCTGGGTACCCTATAGCATGGAGGACTCGATGTTTGAGTTCTCCAATTTCAAATAACCTTCCCACCCATCCCCCAGCTTCTCTTCCATTCCACCTACCAACCCTCCCTTCCAGCCACCAACTGGATTCATCCTTCCATCGACCAACCAGGTCTTACCGACTAACAGTGTCCACTTATCACCACTATTCTTCCTCCACCCCTTCCCAGCTCCTCCCCCTCCCCATGGCTCCTTTATCTGCAGCTCCCCCACCCCCAAATCCAGTCCTGAAGAAGAATAATACCCGAAACATTGATTGCTCCTTTCCTCCAGATGCTGCCTGGCTTGTTGTGTTCTTCCAGCCTCCTGTTTGTCTACCAATCAATACTGAGTACCTTGTTCCAATTAGGCCAGTTTTTCTTCCCAGACTTTAACAGAATTAAAATTTTACCATTAGTCCTAGAAGAATTCGAACCCATCAACACAAGATTGGCGATAACAAGGTGTGGAGCTAGATGAACGCAGCAGGCCAAGCAGCATCAGAGGAGCAGGAAAGCTTGACGTTTCAGGCCTCGACCCTTCTTCAGAAATGGGGGAGGGGAAGAGGGTTCTGAAATAAATAGGGAGAGAGGGGGAGGTGGATAGAAGATGGATAGAGGAGAGGATAGGTGGAGAGGAGACAGACAAGTCAAAGAGGCGGGGATGGAGCCAGTAAAGGTGAGTGTAGGTGGGGAGGTAGGGAGGATGGACAGGTCAAGGGGGCGGGATGAGGTTAGTAGATAGGAGATGGGGGTGCGGCTTGAGGTGGGAGGAGGGGATAGGTGAGAGGAAGGACAGGTTAGGGAGGTGGGGACGTGCTGGGCTGGTTTTGGAATGCGGTAGGGCGAGGGGAGATTTTGAAGCTTGTGAATCCACATTGATGCCATTGGGCTGCAGGGTTCCCAGGCTGAATATGATTTGCTGTTCCTGCAGCCTTCGGGTGGCATCATTGTGGCATTGCAGGAGGCCCAGGATGGACATGTCGTCTGAGGAATGGGAGGGGGAGTTGAAATGGTTCGCGACTGGGAGGTGCAGTTGTTTGTTGCGAACTGAGCGCAGGTGTTCTGCAAAGCGGTCCCCAAGCCTCCGCTTGGTTTCCCCGATGTAGAGGAGGCCACAACGGGTACAGTGGATGCAGTATTCCACATTGGCAGGTGTGCAGGTGAACATCTGCTTGATGTGGAAAGTCTTCTTAGGGCCTGGGATTGGGGTGAGGAAGGTGGTGTGGGGGCAGGTGTAGCACTTCCTGCGGTTGCAGGGAAAAGTGCCGGGTGTGGTGGGGCTGGAGGGGAGTGTGGAGCGGACAAGGGAGTCACGGAGAGAGTGGTCCCTTCGGAAAGCAGACAAGGGTGGGGAGGGAAAAATGTCTTTGGTGGTGGGGTCGGATTGCAGATGGCGGAAGTGTCAGAGGATGATGCGTTGGATCCAGAGGTTGGTGGGGTGGTACGTGAGGGCGAGGGGGATTCTTTTTTGGTTGTTATTGCAGGGATGGGGTGTGAGTGATGAGTTGCGGGGAATGCGGGAGACACGGTCGAGGGCATTCTCGACCACTGCGGGGGGAAGGTTGCGGTCCTTGAAGAACGAGGACATCTGAGATGTACGGGAGTGGAATGCCTCATCCTGGGAGCAGATGCGGCGGAGGCGAAGGAATTGGGAGTAGGGGATTGCATTTTTGCAGGAAGGTGGGTAGGAGGAGGTGTATTCTAGGTAGCTGTGGGAGTCGGTGGGTTTGAAATGGATATCGGTTTCTAGGTGGTTACCCGAGATGGAGACAGAGAGGTCCAGGTAGTAGAGAGAGGTGTTAGAGTTGGTCCAGTTGAACTTCAGGTTGGGGTGGAAGGTGTTGGTGAAGTGGATGAACTGTTCGAGCTCCTCGTGGACTTCAGGGAGCAAACATACCCTAAAATATAGAAATACTTGAAAGTTAAATACCAAATCCAAGGCAGAACAAGTTAATGCTCTATAAATTTTACTAGGTTCTCCAGCTGATGTTGTAAATGACCAGAAAATAAGAGGATGCAAACACCTTTGAAGTTATGGTAGCTTTCCAGAATTCCTTTAAACTTGAGAACAAATGGAGTTTTTGAATGGGCAATGTTTAAAAGAAGAGCTCACCCACCAGGAGCAACTGTCAACCATTTCACTGATGACCTCAACAGATTAGTTAAAACATACAAGATGGATTGCTGCATTCAGGATTCATAGGAATTTTTGATCAGTTTTTATCAGACAATCCAAGGAAGATCTAACTTTGAAGAAAGCCATTCAAATCATGTTGAAGCAGTGACAGTGGACAATCACAGATGAATCCTGAGAGAAAACCAGCCTTACTGCAAAAGTGTAACAGAGGATATTAACTTCAAAAGGTACAAATATTCTGAACAGACACTTGATAAACCTACACAAGAAGTGGGTAAGTTTTCACATACTGAGAGTCAGTGTTAGCACTATGGAACAAAAAGGAGCTTTGCAGCGAAAAGCATTGTCAATTGTGACAAGTGTGTCACGACTATAAAACAAAAAGGTCACTTCCAAATAATATGCAGAAGTCAGAAACTGTTCCGGAATAGTAGAAATTCTAGAGTACATACATAAGGAGCTTTGCACAGTAGATCTCACACCTCCATTAGAAGAAATACCAGCACTTACTCGAGAGCAGATCCCCAAGGCATTTTTAGTAGAAACGTGGCCAGCAAAAAGTAAGTTCAATTGACATCCAGTTCAATTGAAACTTGACATAGAGGTGGTGTCACTATCTTATCTGACTGAATACCTTGGCTGAATTACAACACGTCCTGCAACTCAGTGAATGTAACCCAACCACTTCATAAGAAAATGAATGTTGACTGACCTTGGAAAATACAACCAGTCAGACACTTCATAGACCTTCAAAGATGAATGGTTGAAGCCAAGAAGAAGTTCCAACCAGCGGAAGTCACTTTTATATTGACGTTTGAGATTTAGTTCACATCATCAGCGTGGAAGGAGCCAGAGATTGACAGAGTTACTACAGGAAATGTTTCCCATCCCTGAAACCAGTTAAGAATCCTCAGACGGTACCTCTCAGCAAGACTTGAAACAATAACCAAATACTGCAAACAATTAAATACTACAGTCCACCT
Source organism: Ginglymostoma cirratum (assembly GCA_024137785.1). NCBI lineage: Eukaryota > Metazoa > Chordata > Chondrichthyes > Orectolobiformes > Ginglymostomatidae > Ginglymostoma > Ginglymostoma cirratum. The sequence continues at coordinate 16,018,476 of JAHRHZ010000264.1, forward strand.
AAATTTTTTAATCAAGCCAGTACTGAAGACATGGCAGTCTGCTACGTACTGTGGTGATACAGAACAATCAATATCACTGATTTAATTGGTCTGAAGGAAACCGACTGCACCAGGCAAAAGAACACATAGCATGAAAGAAGTTGTTCAACATGTACAACCTCTTGAGGGATCAGCCATGTGTCCAGAACATAGTACAAAGGATAAAACTACCACTGCCCTCCCCAAAAGTTGTCCATGATGGTCATTGATAAATCAAAGATTCTCCAGAGAAGTTAACAGAATAACAACAAAACCAATGGCCGGCCAAATCCTCAGAGAAAGATAATCTGGAAATTAAGGAATCTCCAGAGGAGAAACAAACTAAACAAGCAACATAAAGACTAATACTTCTCGAGGCAATGATCCACTGATCTTCAAAGTTTGGGAAAATTGTCAAATACTAATTTGCTTGAATTTGCAATGTCAGAAACTTCAGGGAGAAAGGGTCATGGTAAATATAATATAAAGGTTTGTATATTGGACTAAATAAGGAGAAGAAAGCTTTGAGAGAGAGCCATAAACCAATAGATTAACCCTTTTGTATTCATTTACCAATGTGAAGCTCCATCTACTCATTAAAATCAAACTGGACTGCAAATCAGTTAGATGGCCTTTGACATGGTCTCCTGATGGAGGCACAAGAATCTTCTCTGTCTCTTGTTTTTAATAATTAAACTACTAAGAGTCAATGTAACCTGTACATAAACAGTCTATTAAATCTTAGTACTTATTACTCAAGCCAGGAGCCTCTACAGCAGAGACTTATTCTGTTGATCCTTGACTAAAGACTAAGGAAAAGACCCTTAGACTGGGAATCAGACTAAGTGACAGACTCTGATCCAACCATAAGCCTCCAGCAGTTGGATCTCTGGCATAGCTTTGTGTTATATTACTGTTAAAATGGTGGCTATCAGTTCCCATCATAACTGAATTCTTGCTTTTCAGTCATACTTCCACATGTTTCCAGCTGCTAATGTATCAAACCTGTATTCTGCACAACTGCACCCAGCGCTAATGTCTGAAATTGACAACTCTGTACGCTGCAGTTGTCAATCTTCACAAAAACTTTTCTATCAAGCATCTTGCTTTGTCCACAATAAAGAGAAATTTTGAATTTTGGATGCAACAATTCCAGAAACAATTGTGACATGTCAGTGAAAGGCCACTGAGTTGAGTTACCAGGAGATAGTCGCCAACAAGATGGAGACTCAATCTCCAATGATGGCTTACTAGCTCCTTCGGTGAGAAAAATATATCATAGGAAAGATGGGGATTATACTTCCGACCATTATCTCTAAATGATAACTTTGTATGAGATTGTGATTTATCATTTTACTAAATTAGGGAATTAGAACAATCCTAAATCATAAACTGGGGTAGAATCTTACAGGTGTCAGTACATGGGTAGTTTGGGCTACAGCGAGATTTATGGCAGAATTGGGTGAGAGCTCTGTCCAGGTCGAACTCCCCAATAAAAATAGAAGTGTCAGAAACTCAGCAGGTCTGGCAACATCTGTAGAGAGAAAAACAGAGTTAACCTTGAGTCCTTCATCAGAATGCCCAACTCAACATTGGGATCAACTTGCTGCATCTTTTATGATTTGCTGAGTATGTGATACTGTGCCACTCAACAAATGTGAGGGAAGTTATAGATCATGGTATAAAGGGGAAATAACAAAATTGGCTGAGTGATAGGAAACAGAACGTGATGGCCAGTAGTTATTTTTGGGCTGGATCAAGGTTTGTAATGGAATTTGCCAAGGGTCAGTCGGGACCCTTGCTTTTCCTAATGATCTAGATCTTAGTGAGCAGGGGACAATTTCCAAGTTTGCAGATGACTTAAAACTTGGAATAATTGTAAACTGGGGAGACAATGTGATGCTCCAAGTGGACATTGACAAGTTGGTGGAGTGGGCAGTTAAGTGACAGATGAGGTTGAGAAGTGAGAGGTAATACACTTTCAATGGAAAGACATTGAAAGATAAATAAAATAGGGGTTACAATTCAAAAGTGGGCATGGGGGCACAGAACCCTGTGTGGATATGTAGACAGATCATTGAAGGTGGCAGGACAAGAGGAGAGGGAGAGAGCAGTTAATAAAGCACAGTGTCCTTGGCTTTATTAATAGGGACATAGAGTACAAGAGCAAGGACGTGAAGCTGAAATTGTACAAGACACTTGTTAAAGCTCAGATGGGGTATTGTATACAGATGAGGGTGCTACATTATAGGATATATGTGAATACATTGGAGAAACTGCAGAGCCATTCACAAGAATGATACAAGGAGGGTGAAACTTTTTAGCTCAGTGGATATATTAAGATGTTGGGACTGTTCTGTTTGGAGAGAGAATACTGATAGGAGATTTGATAGAGGCTTTCAATACCATGAGCCATCTGGGTAAAGTGGATAGGGAGAAGCTGTTCCTCTTCCTAAAAGGAGCAGGGACAAGATGGCACAAATTTAAGGTGAAGGGGAAAAGAAGGAATGGTGATATGAAAAGAAACTTTTTCCCTCACCAAGTAGTTAGGATATTGAATGCACTGCCTGGAAATGTGGGGGAGGCAGGTGCAATTGAGGCATTCAGCAGGGCATTGAATGACTATTTGGATAGAAATAGCATGAAAGAATATGGAGAAAAAGCAGGAGATTAGCACTAGGTAATGGTGGTGTTTGAAGCACTGCTGCAGGCATGATAGCCAAATGGTCTCTTTCTGTGTCATCACAATTCTTTGATTTGAAGTGGGCACGGTACTAATATGTGCTGAATAGGTTAGTACTAAGTAATTATACAGATTAATTGTAGGACTTGGTTCTGTAAAGTATTCTTTCACATTATGGCTGCCAAGGTGGAGGTGTGTTTGGGTTCCTGGCAGCGTCTGCATCCAGCACAGATTCAGGAAGGGGACAGTGGCGGAGGGGAATTCGGGCCCTGTACGCGACCTGGCTGCATTGGCAAGGTGAGTCTGAAGTGTACTCATGGGGGCGGCAGAGTCAGGTTTGGGCTGGTGCAGTACCCGGTGGTATCAGTCGCATCTACATTGGAGAGGCCCAGCAAGGAGTCATGGTGGCGAGGGCATCAATGGAGGCGAGATGGCACCAAAGATTAATGACTTTCATTCCAGTGGCAGCTGCACAGCGAAGGGGACTTGTGCCTGGCCACCTGGTCCATGGCACGTGGCAGAGCACTTAACAAGGTGGACTGTAAAGTTGAACACTTTTTTTTTTCTTTATTTCTTTATTCTTCTGTCTTTTATATTCTATGTTTTGGTTTATTTTTCTGTGTTTTGAGATGGCACCGGAGAGTAGCGACACTACACAGCGCTTTTCACTACTTTGTAACAAAATACACATGACACTAAATCAATCAAATCAAATTAATTTTTTTAAAAAATGACTTTTTTCTTAGATCAGCCAGACTTGGTAAATAAACTGTCAAAGATTTACATGTTATAGTGTAGTCTAGCAGTATGATCATATCTTGTACAGGACAATATATCCTAAAAAGATAGGAAGGCCTATCTCTGTTTCTAATGTTTAAATATATTTTGTAGGATTTGGAAAATCTCCAGGAACTCTTCTCTCAATAACGCTTCATTCTGATTTTACACAAGGGTTTGTGCTTCTGAACTACTCATGATTATTATCATCAACTATGAATTCATTCCTTTCAGTGATTCAAGTCACAGAAAGATGTCCTGCTTAGCCAGCACATAGATTGCATGAAAGGCTCCACAGATTTGGAGAGCCCCATAGTTGGCTCTATTTACCCATCTACCTGTGTGCAAAGCTGCTGCAGTCCTGCTAGTAAATAGATCAAAAAAGAAAACATTGCTATTTTTCTGGTAGCTTATGAAGTTCCTGCTGATTAAGGACTATTAATAATGTTAGGCTAATTTATCAGGGGAATTATGAAGTAAGCCCATTATTATGTGATTTATGCCACTCAGATTGTTGGGTAAATTTAGAGAGGCTATATTTCCAGTGTCCAACCTTCTGTGATAAGATCGCAGATTGGAAAATGGAGCATGAAAATCAGTGGCCCAGTTCACAGTCATTCTAACTTCCCAGCTATGAAGATTAATGGGACATCTTGGGCATGTCAAAGGCACTAAATGAATGCATGTTTTTTTTTCCGTCCTAATGAATAAAAGACCAAGAGTACCAGATAACAGGTGTACTGACTTTTAAGCCCAACTTTCCAATCTGTCATACAATGTTCCCTGTGGGTACAATTTTGCGTAATATCAACTGGCATTTCTGAAATGTAAGCCAAAAGAAGTCCTAGTAATTATCTGTAGGAACCACAGCTATACAAAGATTTGGTGAACGTCAATCTGATTTAAGGTTAAGTTGTAAATGGTTTGTAAAATGGATGAATCTAAGATAAAGGCATTTGATTTAACTAAGGCAAAGGTGCATGTTTTCTGCAGATGATTGATGTTTGTGCTGCTCCTACTGAGTACTTGAATGGGGTTAACAACTTTGTAACAATGGTTCACAAAGGAACTTGATCTCAATGCCCTGAAATTATTGCACAAAAGAACTTCAGTCTCTAATTTCAAATTACGAACACATTTTACCTGAGGAGGACTTCTGTGACTTATTGCGGAGGCTGATTTAATTCAGCACCCTAGTTCTATAAACCAATTTCCTATCTTTAAGGCTAGTGCATTCAGCCTTGCCTCTTGCCCATGTGTGATCTATTGCAGGTAACCTTGAAGGAGAAAGTAATTAAGTACGTATAATTTGCTGATCCATATTATTTCATAAAACTTTTCTGTTGGTTTTGAAGAGGTTAAAAATGTTTGTATTTTGCCTTTGACAATCTTGTTGTCATCATCTAAAGACCTGTTTCTTTCTTGGTTTTTATGTATTTTCTGTCATTCTGGTAGATTTCTGGGTCTTGTCAATTTTCTTCCTATACACACACACACACACACACACACACACACACACACACA
>JAHRHZ010000264.1:16023487-16057004 GCA_024137785.1 Ginglymostoma cirratum
ATGCAGTGTTTGTAGCACTCTGTCTAGCTTTTTTTCAAAGTTTCTGTCTCCACTATGGGCCTTAATCCCCTCTTGTTCCTCCTCTTCATTGCATCTGCAGTACCTGCGTGACTCTCACTCCCTTTTAGTTTTGTTTTCAGACCAATGGTATTTAATTGGAGAGTTACTCTTGGAGAGAGAGAATATTGTGGGGATGAAGGAATGAAGAAGCTAAATTTGAGGATCGGAGAATCTTGGAAAAGTATAATAGTCAGCAAAATACTTAACATTTGGCCCAGAATTTGCAGAGAATGGACAGAGGAGTTGTGGCCTATCAGGTAGTGGGATGGAGATCAAGACTTGGAAGTTGTTAAAGGAGGTAAAGGACATGAAGAAATGTGTCTCTCTGCTTCTAAATCTCTCCTTTATTTTGCTATATTTCAATCCTCTCAGTATTCCTTAAATTCCCATCTGTTATTCTGATTTCTCACCCACATTGCTTTATATTCTTCTCTTTGCTTTCTTTTGGTATCTCTTTCTCTCATTAAGAGGACATTTTGGATCCTAGCTGTGATGTACAGCTGGGTGATCAGATACGCAAGTAGGAACTGTTTATACCAGCTGGATAGATGGATGAACTGGCAATCTGGACAACACTCACGAGTCAAACAAGGAAGTACAACGAGCTTTGGCTCAGTGGTAGTAATCTCACTTCTGATTCAGAAGTTGTCTCACTTTGATTTGATTTTATTTATTGCCACTTGTATTTTGTCACACAACACAGTAAAAATTGTTGTATTGGTCACCACTCTCTGATGCCATCTTAAAACAGAAAAACAAGCCAAAACATAGAATGTAAAGACCTAAAAATAAAGAAAAAGTTGTTCAACTTTACAGTCCTCCTTGTTAAGTGCTGCGGCTTGGGCCTTGTGGCCAGGCATGAGACCCCTTTGCTGCTAGAATGAAAGTCGCCACTTTTGAAGTCTTGAACACGCAAAGCAGGCTAACAGTGAGGCTTGGAGCATTTGCAGAGGTGATGCACTCCAGGTTATCTGACTACTGAAGGAGCTTTATTAAATCCTACACATTATCGACGCTAGTTCTTCCAGCGACTTGCCTCGGTTTACTTCCTTATTCTCAGTAGCCATATCCAGATGTAATTAAAAACAAAAGATTACCAGGCATACAATCAACACCAAGCAATTTGACACTTCAGCCCTGATTTTCGTTCTCGGCTGAGGTGGAGATTGGGAAATTTTGGCCCTGCAAACCTAAGATGGCTGCTCACACTTAAATTTTCAGTCTTGGTTTGAGGCAGGCAAGATCAGGAATTGTGCCATCCCAAGAGAGATTGCCAGTTCCCAAGGCGGCTGGTTGGAAAGCCTACCTCTGGGCTTTAATATTGTGGTCAAAGTTTAAAAGTAAAACATAAAAACATAAAATATCCCTCCTGCCCACTGTTTTCACACCCTCCCCCACCCTGTCACATGTTCACTATTGCCCCATCCAAAACACACCTATGCTCCAATCATCCCCATGACCATTTATAACCCCTATTACCAACTCTTACCCCTACCCATCATCATTTCTCCTTCCCTCTCCATGCCAACTCATTTTGTATCCATTGTAGAGCCATACTGACTGACGGTTTGGAAAAGGAAGTCCCATTGACAACAAAAACAATTCAATATATTGATATTCCTCCAACTAATACCCTAAGAAAATGAACATTTTACTTAAGTGTTTAAACTGACATTGAATAGAAATGCTTGTTTACATAAAAAAATTGGAGCTGTCAGTCAAAAGGTTAAGCACCCCATTGTGAAAACAATACCTGAGTAAATGTAGTCATATAGCACAAATCTTCTAATGGTTTATCTGAACTCTGAAATACCTGCCACTCCACACATTTTGATTTTTGGAAAGTTGGCAGTCTCAGTGTGTTTATGCACTTCATATGAACAAGTATACCTTTTCAAAATTCCAAAAAGTGCCTCGTCCCTGTCATTGGTGTCCCAGGACCAGTGACATAGGGATATGTTACTACTCCAAAGGGGGAGAAATGAAAACCATTTTGAAGCTATCATACCAATTTGCCTCAGATATTCCCTAAATCCTATCATTGTCAACCATGTAAACTAGCGTACTAAACCCTTTCTCCATTGCCCCTCGTATCGGCTATGCTATCCTCTGACCCTCTACCCGTTCCCATAACTCAATAATACACCAATGTCAACATAGTGTCCATTTCTACCTATCAACCTTTCGCCTTCACTTACCTTGCCCACTCAGACTACCCTGGGATTATATCCACAAGGGCACCTTACATTTCCAAAGGGGTACCCTGACTATCTAAAATAAACGCATTTAGGACAAACCTGCTCTTATCTGGTCTAATCTTCTCGCTCTAGGTTCCAGGCATCAGGAACTTCAAAATTCCATTTCATTGGATGCAGGTGGTACTATGAATGTCTAGGTGCTTCTGGGAGCTGCACAGACATGACCAATGTACAGGTCCCATGATAATGAGACACGCTGTGTACAGGCACAGGACTTGGGATTCTGGACTTTTTTTGACATTTTTGCCATGATAAGACCAGTTTTGGCAGAATTGTTTGATGCTCTGCATAATCCAAGATTGGTGTCAAAAGTTAGTTAGGAACTGCAGATGCTGGAGAATCTGAGATAACAAGGTGGAGAGCTGGATGAACACAGCAGGCCAAGCAGCATCAGAGGAGCAGGAAGGCTGATGTTTCGGGCCTAGACCCTTCTTCCCAAAATGTCAGCCGTCCTGCTCCTCTGATGTTGCTTGGCCTGCTGTGTTCATCCAGTTCTACACCTTGTTATCTCTCTTGGTGTCAAGAGGAATCACTCTCCCCTCCAAATCTGGAGTTCAGCTGTTTTCTCCAGGTTTGAACCAAGGCTGGAATGAGATCAGGAGCTGTGTGGGTTCTGCCAATGCCATACAGAGTGCCAATGAACAAATTATTGGGAACAAGAAGTCTGCTGTTCTTTCCCACTCCCTCCTGGGTCTGAAGTCAGGCACAATTCCTCTCCTGTTGATCCAATGTCTAGTGAGTGAAAAGAAATTTCTTCTGTTTACTTCTCTCTCTCTCGTTGCCAGTTATTCTCGATTGGGCAGTCACAAGGCTGCAGTCAGAACTAAAGAACATATGAACGTGTTGTTTGCTGTAACCTACCAAGGATGTTTTATTCCATAGCTGTGAACTCCATAATAGCTCAGAGCAAATCTATATAAGCTGTTGAACCTGGCTGATGACTTACCAGTATGACTCACCTGTGCTCACGTGACTCTCTTCTTAAAGGGACAATACTCCAAAATAATATACACCAACTGTAATACCTATCAATTTCAGATTTCCAATATCTGCAGTATTTTGCTTTTACCCCAGAACATAAACCTGTGATGTTGGGCACCTAGGGCTTTGCCATTATGCTGCTGCTGCTGTTTTGGGTTTAGTCTGTGTCATCCATGACGTTAAAGGCTGCAGAGCAGTAGACAAGTTTGATAAGGTTTCAAAAAGGTTGACTTTGATCCTGGATAACAAGGTGTGGGGCTGGATGAACACAGCAGGCCAAGCAGCATCATAGGAGCAGGAAAGCTTGACGTTTCGGGCCTAGAACCTTGTTCATTTCTGATGAAGGGTGTAGGCCCGAAACATCAAGCTTTCCTGCTCCGATGATGCTGCTTGGCCTGCTGTGTTCATCCAGCCCCACACCTTGCTATCTTGGATTCTCCAGCATCTGCAGTACCTTTTATCTCTGACTTTGACTTTGATCCTGGTTCTGTCCTTGGCCATGTTGAGCATGAATCTGTACAGTGAGACTTTTTTTCATAGTATTCTGGAATCATCATCGTTCAGGGTACTAGCCAGTTATAGCCATGCTGCCAGACTTGTTTAATAGGCTCACCATTTCGCTGGTATCTCTAGCAGAATGTATGTCATCCGATTATCATAATTTTCTTGGGCTCAATATTTTTCGATAGCATTTTTATCAAAGGTAGGCGTGTCACCTGTCAGCTGCTAGCTTTTAGGTTCAAAGGCAACGCACAAGTATCATCTTGTTGTGAGCCATTGTTACTTGCAGGCTGTTCATCCCTGTAACGTGCAAGTAGATCTTGAAACTTGAAATCTATTGATCCCATAGCGTGAGTGGATCTTCCAAAAATGAAAGGAAAGGTAAGGGAGCTCATCAATGTAAACTATTTTCCATCACCCTGCTCACCATTGCTGTTTTATGCTTCACACATTTGCAGAGATGATGTAATCCAGGTTACATATCTGCAAGAGGAATTTTTAAAAGAAGTGTTAAAATGCCAGTTCCGTAAAAGAAATATATTGGACTTGAAGGTTAACAAATGTTGAGTCTCTCCAGGATTTACTGCTTATATTTAAATATCTCCGCTTTTATGTGTCCTGTGGTTTACTTCAGTTTTGTTTAAAAACCAAAAGAACTGCAGATGCTGTAAATCAAGAACAAAAACAAAGTTGCTGGAAAAGCTCAGCAGGTCTGGCAGCATCTGTGAAGGAGAAAACAGAGTTAACGTTTCAGGTCCGGTGACCCTTTCCTCAGAACTGATGGTGGCTGGGAAAACGTAAGTTTATACATAAACTGCCTACCAGTTTATATATAAACTGATGTTTTCCCAGCCACCATCAGTTCTGAGGAAGGGTCACCGCACCCGAAACGTTAACTCTGTTTTCTCCTTCACAGATGCTGCCAGACCTGCTGAGCTTTTCCAGCAACTTTGTTTCAGTTTTGTTCGTTTTTTTTTCCCCCCGTCAGTAACCACACCCAAATTTAACTAATCAAATGCAGAGAACAAAGGAAAAAACCAGGCGCACAATCAAATACCTTCCAGTTGAACATGACAGAAATTCTGGTGTTCAGGCTGTTTGAAGTTGCCTGAAACTGTTCTGACAAGGAGGAGTTAACGTCAGGAGTAGGGTGGAGCTGGAATGACTGGCCAGTCATTGTCAAGTGAATGTGCCGAAGAGAGCCTGGGGAATAGATTTAGCTGAACTGATTAAAATGCGCTTCCATAGCGTGGAGGTGGGGGAGTAGGTTTCTTAGTGAAATAAATCAAGCCTACCTATTGAAAAGAACAAGAAGGACCTGTCACTACTGAATGTATAAAGGACCGTGCGGACTGGGTCATCAGAATTCTGCAGAGACACAAGGTAAAGCCTCCTGCTATCTGAAACAAAACCACAAGTTGCTGGAGAAACGTAATAGATCTGGCAGGATCTCTGGATAGAAAGCAAAGTTAACACGTTGGGTCCTTACTGAGAACACCTTCAGAAAAGACTGCAGCTATTTCCGAAAAATCGAAGAAATTGTTGATAAAACAGCATCTTGGCCAACAATTCATACTGCAGCCAGGTAGTCCATGGTAAATTCGAGGCTCCCAACATAAAATAGACTCATTCAAGAGATTTTTGAAAGGTAAAAAATCAACATTTCATTCAGAATGAGCCTTCTATATCCTAAATGCTGCTTATTGCGATACGGTTGCAGGTAAGTAAAAAATTCAAGATATCGGCTCAAATAAACTTTGCAAAGTTTTATGATAAATTTGCCTGGTCATTTTTGTGCCTAACCGTTTATTAATTGGCATTTGCCAATTTGAGTTTGAGCAATTTGATTGTTCAGTGCTCTCCCTACCCATTTCATGTTGGTGCTTGCTGATGTAGGCAAATTTTCCATTTGTTCTAGTACAAAAGGCCATTCAGTTTGTCACATAATTAGTAGTAGCTCTTCATTTGTTGCTGGTCCTCCAGCTATATTTCTCTGCACTTTTATTGCACGCTTCCTTAGCAACGTCCCGATTCCCTTTTAAATGTTGTTGTAATTGCTACCTCAGTTGGCACCTCTAGTAAAGTACAGTATTGATGTTTTAATAACCTCAGTCTTGGGGGAAAAAGTCTTCAGTCTTCTGCTTTTATTGTTTTCGGGATAAGCTTGGATCAGTTAGTTCTTGTTGCCAGTTTCAGCAATCTGGAAATTATGGGTAGGTATTTGCTTTTCACTCTGCTGTAAAATGGATGGTAGTGACTCAGCAATTTAATGAACATGAAAAAATTGAGAGAGATGTAAAACAGGTTGCCATAACTCTCCCACAAAATCCAAACGTATCTCCTTTGTTCATACATCACCCACTTCTAACAATGATTTTCTGATATACACTGGGAGTCACTGCATCTCCCTGCCCCAGGTAAGTGTTCAGAAGAGAAGCTCCTTTGCAAAAATAATAATCTTTTTAAGAGCTTTATACTAGTATTCTATAGAGTCATAGAGACAAAGAAGTAAACCCTTCAGTGCAACCTGTCCATGCTGACCACAGTCTCAAACTAAACTAGACCCACCTGCCTGCATTTGGCCCATATCCCTCCAAATATCACCTATATCCTGTGCAACCTCAACATGATGTCCCAGCTCCTATAGTCAAGAGGGTTGAGCAATGAAAGCAAGTATGCTAAACACCTCCTTAACCAGCCTGTCTACATGTGACACTAACGTCAAAGAATTATGCACCTGAACTCCTAGGTCTCTCTGTTCTACAATACTGTTCGAGGTCCTACTTTTATTTGTATAAATTGTGCCCTAGTTTATTTTACCAGAATGCAATAAGTTATACTTCAACTTGTATGAAAATAAAGTTACTTGTCTTTGTTACATTTAATATGGTGGACTCCTTGCATTGCATACATGTCAGTTTGTCATGTTCTGTGGAACATCAGTGTTTCAGACGAGGTGCCCACCACTGTGTGTGTAGAAGAGGACCAGCAATGCACCTTTGCTTAACCAGAAGCTTGTGCTTTGAAGTAAAACTGGAGGTTGGTTAGCTCAGTTCACTGGTTTCTGATGCAGAGTAATGCCAACGCATGGATTGAATTCCCACACTGGCTGAGGTTACCATGAAGGACTCTCCTCAACCTCTTCCCTCGCCTGAAACATGGCGACCTTCAGATTAGAGCAGTATCAGTTGCATCTCTCTCTTGCTCACTGACACGCTCTCCCTCGCGCACGGTCTCATGAAGGTCAGGCCTGTGGTCCAGTAGGACTATGTCTTTGAATATTGGAACTCAGCTGTTGGATATTCAGTTCCTCGCCACATTATGTAGGAATGCGAAGGATGTGTAAATGTGATCTAAGCAGATACATGGACCAGGATAAGCTGGTTGAGGAGAATTGTATTTTGTTCATGGGAGAAGTGAGAGAATATGATTGTAGGCATGAATTAGTGGTTGGGACTATGAGCACAAACTGGTGAAGGAAATAGGAAGATGAGTTCAAAGGAGACAGAGTGTGGGCGGAGGCAAGAAGGGGCAACAGGTATGACAGCGCACCACTATCCAATGCCATCCTATCCTTCAGTCCAGGAGTCAACCTTTTTGTTATGAGGGCTATTCTTGAGATTTTCTCAGAGGCGATTTTTGGGCTCTGGGGCTACTTTTCCTTCCACTTTGTGATGCTATCACATTGTAACAATACCTCCTGTGTTTGTACTGACATTGGCTATTTGGACTCACGGAAGCAAAATTAGGAATAACTTACCAATATCCTCGAATACTCAAATCTCCAATAATGTTAAAGTCACAATGCACAAGGAAAGCATTGATTTCCTAGGGGCCACAGTATTTACATTCATAAAAGACAACATGAAAAAGAAATATTTCTGATAATTAAATAATCCTCTACGCACAAAAAAACCCATCCCTTTAAATACATCTTCTGCATACTGGTGAGGTCTAATGTGCTGGGATTTCCATTGCACATTTTCATCTAGGCAGTTGCGACCTTATTCACTCTGTCAGCTGACATATTTCAACACTGTTCTCTTTTCCTGTGGTTGTCTTCTCAACACCACCACCATCCCATTTTTGAAGTTCCTTTTCCCTTCCTGTAGCCTGTTCTTCCAAACACCCAATACAGTTCCTGCAGCTTGCTTCTTCCTCAAAGAGCTCCCCTTGCATCATCCTTCTCCCTCCCCAAATGCTCCTGTAGCATCTCCAGCCTGGCTGAAGCCCTCGCTGCAGTCTGAGCAGATAGAAAACTGCATCTGGCAAGTGACCCTTCTGATCTCAGCAAAACACTCCACAGTAAAACAAAAACCCATCAAGGCCAGCTGTGGCCGTTGTTATCATCAGGCTCCTCGCCCTCAGCAAAAGGCAGTCTCCTGGTGACACCCTCAATGCTAGCACTTGTTTTTGTGACTGCTGTTTGCTTCTCCAGTCACAGGTTGTTTCTCTCCTATGTGTGTTGCTGCTAGGTTCATTGGTGAGCCTATCAGTAGCAAGCATGGAAGAGATCCAGCCTGTGATTGGAAGAGTAGATCAAGGCCATTTTCTTCCATTCTATTCTGTCAAAAGGCAATCTTGTTCTCGTTGCCCCTGTCGGTGAATTCTCCCAAGTGGTTTAGAGACCTTTTGGAGTTTGACCCATTGACCCCCATGTATTTGAACATTGTCTCAACTCGTTCCCAGGCAGGGTGTGAAATTCTGGCCATTGAATACACTGCGTACAAGAGGCCTATTATTCAAGGCTGTTTAGAGTTGGCAGCTTTTGAACCTATGTTATTTAACTTATTTTATTTTATTCTATTTTATTTAATATGTTGATTTGTGTGCTGCAGTACGGGTATTGGAAAAGTTTTTAACCCTAACCAGCCATTAATGTCACGCCCACAAATTCTAATGAACTCTGCCACCTGTACTAAAGTTAACAAGGTTGTGTGTTTGAACAGCAGGCCAGGCAGCATCAGGAAAGTTGACGTTTCGGGTCTGGACCCTTCTTCAGAAATGGGGGAGGGGAAGGGGGCTCTGAAATAAATAGGGAGAGGGGGGAGGCGATGACGGAAAGTGGATAAAGGAGCAGATAGGTGGAGAGAAGATGCACAGGTCAAGGAGGCAGGGGTGAAGCTAGTAAAGGTGAGCATAGGTAGGCAGTTGGGATGGGGTTGGTCATCCAGCTCCACACCTTGTTATGTCAGACTCCAGCATCAGCAGTTCCTGCTATCTCTACGGTTGTATGTTTGTCTTGATGCAAAGTGTGGAATTGAGGCCACATTGTAGATTATAGCTGCTACAAGTCCTAACAAGAAACATTGACATGACAGCAAACTGGCATCATGGATTGAATTTTCCACACATCTGTATTCAGGTTTTTTTTTAGAACTACAAATCACATTTTCAACAGACAGACCTGTTGCATGTATACTTGCAGATTTTGCCAGCTTATGGAAGATTGAAATCGCAACAAAAGATATTGAAGTATTTTGAGGTATCTTACTATTCGTTTTAAAAATCTCTAGAGAAGAGATTGATTGTATTTCTATAGCATTTCTGTATGAAAATAGGATGATATGCATTCTAGCGTTAACTTGCTATCATTTATTATCTGTACTCGTTAAGTTGTCTATTGCTAAATTACTGCTGAGAAGTAAAGTAACTACCATCAATCTCAATGGTCTAATGATGATTTAGTCCAGATATTTATGAAGAGATCTGGGGCAGCTAAATTTGTCTTTGTCCAGCAGCCAACCAAAACACATCAGATGATCTAGTGGGTGCAAAATTTGTTGAACCAATGATGGTCTTGAGTTGGAGAGCACAATGATGCAATACCAGAAAAATGTACATCGCACCCTCAAGTTGCAGCCAAAAATAGGATGGTGTGACAAGTAATACCCAATGATAGAAATAATATCACTTTACTTGTGCTTTTGTTTTACTGTCTTCTATTTAATTTAAACAATATTTTTAAGCCTTTAATGACCATTATGCTCATTCAGACTAAATACTTCCATTACAAACCTAACATTCTCCTGACACAACTTATCGAACAGGTTTTCACTAGTCACTCATAGTTTGACATTAATGTTCTTTATTCTGTCGTGAAGCACCTTGGGATATTTTCTAAGCTGAATATGGTTTATCAATGCCCGTTATTATCCAGAGAGCTGACGACATTTAATTGCTACCTAGCAGAACAGTAAGTGGAGCAAGCACGTCATTTTCCTAGAATTGCAAGCTTCTCCATGGTACAGGATGCAATTGACTTAAAACATATTGTTTTGTGGATGCCGTATATCAACTCTTGTCCAATACCGGAACTGAAAGTGCTTTCCCGTCCTCAAAGTCCAGCAGTTTTGAAGTCATTTTATAGCAGAACTAGCATTTATTCTGCCTCTCTAACTGCCCTGGAGATAATTCATTTTCTTGCTAGACCATCTCAAAGGCAAATAAGCATCAAAATTTGGCCAGACCCAGTAAGGACAGCGTATGTTCTTCCCCGAAAGAGCTTCAGTAAACTAAATGGATTTTTACAGAGCTTCGATAGTGTAAATACAGTAACTTTTTATTTTTCTTTATTTTTGCATTGTGGGCCAAAAATGGAATTAGGCTACTGCTTTAAACCAAAGAGACTGTGAAAACAGTTGTTTCAGTTGAAACAAGTTGCTGGGGCAAGCACTAGAGAAGGTTTGCTAAACCAGTTGGTCCTGTGCGTTGGTGTTCAGGGCAGTTTTGCCCAGACACGGTTTCTTGATTAGTTTTCAATCAGACTAGAGTAATACTGTATTCAAATGCATCGACAGCCTTGGAAAATGCAGAAATCAGGCACTCTGAGATGGCACAAAGGTTTTGTATGTCAGGAGTGCTCAGTACAAAAACAATTCTCTGGGCAGGTGGACAGTCTGGGTGTGGAAGCAAAAAGCCTCCAGACTCTCAAGAAGACAACATCCTCTGTCTGCTTGCACAGAAGCTACAAAGAATTGGAAGATAACTAACTATTCTCACTCACCATTTGTTCATAAGCTGCTTCCAACAAGTTGACTAAGGAGAAAAAGAACAGGAAAAGAGGAGGTGACCGAAGATGTTCATTCTGCCAAAGCTATCCAGAAGAATTAGTCAATGTGCAATTCTACTAACTCAATCCCCCAAGTCCCCATTCACGAATAGTTCCACATCACATTGTCTCTGTCAGTGACTGTCAAAACAGCCATTTGGCTGCAATGGAAGATTAAAAGGCCTCACAACATAGACATTCTAAACCAAACTTATAACTTAAATTCTGCCACAGTGCATGAAAAATAAACTAATCACTTTTTTTGTGCCGTCTCTTGGTACCTGATTTTGGTATTTTCCTTTGACTGTGTTAAGTGTTCCAGTATTACTCCATTGGCTGCAGTATGGCGGAAGTTGAGGAGACTGCAGGTAACAATGGAGGATGTTTCAATGAGCACTGAAACCAAAAGACCCAGCTGCAAAGTGTATCTAGCTGCGCTATTGCGGCAGCAGCCTGGCAAGACTGGCTGGTGATGGCAACAGCTAGGCCACGGGTGGAATAGCAGATAACAAGTAGGACAAATGCTGACATCCTGAGAAAGGACAGTATGCCTTTGCCCCACTGAGTCATTACCATTGACACCTCCATAATCGGAATAAACCCCTTTTGCACTGATTTGCGTAATCTCGAAGGCCGCAGCCTGAGCTGGCATGGCAACAAGCTTCCAGGTCATGGTAGCTTCCACTACAGCACTCCGATGTTAAGTTACTGCTGTTTGTACTGTGATGAAAGCAGTGATAGTGACCATCTGACCTGTCACATTTGATCTAAAAAGGTAGAAACTGACTTTCTGTAAAGAATGGTTCCTAAGGTCATTGGAAAAAATATGCGTCAAGTATGTGGAGGAGCCCTCCATACTATTTGATATTGAACATTGGCAAATTTCTTAATGCATTGAACATGTTTTTGTGCAATCCACTAGTATTCTTCTGCAGGCTGCCCCATCATAGCCTCACCCGAATGCCTTTCAGTGAAAACAGCATGGAGCCTTGCCTTCCATGAGTTAGAACACCAACTATCCTTGTTCCCTAGGCCTGACTGGAGCTTCTTGGTGCCTGGTGTCTCACCATACATAGAATCCACCACTGATCTCTAAGATGTATCAGTTTTCAAGCTCATGGTTACAAGTGTGAAACCAAGAGACAGTACTGTGACTTCTTCATTACTCTCCTCTTGGTGTACCTTCGCTAGTAGGTCAGGTTGTAGACATGATTAACTGAAAGGATAAAGTCACAACAGTAAGGTTGTGGCAGGAAAATAGTAGATGCATGTGCGCACCTCGGTTTGTATATTGGAAAGACTGTGGATTGATTGGAGGTGCAGGATTTTAAAAAGGAGTATTAATTGTTTTCATTTTTGCAGCTTTATATCCTGTTGGTGTTCACTGACTCTGAGTCTCCATCTTCGTGGCTAACATTGCATCCTCCTTGAGGATCACATTATGCATGCGTATTCCTGTTCTTTGGCATTTAGCTCCTGTTGCCTCCGGTATCCTACAAGAAGGAGGGAAGTGGCTTAGTCGGGTTTGTGCAGTCCCTGGGACAATGTGACTGAGGTTGAACAGTTTGGGATTAAAAGATAGGTGAAGTAATGAATGTTTGATGTGAGGCCTGAGCATTAGAGATTGTTGGTAGATGGGGTTGTAGTCATTTGAGCAATGGCTAAGATTATTAATGTAGTTGGTAGGAAATTTACCTTTGAAGATGCACTGAATTTTTTTTTTCCCTGTTCCGTTGCAGCCAGTTTCCTTTTGACTATGTATCTGGAGGGCCTCCAACAAAACCTCCAGTCCAGTGTTTGAAATTCTACGCTCCCCTATGATGCCAATGTTGTTTCCTGGATCAGTTTTCAGCCCTGATTCCCGGCACACACTGCAGCAACCATGACATTTCCCCAAATAAGAGATGCAACATGGGTTTTATCTGTGCTGAATTATCAGAATTTTGGCCATCTGCTGATAGGTCCAACCAATGTGGTTAGTAAACAATGTAGTTAGCATTGACAGAATAAATAAATTATTCAAATGAGCAGGCAGCACAAAACTGATGTGTTGCCTCCACTGAAACGAACGGATGTACATTAATCACGACTCAATTCTCCTGCCTATTGTCATTGCTGTTCAGTTTAGCCCCATAAATTCTGATGATTTTGGCAAGAATCTGAGCCTACAAGATCAGAAGATTTTCAAAACAAAAAGCAAACTGAGAATACAAAACTGTTATTTTTCACTGAACGTATTCTCAGAATTATACTCGGGGAAACTTTGTTGGACATGCAATAGCTACCAACTGAATTGGTCTGGGATCATATACAGGGTAAAATCGTTTTTATTATTCACTGGTATTCTCGTTATTAAAAATGGAAATACTGAAGCTGCTAGAAGTATTCCAGTTAGGTAATGTAATATACAGGGAAAAAAAAAAGTGTTAAAGATTCGAGCCTGGTTCAGAGAACTTTATTTTACTTCAGATTTCCTGCATCCACTCTATTCTGCATTTATACTGGTGTTCTAGTTTCCAGGTTGTTTTCTGTAAACTAGAACATATGGATCTCACACAGTTATTAATGCAGTAGTTTTGCTTTGGATAATTGTCGTACGTCAAGACCAAAGTAGTTTGGATTCCTTGAACTCTGACAGATGCATTCATGTGCACACAAACACTTTATTTAAATTTTATTTCAGTTGAATACAGATCAAGCTTTAAGATGGCTGAACTAAGTAGTTGTGGAACCATTATAGTCAATAGGTATGCTCAACTGGAGCAACTGTACCTTTTCAATCATTTCCGTCTTAAAAGTTGACTTGTTCTATTATGCTTCTGATTAATCCCTGTCAATATCATAAAATTAATGATCACCAGCTTTCCACTGCAAGAATTATCAAAGTCATTAAATAAAATGCTAAAGTAAGATTATCAGGTCCTGATTCTAAGAATTCTATTCATTTCAGAATTCATATTTTAAAATAATTATTGACCTGGAATTTTGTGGAGTCAAGAAAATTTCATGAGTCTGTTTTCTCAAAAAAAAAAAGCAGCCAATACCTACATTTAAAAACCACCTTCCCTATTTCCAACAGATCCTATTTAAAAAGTGGAGGGGGAGGGGATAGAGCATAATCCATGTGCCTGAAACCAAAACTCTGCAGAGCCGTTTGAACAAAGTGTTTCATGCAAAATGACTCCTTTTCCTTAGCCCCACAGCATAGGATCCTCAAAACTTTTAAAGTAGTTGTAAAAGCGTTTGAAGGGAGTATTAGGTCCTGTAGAGCTGTGAATGTGTCAAGTTATTTAAATCCTCAGCCCTTCCAAAAACAAAGGAATAGCCCCTCTCTATCAGTTGTTAGGTTACAAAAGCCTCAGTGTCAAGTTATTTAAATCTTCAGCCAATTAAAACTGAAATCCTGATTAAGCTGTTCTCCTGAAAAAGATTTAAATGATAAGCAAACCCGGCAAGTGTGGGCCCATGTACTGCATTCCCAGATTTTCCCCACCCATAACACCATTTTTTTGTCTATTTGTGTCTTTTTGTGTAGGGGAAGTTTTATAAGGTTACGAGTTTTAACTAATAATTATATGTTAACAGTTCATAGGTTATAGCTACAGATATATAACCTATATATGTGTTTGTAATAAATAGTAGATTTTATTAAGTACGGGAACCTATGATTTCTGTTAAGTTGGGTCTCAAAAGAAAGGTAAACGGGTGAATTCTGTGAAGTTTTAAAATGTTTTGTCATGTCTCCAGGAATAGTGGAGCTTTATTACCAATGTGTTACCCAGTGACAAGACTAAAGTAGAATATTCCATAAAACACCTGAGTTGTAACAGGAATGTAATAGAAAGGCCTTGAAGCTTCAGAAGGCAAATCATGTAGCACTGGATACCCAGTTTCTAACCTACTCTTCCAACCACAGTGTTTATATTGCTGGTGTCGTTGAGTTTCTAGTCAGTGGTCACACTTAGGTATGATTGTGGGAGATTTAATTATATTCATGTCATAGAAATGATTAGATTCTCTCTCATTGGGGATGGTCATTGTCTGGCACTGAAATAACAAAAATAACTTGCTGATTGTTGTTCAGGTCTTCCCATGAAAGAGGTAGGATGTGGTTCATTATTCAGTTCCATTCACAATTTCACAGGTATTGTGCAATTATGGTAAGAAAAACACATCTGACGCATCTTAGCCCCCAAGCATTTGAAGATGGATGGATCACAGGTGCACCTCCTTAGGAATTCCAGTAGTCGTGTGTTGGGCTGAGATGATTGGTCAGCAAAGGACAAAACTCCAGAGATAAAAGGTACTGCAGATGCTGGAGAATGCGAGATAACAAGCGTGGGGCTGGATGAACACAGCAGGTCAAGCAGCATCATAGGAGCAGGAAAACTTGACGTTTCGGGCCTAAACCCATCACAAAACTCCCTTCCTTTTGCTAGGTATAAATTCAACCCATACTAATGTTTCCTTTGAACATTACTGACTTAAATTTAGCTAGCAATTCTTAGTAATTCACTCAGTACAATTCTGCCTTGACCACCCTTGAGGTTAGCTGCTTCTGACTTCTCAAATTCAACTCTTTTGGTTGGACCAAGATCTGGAGCCAAATTGTCCTGGCAGAACTGAAGAGCTCATTGATGAGCAAGCTATTGATGACTGAGTGCTATTTGATTGTATAGTCAATGGTACCTTCCCTCACTTTGTAATTATTGAGTGAACAGACAGGGCTGTAATTGGCCAGTTTGATTTATCTGCATTTTTGCATGCAAGATATACTAGGACAATGTTCAACTTTTGATTAGTATTGCATCCGTCCTGAAACAGCTTAGCTGGGAGCCTGGTCGGTTTGGGAGCCACAATCTTAAATGCTGCAGCAGAATGTTGTTAGTGCTTATAATGTTCACTGCATTTAGTGCACTTGCCAATTTTTTGATATTATGTCATACAAATTGAATTATTTGAAGACTGGCTTCTGTGCAATGGGGACCTCTGCATCCACGCAGCACTGTTGCCTGAAGATAGCTAAAAGGAGGTTCACCTTCTCTTAAATTTGTAAATATTTTCTAAACAACCTGTTTGGAGACATGATGAGCAGCTGCAGGTGGAACTTAACCTTGGACCTCCTTTTTCAGAGGTAGGAAAACTATACCGCAGGACCCTCCACCCAATCCCCATGTTCTGTACTTGTATATTGGGCTTTGCCGTCCTTGGAGATGCAAATGTTTGTACGCTCTTCTCCCATTGGCTACTTAATTGTCTGCCATCGTTGATGACTAGATGTGGCAGGACTACAAAGAGCATTGGATTCCATAGCTATGTCAATAACTTACTATTTCTGCTCTTTTTATTCATGGGGTTGGGTCGCCATTTGGATTAACATTTATTGCCAACCTTAATTTCCCTTGCAGGGATGATGATGAACAGCCTTCTTGAACTGCTACAATCTTCAGAGTTTAGCAAATCACTGTTCTGTACTTTTAACTTCATGGGGTTTATATCCCATTTACAGGGACACCTGATTCTGCTCCTTGTATGCCTTCTATATTCCATATTGACCCAGTTGTGGTCTCCTTGATTAGTGGTGGTGCAAAAGATATTGAACCATGAGGTTATAGACTGTGTTCTGTATTTGAAGATACTTCCGAAACTGCTTATTATCTCTTTGCTTCTATTGATGCCCAGTTTTGAGTTAGCGGATCTAGCCTTAATGTGGCCCACTCAGCAGAGTAGTAGTGTCACACGAGATGGAAGATGTCCTTAATGTCAAAACATAGGGACCGAGTGGTCGCTGATAGAATACACTTATGAACAGTGTTATGATCCACTTGGGGAAGATGCACTGATTCTCGAGCCCCACTCATCCTGGGGTCCCCTCAAAAGTGAAATGATTTAATCACAATGCCTAGTTTGTCTGTCTGATGGAATCAGGTTAACAGAAAATTGTGACCTGGTTCCTGTGTTTTAGAAGAATTGTTGCTTGTTACAAATTAAAAAAGTTTTAGCCACACTTAAACAAAATGATCAACATGTAATTGTACAGGTAAAAATTCTAACCCCTTTTAAAATACCTGTAGACATATAGACAAGCATAAACAAAATAAATGTTGTTATAGGAGGTGGAAAGAATACTAGGAAAACTCAGTTCAATAGCACAAACTCAAAGGATTGATGAGATGTTCCTTTTGCTTTGCATGACTTTCTGTTCTTCAGTCTCCTTCTCCAGATTCTTTCCCTTCCTCACAAAAGGCACGGGGTGATTGGTACACTAATTATTAAGTCTCTTAGTTTCTGGTTAAAAGCAACATCTTACAGTAACTGAGATAAAAGGTACTACAGATGCTGGAGGATCCGAGATAACAAAAGTGGGGCTGGATGAACACAGCAGGTCAAGCAGCATCACAGGAGCAGGAAAACTTGACGTTTTGGGCCTAGACCCTTCTTCAGAAAAGTTCATCAGAAAAGTTTTCCTGCTGCTATGATGCTGCTTGACCTGCTGTGTTCATCCAGCCCCACGCTTATTAGCTTACAGTAACTGGTGGGAGAAAGTAACTGTCTTTCTTCAGGCTTCACTTAATCTTATTGCAGAGATTCACAGAAACTGCTCCGTCAGCAATCCAAAGGCTCTCCCCCTCTATCGTAAACATGAGCTATTCATCCGCCCAGGAGCCAATCAATGAGTTGTCATCAGGTTAATGACTTCCGGCATCCACTACTGATCACTATTGCATGAATCTCACTCTGCACACAGACCCTGGTACTATATTGTCTTATTTTGCTTCCCACACTGTTTGTAAAGCAACAGTGTAAACAAACTCACAATGAGCTCCAATAACATTTTTTTTATTAGAGCAGGAATACCTTCCAAAATCCTTGGTTTTGAAAACATTCCTTTTCTATTTTAGTCCACAATCAAAATAAAGGTAAATTAAAAACCATCTTCCTTACAACAGATACACCTGAGACAGGTGAGGACAAATGAAATATGATTTTTCCCTCATTTTGATTCTCACAGCCCCTGTTGCAAGCCCCATTCAGAGTTGACTAACTTGCTCAGTAATGAAATTACCGAGCTGCCTTTGGTGCTGGACATTAAAGTTCACACACATTCTGTGGCCTTGCTACCCTTTGTTTCTTCAAAGTGGTATTGGTTGCAATCAACCCATTGAGGGAGTGGGTTGGTTGTAATCAACAAGATCAGGATGAAAGTAATACATTTGACTTGATGCTATAAGCCTTCAAGCAATTCTGAATCATTGCTGATTACTCTTCCTAACTGGGCCACCACCTTTTGGACTTAACTTGGGATGGTGCTGAAGGTCCCTGGGACATTGGCTGAGAAGTGTAATTCTATAAGATGACATGTATCATCAGGCTGTTTCTTCATTCGCCTGCAGATAGCTCTCCCGACTTTGACGCAAGTCCTCGATTGTCGATGAGAAATATGTGTTTAACTGGGCTGGGTGTATTTTTGTTATATCTGAATCCAATACTGAGTTTGAATCTGAGCCGTTTTACCAAGTTTTATTCTCCTCCGTAATCTTTATGGCAATTTGCTACAACTGCTAATGGTTGAGCATATTACTGGGCCTGGGAGCTCATACAAGGAAATAAGGGTAATAATGGAATCCCTACAGTGTGGAAGGAGGCCATGCGGACCATCTAGTCGCCACTGACCCTCAGAGCATCTCGCCACCCTATCCCATACATTTCTTGTGGCTAATCCACCTAACCTGCACATCCTTGAAATGCTGTGGGCAATTTAGCATCTAATCTGCACATCTTTGGACTGTGGGAGGAAACTGGAGCACCCAGGGGAAACCCGTGCAGACGCAAGATTGTGTAATCTCCGCACAGACAGTCGTCTGAGGCTGGAATTGAACCCGGCTCCCTGGTGCTGTGAGGCAGCAGTGCTAACCATTGAGCTCCCGTGCCACCCACATTAAGAACGTATTCTCCCCTAAAGGATGTCAGTGAACCAGGTGGACTTTTACAACGACCCAATCTCTTCACATTCACCATGCTGCCTCTTTATTCCAGTTTTACTTTATTTTCTTAAAACCATATTTAAATTCACGAACCATCATGAAGGAATTTAAGGTCATATTTTTGATTATTAATTAAAGTCTCTGATTACTTAACCAGTAACATAACATGTTGAATGAAATGAAAGTTGATTTATCTGGTGGATACAAACTAGATTTAGCACAAAAATCTTGTCCTTTCATGTCTAACTACCCATTTATCAATGTATTAATTACTGCCAATCAAAGACTCAGAAATGCTTAGTATAACTAAAAAATGTAGTATCATTTTGGGAATGTCTGAGACACACTGTCCTTTCCACACGCAATGCTTATTCTTCCAAGAAGTGCGCTATAAGTTCTTTCTTATCATTGCTGACTACCATTTTGTGATGTTTGTGGCCTGTATTTTGTGGTCAGCAATGAAGCAAGATCATTAACCATTGACCTCCAGGAATGTTAGACCCAACAAGCTAGTGATCCTTGTGTTATGGCTTTCCCTTTCTTGGTGGGAGCTGAAGACCAGTGTTGGGACAAGGGGACATCTTGGAGTGCAGCAAACCGAAAAGCAATCACTCTCATTGAAACATTCACACAGTAAACCAGAAAGCAAAAACTTAGAATGCGTGACTTTTAGTTTAAATTTTGATGTAGTGAGTGAAAAGATCATAATCAGACCAAAATCGAAACTAAAACGAAGATAGAGAAGGTTCTAACAATGTTTATATGTTTTTAAAAAAGTGGATTTTTTAATCGTAATGAAGAAATTATTCCCTCCATCAATGTAAAATTAGCTTTTCAGAGCTACTGAGGTATTAGTAATGAACGTGATATGCTGTTGATAACCCAGGTACAATGCATTTGCAAAATATAACATATTTCCAAAGACATTTAGAGCAAGGAAGAGCTGAAAAAGAGAGCTGTTCCAATTAGTTGATCACGTTACAACTAAGAGTACAGAGACTTGAGGTTTTGGGCAACGGATACAGGGAGAATTGAATGAATGAATGAATAAATTAGCATTATTGCCTTGTGCACTCAAATCAGTGCAGTGAGACGTTTGCAATGATGCCGCTTATGGCGCCATCTTAGGACCAAGATACCTTGATACAGACACTTAAGTATTTGGTACAAAATTGAAAGAATAATAAAAGAATTAAAAGGAAAAAAAATACTCGACTTAGTTCTTTCACCCCGGTCTGTGCCATCACTTAGCATCCAGACCACACAGGGCTTCAAACCTCGAGGCCCCGCCTCCCTGCGCCAGCCCAGGACCCGCCACCACCCCCTGTGTTGGCCTGGGACCTCCCCCACTGCACCGGCCCGGGACTCACCCCGCTTCCTCGCTATCTTGGAGGAAGGAATGTGCTGAAGAACATTATTGCACAAAAAAAAAGTGCAGTAGAAGTGGAGACAAATCTTTTGAAATGAAATTGGACGGACACCTTAAGGAAATAAAACTAAAGAGCATGGTTGTGTCCCTGTGTCAGGACTGAGAGACCTGTGTTCACGTTTTTACCTGCCCCAAACATGTGTCACAATGTGTCTAAACAGGTTGTTTTGAATAAAAACAAGAAAAAAATGACATTGTTGAGCCAGGAAGCTTGAGTTCAAACCCCATCTGCTCCAGAGGTGTGTAATAACATTTCTGAATAAGTGAAGAGAAAATAGAAGGAAGTTGATAGGGAATGAAAACTGACTAGATTGCACTACAGAGAGAGAGGGCCTAGAATTAATGGGCTGAACGGCCTCTGTAGTTAATTGTAATGAAGGTCAGCGAGGTGGACCTCGTAGAATATAAG
This sequence comes from Ginglymostoma cirratum, assembly GCA_024137785.1. Lineage (NCBI taxonomy): Eukaryota > Metazoa > Chordata > Chondrichthyes > Orectolobiformes > Ginglymostomatidae > Ginglymostoma > Ginglymostoma cirratum. The sequence goes on from JAHRHZ010000264.1 coordinate 16,044,162, forward strand.
TTCCCTGATTGGGGCTTTTAATCTGGTCCAATCACAGAGCCCTGGCTGGCAGATATAAACAGGAGTGTTTGACATCCTGCTCACTCAGAACTGGCTCTTAGGGAGCTGGATCATTGTCAAGGATTCCCCATGTGTAAATAAAGGGTGACTTGGTGATGGGATGCCATCCTCTGTGGAGTTTTTTTCAGCTCCCTTATTTGCTGCAGTGACTCTATGGTCTGAGTTTTCCTAGTTACTTTGAAGCCCCAACCCGGGGTCTGAAAGTTGGTTGTGATACTAGTCTGGTGAGTGCTGAATACTGTCAGCCTTCACTGAGGCAACTTGAGGACAGCAGCCTGCCCTGATTATAGGCTCAGCAGCACCACCATTAGTGATGGCTGTTGCTAAGGCTGCACTTTCAAGATAGGGAAACTTCAGTGGTGTAGCACTCTCAAAGCAAAAGTGAGGTAGCCTACAACACTGCTGTAATTTATCTAGAGGAGACTGCACAGAATTGGGAAAACTCTGGATTTGCCACTTGATGCTTACCTCACCATTTTGTCAGTTCTCCCAGCTCACAGCCTGTCTTTAATGGACCAAAAAAAATTCAAGCCTATGATTTTGTGATGGACAAACTGTGTAGAGTAGAAGTTTTGTTGACTCCTTTGATTTCCATGGACTACAGTCTCAGGGACAGCTCTCCCAGTTTTTGCTCAAGCCCCAGTGGGAGCTAGGATAGAGGGGCTAAGTGAGGATTAAAGGGCACTGTCTCAACATTGCATCTTCTGACAAACCATAGAAGTACTCCCAGCAATTTGTGGACTTCGGCATCGTTTTGCCATCACTTCAGCCACTGCTGTCCTTTTCAGAGTAATGGTGACATACTGATAATATTTCCTTTATTACTTCTGTAAAATCCGGTCTTACTTTCCCAATTTGATGGACAGCCATGTTGATGTAGGATGAGAAGGTAACTCAACATGGGGAGAGAATTTCGAGAAAATCTCAGATTCTGGTTCAGGAACTTGCCTGCATATGGTGGTGATATGTCTGTCTGTCTTAATGTGGATAACGATGTTTGCACATACATTTGTCCCATTCTTACATTGATCGTTTTGTAATTTTAAAAGTTGCTGACCTTGAAGTCAGGTTGGTAAGAAGAGAAATAAAATAAGTATTGCCTCCAGGATTGGTCTTTCCCATCAACATTACCAACTGGAGGAGGCTATTAAGGAGGGAGAAGAAAAAGTAAATAGGTTGGAAATGTTGAAACATAACCCCACTCTTTTCCAAAATTTGACAACTTAATTTGCACTTTTCTGTTAATAAAAATAATGCGGTCAATAAGAATATTGATTTCCTGAAAACGTTTCCTTTAGCTTCACTTAAATATTTTCTTTTTGCATTTTATTTCAGACTTCAGTACCTAAGAGCAGGATTTTTGCCTTTGACACTTCGTCATGCCTTAACCCTTTGCCTTCATGACAAAAGAAATGCCTCTATTGAATTGAATAGCTGGGTGGTGGAAAAAAACAGTCCATCAGTGGGAGCAAAGGTTTAAATACTGCTCATTTGTAAATGTTGGTGTGGGGGGTGGGGTTAGCTTTATTTCTGCAGTGAAGGCTCTGAAGTAATTCCATTCATCTTCCTAAATAACATAACCAGTCTGGTTGAGAGTAGGAGAGAGGCACAATGAATTACTGTTAGTCTCCTCACTGAATAAACTGAGTTAATGTGTGTAGGAGCCAAATATCTGACAACAAATATGTTACATCAGCAACTAAAGGTGACCATGGAAACACACTAAAGGGGAAAAAAATGAGAACATTGAGAGTGCTAAATCATAACTAATGCGTTGAAATAGTTCATAAACTATGTAACTGATTATGGGGTTAAAGGTTTAATTGCATTCACTGTTATTTTGAGAGATTCTCTGCTTTCTACTTTGCAGTAGAAGGGGCTGCTCAGGGGTGGGGGAGGTTGTGTGTGGAATTCAAGCATTATCTAATTGTACTCTGGCCACACTGTAGGTGTTGTGGGAGCAGCTGCTCCCTGTTCTCACTTGTGATGGCAAAGGCCCACCAGAACACTGTAATTGCTGTTCCACTCACTTCCTGGAGCAGTTGGCAGCCAGTGCCAGTCAGCAGGGAACAGTCAGGGTGGAAGGGGAACCAATCAGGCATGCTACAATTTACATCTGATTGATGAAGGTATGAAGAATGTGGAAACAACCAATTAGAGGCATATCTCCTGAGTAACCTCCAGCATTGGTTCTTTTTATTCTTATTCTGCATCCATAGATTGTCACAGATCAGGAAAATGGTTCTGTTTCCATTTTCTAAAACAGCAGTATTTGAATGTCATGGACTGTGACATTCTCATGCTTTCTTTTGCATAGCAATAAATTATTATGTCAAGGTGAACTTTTTGTCAAAATGAAATCTGGGAAATATTGAAAGCAAAGACATTCCATTACAAACAGTGTTTACCTGTTTCTAGGAGAAGATTAGCTTTCAGCAATGCAAGTTTGAAATGAATAGATTTAGATTAGCTAATTAAATTGATCATCACTTTACATGAGAGAGCAAAATTCATCGGTGTTAAAGAAAAATATAACTTTATGTGCATTTCTAGGAGCTGCTGACAGTGCAGAAGTCTGGAGGAACTTCTTAAATTATTTAAGCCTCTGAACGTTTGCAGTACCCACCAACTTTAAAAAGTCATCTTGCCTCTGACCACAAAATTGTGCATGCAAAACAGTTTTGGGATATTCTGTCCATATTCCAAGAGGTTATTGTGAAAACTTGCTAGTATGTATTGTGTTGTTAGTGCATTTTTAATTCTAAGGTCAACAGTTGCCGATAGCATTTTAACTTAGTAACTACTTTCTTTTCTCAATCTCTGTATTGGCTTACATCATGGTCCCTATCTTTTCCGTCCCTTTACTTGTTAACTTTGTAGCAGCTCTCAGCCTGGGAACGTGCTCTAGCTCCCACAAATGTCTGTTTCTTTTTAATCTTTTGTAGTACGGGCTACTGGTATCACTCACTTCATTACGTTCAGTTCACCAGTCAACTTGACGAGTTGTGTATCTTCAGTATTTGTGTTGAATATAAATCACTCTTGCAGAGTTATTCATTGTGTTGTTATTTCGTTTTATATTTTGGAGGGGGAGGGGAATCAGTATATTTGGAATTGTATACTGCAGTGAACTAGGTTCATTCTGTGTGCTAAATTGTAGCTTTTACATTTAGCATTGAAGCAGAGAAAGCTTGAAACACACAGACTATAACATGTAAAAGGGAAAGTTTTCAAATATATAATTCTTTCTCAGACCAATATGCGGAAAACAATAACTTTCCATTTTTTTGTTTCAAAATTAGAAATTTTCTTTAAACTGTCTCCACCTTAGTTGGATTCCTCAAGAAGAGGAGTGGCAAAGTCAGGGTATGTTCAGCTAAAATGAAATCTGAGAAAAGTGAACTTATAGATTTCTACCGCTTGGTTAAGCAAGTAAATGTCTGATTAAGTATCTAAATAATATGACACATGCTAACATTTCTTCTAGTTGTAAAATTCCAAGTGCATTTGTGAAGATTTGTGGTTGTACTTGTCATTTTTAATGAAGTTGTAAATGTTCTATAAAAGTAAACTACGACACTGCTGTAATTCAAGAAGAAAACATATGACTGTATTTTTTACGTTTTTACGCACAAGGAACAGAAGAATTTTTAACCCCTTAGAATTTGAACTGGCCAAATTTCTTTCACACTCACTGCTTCAGTTTTCTACTTAATGCAAAATATTGAAACAAAACCTTGCATCAGGCTTCTATTTTACAATATACGGCACCTACTCACTGCTCCATTGTACGTTCAGCTGTCTGATCACATTTGTGCAAGATTTCTGGTTTTGCCAATTGTTTTCTGTTGCATTGGTTTCTGTTGAATTACTGAATAAATGATTAAATGAACTGTGGTAAAAGATTTGCAAATTGGGTGCGTTTTGTCTATCTCCGAGAAATTCTGACCAAGAGCATGACATCACTTTGCAAAACAAATTATGTATTTCTCAAAATTAAATTATAATAATAATTTAAATGAAAACATGAGATGATATTTATTTGGAAATATCTTTCTTATGTAGCTGTCAGAATCAGTCAGCTTTTATACAGTGTAATATGCATACAATATGCAATTCAGCAGCATGTATTTGATAGTCTAATGGGTATTGGTTTTAAAAGCTATAAGTGAGCATGAAAAAATGCATTTATCATACAGTACAGAAACACAGTTAAAGATGAAGGAAATTTGTTCTTGGCTTGTTCTGCATGATTTGATTTTCATGATTTGCTTTTGTTTGCGGATGCATGTAATGTAGTTTAGTGCTGAGATACTTGTAATGGTTACAAAGAAGCTGCATCCAAAACATAGGTGTCTACTTATAATACATCAGTTTATAGAAGTTCGACAACAAACTAAGTAAAATAACGTGGATACATTGTGCAAGTGTTATCATTTTGCGTGTAATTGCTGACAAATAGTCTGCATAGTGTATGAACCTGGACTGAACTAGGGTTTATATGCTTTGTTTTACAACATCATGTATAGTATTTCTCATTAATCTCCCATTCTGACAGTTGAAAATTGCTGGCATAGCTGATGAAATTCTGAGGTATGAGCTCATATGTGATTTATTAACAACCTCATGCATGCAGTGTTGGGTAGATCATTGTTAGCAGCCAGTTGCTGCTACTCCTACAACAGAATAACACTCGGCATAAAGCGATGAAGATAGGGGAGAGATTTCAAAATGTATGAAATGGTAAATCACCTGTTACCAAATGGAATCTCACAAAATTAAGGAACTCTATTTAGTGTCACCTTTCTTTACGAGTGGAATCTTCGTTCAAAATGAATTGAAGATGATGTTAATTGTGAGAGTATCATTTTTAACAATATTAAAACAATCCTAATATGCTGTGCAATAATTTTACGACAAAACATTACATATTTGGACTGTATGTATGAAGATATTTCAGAAACTTCAGATCCAGTGGTGTCTCCTAGCAACATTTATTTGTTATGAGTTGAGATATTTCATATCCTGAATTCCTGTTTTCTCTCTGTTTGCTTATTAATATTATCTTTTTAAAAAATGCAAAATTAACCAGTTTTACACTTAAATGAAGGAGTGCTGTCTGTCAGACGTAACATTAATCTGAAATATTACCTATCCTCTCAGGCATTTCTCATCCATAGCAGTTTTAGGAGGAGTGTAGGGGAATTCTCTGACCAATATTTATCCCTAAGTTAACATCACTCAAATGCATTACCTGCTCATTTATCAGCTTGAGGGACATTGCTTTGTACAAATTGGCCACCAATACATGGTCACTACACTTCAAAAGTAAATTTGTTATACAGCTCTTTGGAATATCTTGAGGCCATGGAAGGTACTATATAAATGCAAGTTCCTTCCTTCCTTTCTTTCATTTGAATGTAAAATAAAATGCTAACTTTTTAAGACAATTGCCATGATCTCTACAGCATAAAACTAAACTACGGTTTTTGTAAGCAAAGGCAGAATAAAACCCGACCTTTTTTTAGTTTCTAACTTTGTTCACTGCTCAAATTCTCAATACTTGCCCCAGTTACTCACTGTTTTGTAGCATTTCAATAAGACTGTTCACATGCATCATCAGAAAACAGCAAATGCCAATATTAATACATTCATCAGTTTGACTTATATGTATGTCTGTGACCAAACTCGACTACAGCCTAATCATTCATTCATTTTTATGAATGTATTGCATTCCTTTTAGACTTTTAAAAGCAAACATAATTACACAGGATTCATTCACAGCCATCTGTAGTATCAAAATGTTCTAATCAATGGTTTCATTGTTATTGCTGAGCATAATTATATAATCTACACTGCATGTATACTATAATATATTATAAAATAAGGTTTATTCATTCACTGCCAACTTCTGTGTTTCAATTAATGATTTCTTTATTTAGTTATTCGAACGTTGCTTAGTTATCAGAACACATGTCTTTGGAAGCAAGTCATACCATTGTAATTTGATAAGTCTATAAAAAGGGAGAACATGAAGCAAAACCGGGAGATGGATTTGAGTAGCTAGTATCTCCTTGAATATTTAGCATGGATGTCCTGACCGTTTTGATGATTCATCTTGCAGCAGTTTATGTGTGTATTCTACGTAACATGGATTCATGGATCTCTGAAATCACTGCTCAGAAGTTATGTTTGGATTCTTATCCAGTGCAGGTTTTTCCCCCCATTTATCGTTGGTAAATCCTAGATTATTCATTTTTTTGTCTATCGTACAAATGAAAATAACTGAGTAGCTTAGAATTGAAGATAATGCTGTCACACTTTGCTGAATACTTATGCTACAGAAGTGAGTGGGAAAGCAATATAAAATGTTTGTATATAATGACTTTTTTTAAAAAGCTGCAAAAGATGCTCCACCTGTATGCAAGCTTGGGTGTTAACTATCATTAATGTGTATTTAATTTCCATTTATCCACAAATTTTCTTTGTATTTTTTGAAAATGTTCCTCAGAAAAAGTCATTAATGACATCCGACACAATAACCTTGCTCAATGAAAAAAAACTGCAAATGCTGGCAATCATAAACAAAAACAGAAATTGCTGGAAAAACTCAACAGCTCTGGCAGCATCTGTGGACAGAAAGTTGAGTTAATGTTTCAGGTTCATTGACCCTCCTTTAGAGTAATCATCTTGCTGATGTCATTCTTTTTGCATCATTCTAATTTGATGAAAACAAGTTAAAGACGAGGGGTGAAGAGCTGAAGAACAGGAGAGGAAAGGTCAGAGGGTTTGAAACAGTATTGGGCAGAATCTTTTTGCCCTACTCTGTGGCAGGAGAGGTGGTGTGGAGGCATTTAATCATACAGGATGGTGGCAGGTGGGGACCCTGCCACCAAACTAACCTCAAACTGATTGAGTTTTTGGTGAGAGAATGCCCATTCCTGCCCCATCGCCAACTGAGGTCTTAAGTCCATGATTAATGGCCACTCAAGGGCCTCATGCAACAGCTGCTGGTATTAACCCGAGTGGCAGGCTGGGAGCCTTGCTGTTTAGAGAGCTCGGCAAGTTTTTAGCTTGCTAGCTCCCAGGGATGGTTCATCATTCAAAGGCATTTTATGCCTGATCAAGCGGTCAATGATCATAAATAGTCTTAAGGGAGAATAAGGGAATAGGTCCACTAAAACTTGTGTTCTTTCTCCCATTCACCACCTCCCCTGCTTTCTGTGCTCTTCCTGTCTTTACTATGGCCTTCTCGTCCTCGTCTTGCAACTGTTCTCGGGTCCCGATGGTATGAGGCCTTGGATGAGTGCAATACCAGTAGTAGCCAGCACCTTGTTGGTGGCACTGATGAGCAATTAATTTGCTGACAGTGTCTCTTATTGATTAGCAGCTCTTGGCCAGACCCCTTGGTCCAAGGGAAGGACTACCAGTGCCCAGTGCAGAGCTTTACTCCCACTTAATGCAGTGGGCCTCTCTGGAAAAAAGTGAGGCAACACTCACGCTGGCTCACAAGAAAACAGGAATGAAGATGAAATAGGGATTGTGGAGTTGGAGTCGAGAGGCAGGGGCAGGGGTGGGGTTTTCAGTATCTACCCCCTCTGTGTAAATTGGGCACAGAATTGCCAATAGGGAACACACACCTGGTAAAAGTCACTAAACTCAACAAAGTTTGCTGACTAGCTTCTCAAGGGTGCGACCAAGTTGTGTGACTCCCATTTAATTCCTGAGCCATTATTGCATTCTGAGAGGCCTCCGTGATGTATGTCACCAATGAGTCTAAAGAACATTCTACCATTAGAAGCCAGGAACCCTGCAACAGCCCACATGCTTTGGGGAAGGAATTTCTGTGCCCTCATCTGGTCTGACACAGTGGTACCAGAACCATAGTACTGTGTTTGACTCTTAAATGCCCAGTAAGCCATTCCATTGCATCAAACTGCAACAAATTGAATGGACCATCTGGCACTGACAAAGGTGCAACAGCAAATGCAGCCCTGATGACTCTGCAAAGTTCCCCACACCAACACCTGGGAACTTGTGCCACAATTGGGACAGCTGTTCCACGGATTAGTGACACAAAGTCTTATTTGGGTACAGTCCTGTGAGTACAACTTACATACTATATCCCAGATATCCAAGGATAGTGGGAGTGTATGTCGTAACCAACTGACACTCTGGTATACAGTAGAGATGGTGTTGCCGAGGCAGTTCTTAATATTGACTCCAGCCCTCACATGGACTCATGGCATTCAGTCAAAGGGGCAAAGACACTTCCTGTATGTTATCATCTACAACTCCCAGCCCCCTTCCCTCCCTCAGCTGATGAATTAATATTCCTCCATGTTGAATCTCACTTCAAAGAATCACTGAGGATGCAAGAAAACAACACATTAATGTCCATCACCAACAATGACTTGGCAGCATCACTACCTGTACAAGCCTTAAAGATATAGTCGCTAGAATCAATCTGCAGCAGCCAGTGACGAAGCCAACAAATAGAAAAACGTACTTAACTACATCCTCACTGATCTACCTACCTGATGTAGCTGCCTTAAGCCTGTATCAAAAAGGTTATCACCACACCGTCCTTACAGAGATGAATCCTCACCTTCACATATGAGGATACCTTTTATTGTGTGATATGACACTGCCACTGTGCTGAATGGGATAGAGTTCAAACTGTTTTTGGAATCGATAGAAGTAGAACTGTGCTCAACCACAGTCTGTAACCTCATCTGTAAGCGTGATATGTCTCCCACTCCACTACTACCATCAAGTTAAGGATCGACCCCGGTTCAATGAAGAATGCAGGAGGGCATGCCAGGAGCAGTAGCAGGCATATTTTAAAAACAAGGTGTCAACCTGGTGAAATGAAAACACAGAGCTACTTGTGTGCCAAACAACAGTATGTGATAGACTTGAGCAATCCCATAATCAACAGATCAAATCTAAGCCTTTGCAATCCTGCCACATGCAGTCACGTATGATGATAGATAATTAAACAACTAACAGGAGGCTCCACATAAATCACCATTGTCAACAACAGGAGAATCCAGCACATCACTGCAAAAGACAAAAGCTGATGTGGTTGAAGACTGTTGCAAATACAAGTGCCAAGTGGATGATTCATCACAACTGTCTCCTGAGGTTGCCAGCATCAGAGAGTCATCATCCAGTTCGATTCATTCCATGTGACATGATAAAACCAGTCGAAGGCACTGGATACTGGAAAATCTATAGGCCTTGACAACACTCCAGCAATATACTGAAGACCTTGCTCCACAACCAAACTCACCCCTAACCGAATTGTCCCAGTATATATCAATTCTGCCAGTCACCTGACAATGCGGAACATTGCCCAGTGTGTCCTAATCATCTACCCAACTGTTGAATCACCATCCTGTAAGTCTATTCTTAATATCAGCAGGATGAAATCATCATCAACGTTGCTATCAAGCAGCAGTTAGTCAGGAATAATGTGTTTCCCGACATTCACTTTAGTAGGCATGATCAGCTCTTGACCTCATTACAGCTTAGGTTCAAACATGGACAAAAATGTGAAAATAAAGGGGAGATAATGGTGACAAAACAAATTGCTGAAGAAACTGTACTGAAACGGAGACATATTGGACACAGAATTAATTCTGTTTTTCCCTCTGCAGGGATTCTGGGACCTGTTGAATTTCTCCACCACTTCAATTTTTTTTTGTCTCTGATCTATAGTATCTACAGTACTTTGCTTTTGATTGTGGGTGACTGCCCTTGAAATTACAGTATCACTTGATTGAGAATGCCCTCAAGGAGGAAAACTGGAGTCACTGGGAATCAGTGGCGGGGGGAAGCTCTCTGCTGGTTAGAGTCATACCTAGCACAAAAGAAGTTGGCAGTGGTTGCTGGGGGCTAATCATTCAGCCCTAGGATTGTAGGAGTTGCTCAGGTCGATGTCACTATCAACATCTTGGGGGGTGGGGGGTAGGGAACTGAACTGGACTAGCCATATAAATACTGTGCCTATAAGAGCAGGTCAAAAAGTGGGCATCCTACAGCAAGTAACTCCCGTACTGACTCACCAAAGCCTGTTCACTATCTACACGGCACAAGTCAGAAGTATAATGGAATACTCTCCATTTCCCTGGATGAGTGCTGTTCCAATAACATGCAAGGAGCTTGACACCATCCAGAACAAAGCATTTACAAGTATTCACTTCCGAACAACTGAAAATCAGTAGCAGCAGTGTGTACCATCTACAAGATGCAATGCAGCAAATCATCAAGCCGCCTGAGGCAGTACTTTCCAAAACCACGACAGCTCCTCCATAGAAGGACAAGGGTAGCAGATACATGGGAGCAGCACACCCTGCAAGTTTCCCTCCAAACCACTTGCCATCCTGACTTGGAAATATATCACCATTCCTTCAGTGTTACTGGGTTAAAATCTTGGAACTCCATCCTATATGGTCTTTTGAAATAACACACTGTTTTGCAACAAATGGACTAGAACGATTCACCATCACTTTCTCAAGGATCGCTGATGGGTAATAAATGCTGACCTAACCAGTGACACCTATATCTCAAGAATGAAGAAAGATATGATGAATAATAATTAGTTGCATGATTAATGATCTTTCCTCCTTCATGAAGTCAGAAGTGGGAATGTTCACTAATGATTGTACCACGTTCAGCACCATTCATAACTCCTGTTTTAATGAAGCAGTCCATGTCCAAATGTATCAAGACCTGGATAACGTTGAGGCTCGGGCTGATTTGTAGCATGCCCCATACCACACAAATGTGAAGCAACCACTGTCTCCAAGAAAAGAGAATCTAACCATGGCCTCTTGACATTTAATGGCTTTACCATCGCTGAATCTCACACATAGACATTCTGAGGGTTATCAGAGTCTCGGAATTCTGCAGTCACTTTTCTCCCCCATGACAAACAACTGCATAAAAATCCAAGTGGCTGGGAAGTTTAGTAGAAAATGGTAGAGGCAAGGAGGAAGCAGGTTAGTCGGTGACTAAGGTTAAGTGTGCGAGATTGAATGAGAATAAATACATTAGGGTACTTTTCCATCTTTAATACCAGCAAATTATGGAGTAAAGTAATAGAGCCATATAGCATGGAAGCAGACCCTTCAGTCCAACTTGTCCACGTTGACCAAGTTTCTCGAACAAAACTAGTCCCATTTGCCTGCATTTGACTCTTCAACCTTTCCTAATCATGTACCTGCCCATATGTCTTTTAAATGTTGTAACTATACCTGCATCCACCACTTCCTCTGGCAGTTCATTCCATATACGAACCACGCTCAGTGTGAAAAAATTGCCCCTTTTAAATCTTTCTCCCCTTGCCTTAAAAATATGCCCTCTAGTTTTGAACTCCCCCACCTTAGAGAAAAGACCTTTGCTATTCACCTTATCTATGCCCCTCATGATTTTACAAACCTCTATCAGGTCACCCCTCCACCTCCTCCACTCCAGTGAAAAAATTCCCAGTCTATCCAGTCTCTCCTTATTACTTAAACACTCCAGTCCCAGCAACATCCTAGTAAATTTGTTCTGCATCCTCCCAATTTAATAATATCCTTCTTTTAGTAGGGTGACCAGAACTGTACACAATTCTCCAACAGTGGCCTCACCAACATCCTGTACAACCGCAACATGACATCCCAACTCCTGTACTCAATGATCTGAGCAATGAAAGCAAGCGTGCTAAACGCCTTCTTCACCACCCTGTCTACCTGTTGTGCAAGTTTCAAAGAACTATGAACCGAAACTCCCAGGTGTCTCTGTTTGACAAAACTCCTCAAGACCCTGCTATTAAAAGTATAAGTCCTACCCTTCCTTGTTCGTCTTAGCAAAATGCAACATTTCATATTGTTTCTAAACTAAGCTCCGTCGGCCTAATTGATCAAGATCCCTTTGTCATCTTGGATATCCTTCTTCATTGTCCACTGTAACACCAATTTTTGGTGTCATCTACTAACTGTGCTTCCTAAATTCTCATCCAAATTATTTATGTAAATGACTACCAACGATGGTCCCAGCACCAAACCCTGCAGGGCACCTAATACATTACCCAAGTGGTGGGTCATCTAAATTAAATACTACTTTACATGTGAGCAACTCAAAGAAAGTAATAGAGTCGGCGATAAAAGTTCTCTCAGCTTTTGCAGGATTTAAAAAAGCATCTCGTCACATATGGGAAATCTTGATCAATTTGACAGAGTAAGGAGTCTAACAACTGACAGGCAAGACTGGAGCAAAAGGCAATTCAAAGCGAAGCATGCATCTCGAGATGTGAAAAAACTGGCCTTTCTTTGATAGTTGACTTTGTACAATGCAGCTGCAAGGAAGGTGACCATTCAGAGGCATCTCCATGTAAGCCCACACTGCAGCATGTTTGGAAACAAGTGCAGCCAGGTTCGCATCTGCAGCTGGCATGTACTAGCACTGGCTGTGCCAGCTGTCTGCTGCATGGTGATTGCAAGTGTTCTGGCATCAAACAGCACTTGCACAACATTTGAATTTCCTCTCATGGTGACTCTGTACAAACAGTTTCCAATGAACATTGCTAAATAGGTGTGACCGGACTGCACATTTGATCAGTGGCATCTTGGTGAGCATGGCCAATCGGGTGATGCCACTTGCTTCTTCTCCTAGTTTCATAACTTTAATGCTGTGCCAATGCAAGCATGACCTACTGTGACCAGGATGCTCCTGAAGAATGTGAGATAACAAGGTGTAGAGCTAGATGAACACAGCAGGCCTAGCAGCATCAGA
>JAHRHZ010000264.1:16057404-16119318 GCA_024137785.1 Ginglymostoma cirratum
AAAAAAAAATCAAACTCCTCCTAATTAAAAGTGGCTTAGTGCAAATAATAAAACCAATTCGGTTCTTAGCACGTTGTTAATGTTAGTTATCTCTGAATGTTGATATTTAATATTTTAATTTGGTTGCGAGGTGTATACTGTAAGAGCCTCTGCTTGCATTATTTGTCGAAGTGGGCTGGAGTCACACGCTCTGCAGATACAGGAATGTGGGTGATTAGTGGGTGGTTATCGGACATTTTCTCTCGCAGCTTGACTGGGCTGACATCAGTCATTGGGATCTCCCTCTCATTTCACGTGCACTTCCTTTTGGGGAGATACAATAATTCTATCAATGGAGCTGGGACCAACAAAATTGCGCAAGTTTGAAATTGTTTGTGAGCAAGGGTATGACTTATGCCACTTAGTTTGTAGCAGTAGAATTTGATGCATGTATGCGCACACAAATTGCGCTAGAAATAACACGTTTGCCAGAAGTATGTAGTGCAGAGAGGTCAAGTTGCATGCACTGTAGGTATGATGCTAGGGTTATCACTTTGGGGCTTAAGGCTTCAATCACTGCTTGTTCTTGAACTCTCAACTAAATATATTTTAAGCAGCAAGAATGACTCTACGTTAGTGCTATTTACTTTCAAGTTTGTCAGTAGTTGATAAAATTAACTGCAATTTCTGTAAGTGTTTGATGCTTATATACATTCAAATCGTCTGTGAGGAATGGCATGACTTGTGTTGAAGATGTATTTCCTGATTTCAAGATTTCTGCACAAGCCAATTCCTTCCAAATATGTTCCGAGATAGTAGGAACTGCAGATGCTGGAGAATCTGAGATACCAAGGAGTAGCACTGGATGAACACAGCAGGCCAAGCAGTATCAGAGGAGCAGGGAGGCTGACGTTTCGGGCCTAGACCTTTCTGAAGAAATGTATGCCTGCTGTTGTTGTACGGCATGACTGTATAAGAGTGTGAAAATAAAGAGAGGTCATACGCTGGTGAAGTGGGTAAAGATGATTGAGGAAGTGGAAGAGGAATGCAACAACTTAGTCTCTTTCGTGTGATACCACTCACCTTAATTCCTGTTCAGCCCCAAACTCTCTACCTGTCCTTTTTCATTGACAAATGTGAGAATAAAAGCCTCTAAAGCATAAGCAAACCAAATTTATAAATGAAATCACACCATAATGCAAACTACTCACACTTAGTGCTTATCTTCGGTGTGCTTTTACTTGTCCTAGTGCTCCTTTTCAGTGCTGTACCAGTGGCTACCGCAAAGCTAATGGAAGGCTTTTTCAGTGGGGAGATTGTAGGTGACCTCAAGCGGCTCTGAGCCCAAAAGATGTGGGTTCAGGTTGCACCATCTCCCCATGGTTGGTGAAGTTCTGAGCTGACATGCAGCAGCTAGAGCACTGACAGAATGGCAGGAACAAGACAGTAAACACTGCCATTGCCACTCACTTGGGCCAAGGTCTCAGCAAGTTTTCTATTTGTTGGAGACAAGCCTGTTTGAGCACTGGTGTCCCCTGCTATAATTGCAGCAATCTGAATATACCTTCACTTTGAGCTTTGTGGCAGCACTCAAGTAGCTTCCACCAGAAATCATATGTTACAAGAGAAGCTGAGTCATTAAATGCATCATAAGTGGCTCCACAAATTGCTGATGGAGTTGGTCATCAAAGAAACGGATGGACTCCAGGCTCTGCACCTGATGCCGAACTGATGTTTGTGCATGCTCCTTGGCATTGGATGCAGGTTTTCCAATGTACAAAGCATATCAATGTGCGTTACCACCAGTCACCTTCTGTGGCTAGCCCTGTAAATGTCCCCATCTACATCCCTTTCAGAGGAATTCCAATGGAGGAAAGTAAGAGAGAGGTATGTCCACCATCTGCTTGTTAGTGCAAACAGATTGTGGGATGAGAAGTAAATAGCTGTGAGGAGGAGGAGGATGATACTGATAGCATCTGGCCAGTGGCAAAGAGATTGCGGTTGCGATAATGGTAAGTGCTGTCTCCTCAATGGGGCTTCAGACACAGATATGACCCTCTGACAGTTGTAGTTAACACCTCCTGCCTGAGGTTGTGTGCCATTTGTACTGCAAGACAGACGAAAATGTGTCAATGACTGAATAGCTGGCATTTTGTGCAACTTGAAAGATATAGACGTGAGTAGCCAGAGTGTGTAAAGATGATCTGACGAATATATGTATTAATCACACATGATTGTTAAGAGATTATTGGTCAGTGAATGATGCTATGTGATTTATACATGTGGCAAAGGAGTTTTGGTCTGTTTTCTGAAGGGGTTTTAACAATTAAATTGCAAGTATCTCTGTAGCAAGGATGATTTATTTTTGAAACAGTATGAGAGGGAGAATTCTGGGTGTGTAATGGGGTTTTGTTTACCTTTGGTGAGTTTTTATGTTTAACAGAGTAAATAGTTGCGCACTAGGTTTTTGGTTTATAAGGTCAGATTTTTTTTGTTTCTTATGATCAGGGATAATTGCTATAGCATTGAAGAAAACATTTTTTGGTTTCAGTTAGGGAGATTTGAAGAGGACTTGGCTGAAGTTGTGTAAAACAGTTGCACCTAAAGAAGGAATGGGGTTTAGAATTGATAGGCAGTAGGTTCCTCCTTGTAACGAGTTTTGTTTGATATTTCCAGAGCAGAAATGTTTGGTTATAATCCAGAACAAATGATTTAATGCTGAGAAAGTCTAAGATCAGTTATATGAAGGCTCCAGGAAGAAACTATTAGGTTCTCAGGATGAGGAATTGAAGCTACAGTTAAATCAAGTCCTGTAGATTTTCTCTAGTGTGAATATTGTAAAGGAGCGCTTTTGGAATTCATGGGATTATATGATATTGTGCATTTCAAAGTCTTTCAACTTGTGTGTAAATAACTTGGGTTATTTTATCTTCATTTCTGATGCATAATGAACTTAGATTTGGCCTTAGCAATTAAACCTGTGATCACCAGTTAAAACCAACAACAGAAACAAATCATGATCTATCAAACCAGATTTAGTCTGATATCTGATTTTTCCAGTAATGACTATAACTAGGTTTATAACAGTAGTGAATTGAGAAATATTGGAGCCGAGTTGTGCAATTGGTCAGATGTCACATTTGAAGATACGTTATGCATGGAGGGTCTTATGGTCTCCATTTTTACTTCTTTTCACTTGGTATACTAGGCGCACTACAGCAATAATGGAAATCCTTGGAATGCCATTCTTCACTGATTCCTGGGGCAGATTCACTCCTTGCATGACTAACAATATCTGCTGCAGCCAGAAAGCATTGTTTCCTTAAAACAAACACCAGCTTTAAGACATGCCAGAAAAGTACAAATTATGTCATTGCTGTGCTTATAAGACATTGAGAGATAATAAATTATTTTTAAAAGTTATCCTGTATTATTGAAAATTGAAAATGAACTGTTCTGAACTAAAACCCAGCCACTGCTGATCAGATGATGGGAATTGACAATTTCTCGAAAGTTCTGGTCAACAGTAAGCAAGACAGGGCTTACATTGTTCTTGTGAAATGTCACCATCCTCTTATTGTGTAAACTTTGTTGTCCACAATGGCAAAAAGGCCAGTGGACCAGATGGTTCCTGAGTTAGTTTTGAACAAAGTTGGGGTGGAGACATGTGACTTATATTGAAAGTTATTATGCCTGAATTGACACTAATGGCACCATTTATCTTATACCAACAAACAATGATTAGAACCAGAGACATAGATAGAAGTACCCTGATAACTAAAGTAGAAGCAAAATATTGAGGATGCTAGAACGCTGAATCAAATACAAAATATTGGAGAAACTCAGCAGGCTTGGTAGTATTTTATGGAGAAAGAACCAGGGTTAGTGTTTTGAGTTCAATGTTTTCAGTTCTGAAAAGGAGTCACACTGGACTTGAAACGTTACCTTGGTTTCTCTCTTGATAACTAAATTGACTCATCCAGGCACGATGTGACTGAAACTGCTGGTCTTTGTGGGGGGGGAAAGAATTGTTAGCTCTGGTCTGACTTGCTTTAATTTGGGGATTGTTAATCCACTGTGCCAAGTCTGGTAAAAAAAAATCTACTTTTTAACTCTACTGCGAAAATCAGTGTCTGCAAGATTCTATCCACAGAAGACCAGGCTTCTAGCATGAACTAAGCTTACTTTTAGTTTCAACTTTGCCAAAACTGAATAGTGGGATAAATCCTACATTTGCCTGTAAGTTTGACTCACGGCACTGCTATGACACTAACCACTGTGGGAAAGGAGTCTGCAAGAACAGCCTGTGGACCAGACTTTTCACAGGCCATTGATTTTTTGGACTTGGTCAAAAATCATGTGAATTAATGTTCATAAATTTGAGTTTTATGATAACCCATTTCCTCCTTTTCCTCCTTTTCCTCCTTTCTTCCTTGTGTGCTTTTGTGTCTGTGTATATGTTGTGTCAATTCCCTGGATGTAAATGCATGATTAAACCTTACTTTTGTTTTAACCCTAAAGCAAGCTTGTTGCAGTTCATTTAAAATTTGGCTTTTGCAAACACAGGGCTTGTGGTCCATTTTGAAAAGGGAAAGGAAGGGAAAAGAGAAAAATGACAAAACCCTCTGCTTAAGGGAAAAGAAGTAAAAATTAAATAATTCAAGTCACCTCTCCGTCTTGCTCATAACAAGCATCTTCCAGATACAATTTAGCAATGGCTGTGTCCAACAATCATTCTAATGAACAGGTAGTACAAAGTTGTTGTGTTTTCTTGTATTTCAATCACCAGGTATGGGTTAAACATGCATCACTATCTGCATGCCTATTTTCAGGAGTTATCCAACTTGCCAGTGCCCCACACACCTGATCGTCACATGCCGATGAAACAGGGACAAAGACAAATGCAGATTACTGATTCCGAAATGACTGTAGAATTGGTGGATGATTCTTCCCGACAGGTCATTTAAATTTAGTAATTATATCACCCCACCCCTACTCTGTCCCTTGCCTATCTGATGTTTGTGGATTAGAGGACACATTTACATTGATCTAGTTTTTAAACCTGTAAAATGACAAATACCACAATTTTCTGTAGACATTATAACCTCATCCTGAAACACTACCCTCTCAAGCTGATGCTGTCTCAATCTAACTCGACTCTTATTTCAGGTTTATTTGACAGTCAAGTAACAGTTTAAAAACCAGTCTGTTCAGATTGCTTAAAAATTCAAGTAGAACAGAATAGTTCAGAGGAAGTGTAAGAAAGAATTGGACCGAGACCCCTAGGCTTTAAGGCTGGGTTGCAATTTGGACAGTCTTATTTTATGGTTTAGAGACCCCCTCGGAGAACAACAAGAATTGAACTGTAGCATCTGCTTCTTCATGGCTTGGAATAAAGAATGTTCGCTGTGAAGCTGTGCCTGTTGTTCACAATGGGCCTTTCTTCAGGGAAGATTACAATATAAAAATACTGTCTGAAATTCTATGTGCAGATGGAACTAAACAAAGCAGGTTGATTTTAGACCTGTTACACTTTTTATATTTAATAAAACAAAAACAAAGCCAAATGTTCTAGATATTTAATACACAATGCTTCCATGGGAGTGATAACAAATTAGTTTTGAGCACAAGGTTTCCCTGGCACTCTTACTCCAGCTGCCTGTTTTGTCTATGTATGAATGCCTTGAACACATGTTGCCCTAAGGTCTGTAACTGAGCTGTGCTTGGCCTTTTTTTTTCCTCCAACCTTGGTCTTGTTGAAAAGCCGATATGTGTTTTGCAGTGCACATGGCAGAGAAAATCCCTTCCTGGTGAGGGTATCAGAGCATGGGAAAACAAAATCCTATAGTTCCTTTTGCCCTTGTTCCACCCCATTTCACCCTGTACACCAATCGTGCATGGCCACTTGTCACTGACCCCTGCCTTGTCCCATTTTCTTTCACTCTTTGAGGTTGCACATGTGTGACAGCACTGAGTGACATCGTGTTCTGAAACTGATTGTACAACATTGTCCAGCACAAACCATGCATAAACTTGAGTGGCTACGTGCAGAGCCAGCGCAGAGTGTGGAGAAAATGCCTTTGGAGGTGGCCAGGAATGGGGCAGGGTCTCTGACAGACTGCATTGTGCTCATATCTGACTGCAGAATCACTGGAGTAGAAATGAGAAATAGTGACTGAGAACAGAGTCCAAAACAGATTGGTTTGATAAATTTGCTGTGATTCAACTGTTACTTTTTTTCCCAAAAAACTTTAAACTGTTACCTTAACAAAAGTCGTCACATTTTCTGGGTTAGAACCAAGGTTTTGAATCTGTAGCTGTAAAATGTTTACAATGATCTCCAGTCAAATACAAAAACTGAGTTTTTTACTATGGCGTTGAACAATAAATTGCATTTGTTGTCTGTTCTTTAGCTCTATCAGTGTGCAACTGAAGTTAAACATAGAAATCAATTTATTTATTCCTTCCTGTTAAAATAAATGCATGCAGTATGTTTAGATATAGAAGTTGAGGAGTGGTGGAACTTGCTAATATACCTAATGACTTTTAATGAAAGTCAATAAAGTTGTGTTAGATTGCTATTCCATTTTGTACAGTCTACAGTACCAAGTGAACAAAAGTGCACCTGCACCTACCTACAAACCAGTACATCATGTTGAAAAACAGATGTTTATTAGTTAAATTTATTTCTATTCAAAATAACACCAAGGGCTTTAAACAGTTAGAGGTTGAAATTGTAGACTACAACTTTGGTATCAAATGCATTTATGTGTATGTCTTTTGATAATTGAACCAGTTCACTTTTAATTATAACTTATTTTGTTAAATTAGCAAACAGATGAATTCCATACAAGTGTGTTTGCCCTTTCAGTTCCACATTATCCAAAAAGCACTGCTTATCCTTAGCAACTCTCAATAAATGAACGTTGCACCATCTATATGTTGTTTCTTAATATTGAATATCATTGAATAATCCCCAAATCAAATTACTTTCTTCAAAAAATGAAACAAAATCATTTTCAATGCAGAAAAGCTGAAAATGACTCCAAAGGATCATGGTGTGAAGCTTTTACTATATTCCACATGAAATATTATGTTAAGGCATGCCCTAATATATTTATAAAAGACCCTGTTGATCAATCTTCAGTGAAGTGTATTAAGACAGAATGCTCTGGTCTTTTCACTTATTTTCCATTATTGTGTTTTGCTTAGATCTCTAAGTGATACAGTGTAAATAAAGATGCTGAATTAAAATATCATATCTGTACTGGAAATGACAAACAATTATGTCTAAAATGCATCATTAACACAGACCATTAAATGCTCTATCTACCCACAATTGATTTTTTTTGTCATTAGCCACCTCTTTTAACTGAGAACCAGTCAAGCAGATTAAGATAAATAATTTTGGGAAAACTACAAGAACATAGGCAGAAAAATGAACTTCTACTACCCCATTACCAAAACCTTCATTGCAAGTAATTACCTTGTAACTATGATCCTACACGTCTTCTGATGCAATATCTTCCGCAGCCTGAACTGGGCAGATTTGTAAAGCGTGCTCATTGAAACCACTGGCAAGATATCCCTAAATGTTAGGGGCTATCATGCAACTTCAAAGAGAGACTTAAAAAGAACTGGAGAGTGTTAAAGTTGAGAAATAATCTGAAGGCTCAAGTACCAAATGTAAATCAATTGGACTTTCTGCCAGCAGTTTATGACATCACTTGAAGCTTTCTAGCTTTCTGCACCTTAATCTGATTTGAATTAGCTGATACATTATATACATAAATGTGCATATTTGTACATAAAGCAGATATTTTTAAAAAGTCTAAACGATAGTTTCCAAATAAGAGCGTGGTCAACAATGAGATTTCAATTATGATGTATAGTTTTTGATCTCCACTTTCAAGAATTTCTCCCATTCCATTTAGCTTCATCTTATTTAATAAGTTGTATTAAGATCCTTCTAAATTCTTGACCTACTACATCACTCAAAGTACATTAGTTACATGCATCTCGAGGGTAACAAACAACTATTTTCCTCAAAAAACGTAATTACTACTAACACAGCCTCTCAATTCAAACATTAATAGTAATATTCGTGATAGCATGTAGAGATTGAACATAATACTTGCAAAATTTAAAATCCGACCAGTGAACGATCACTCAATATACAGTGGTCTCCCAGTTCTGATTTCAAGCCCAGATCCGTTTTGGAATAAGGCTGTAGGCCTGAAAGTTTGACCTATCATTTCTCCTTCAGTTGCTAACCAACACTGAATTTTCAGCATTTTCTGTCCTTATGAATAAAATAATTGACATTAAGTATGTGAATTGCATTGTAATTCACTTACAACTACATCTATATAAGTCATAGGTCAGTAAATGGCAGTGTGCAAGATTCTGCACATTGTATGCACATACAGCAGACTAAGTTACAGTCTTCAGAACTTAAGATGTAGAATTAGTCACATAAGGCCTAACTTAGTAGTCAACACAGAAGTGCTGTAAAAACCCTGCTGGAAAGAATACTAAGTTGCACATTCAACAGTGAATCATTAAGCATTTTTTCCATTTAATAATAATGGCATGGGTAGCAACACGTGATTTGTTTAATTAGAATATTTAAGTTTAACTTACTCTGGCCTGCTGTGTGCATAGATTTTTCATTATACTTCCCTTGTACACATACAAAGCACCTTTTAACCCATTTCAGATTATTTTATCCGCAATTGAGAAACTCAAGTCAGCAATGCTTTAAGTTGAAAAATTGTTGGACGTGTCTCCAGTAACTATGGACTGAATTTTCCCATAGTTTGGCTCATGGGTTTCCCTTCATGAACCTTGGTCACTTGCCCCTCTCAGTTCTCTGCTGTTCACTTCAATAAGTATGAATACAATCTCCATGATGCCATTCTTTTGCTATTTTGTGCTCAGAAGAAGTGAAGGTGCTTTCTGATGCTGGGACCTACCAGCATTCACAACATGTGTACCTTATTTAAACCCAACTGTACACCATTTCAAACACTGCCAGTCTGGTCTGAAGTAGCCACCTAGGCCAGTATACTGTCTGTGGCCGAGAAAGTCAATGATCTTCTGCACTCCGCAGTGACAAGGACACCTTCTTTTCTCTGCTACCTTACACTCACTGTAGCTTTGTCATTGCACCCAGCGCCAACCAAAACTCATGATCTGCCACTCAGTATTGAATGCAGCATCTTCCTTCAATGACTCTCAACTACCCATGTCCGCCCCAAACTATTAACCATTCCTGCCTTCTGTGTTTCCTACTGTCTCACTCGGAACACTCTAATGATTGACGATAGATCAGTCTCTGGTCGTTAGTCCCTCTTGGCTAAGGAGTACAGCCTTAGACTTTCAAATACAGCCATCTGGTTGAAGCACATACTGTACATTTGCTATGTAAGCTATCTCCACAGGGTGTGATTTTGTCGTAAGGTGACATCCAACAACACGTCCGTCCCTTCACTTATCATTGCTGACAGTATGACCTGCTGCCTAACTTTCTGTTTGTGCTAAAAGACAAGATGTGAGCATCTAAATAACCACAATTTAAGAGAGCACAAAGCCAGTAAACTAAGATGCCTTCGAAGCATACTGTTCCAATGCATCAGGTGGATGCTTGACCCTATCCATAAAGCATCCTGACAACAGTATTGTTATGTAAGATATTAGCATTGATGTGGTAACTTAGTCCAAGATGTGCCAGGATGGTGTGGTGAGGCTGGTATTTTGCTGATACCAAACTCTATGGATGGAGAGTGCAGGTGGTCACTGTTCACGGAAGGTGCCTAGGGAAATTAGAAAATGCTGGTCTGACTGGATGCCCAATGGAGATGGTAACAAGCTCATGTCTCCAAGATACCAGTTTGGCCTTCAGGCTGGGAAATGGAACCGTCTCTTTTTTTTGTAACCAGTGCCTTGGAAAATACCAAACTGCATATAAGTGAAACAAGTTCCGATGATAATATGATGTTAATACGTTGCAACAAGGCACTTGTTGACTATTGAGATTCTGTTCTCCCTGTTAAAACTTTAAGTGGAAAATTGGACATTTTTTTTTCTTGACATTGAGACTCTCACCTTCTCCTGCTCACTGTATTTCCGCAACATCGTTCAGAGACTGGGGAAAATTCTGCCCCGTTCTTTTTAATAACCTGTTAATAGGGCCAGTTTACATTTCTTCCTGTTTTGATGTATTTGAGGTGCCGAATATGTAGTTTGTGATATTTTTCTCATGATTTGTAGAATAAATATATAAGATGATTGTTTATAATGTGTCAAAATTAGAAGCGTATATTTTGGCACATGCTGCTAACTGCCAGCAATAGGGATATGCTGTTGCTTTTCAAAGCTTTGTGGCATTGGAGATTTGCTGTATTATTGAGACAAATGGTTCAAATTAGTGGTCTGGAGTTTTGATAGCTGTAATTCTGAGGACAGATTTGAAGATGAGAAATTGAACCACACGCGCATAAATTAGACAAATAACATTCCAGAGACGATCCTTAAGATGTTAATTTCTTTAAATATGCAAACTGAACTAAATGAGAAAAATTCACCACTGGTCCAAGATATTGTATGATTCTTTGATGATATGATTATACACATATTGATTTTCTTTGTTTCCTGTCAATAAACGTTAAGCTGGTAAAGCACAGCTGGTCAAACAGCATCCGAGGAACAGGAAAGTCAATGTTTTGGGACTTTCCTGCTCCTCGGATACTGTCTGACTGGCTGCACTTTTCCAGCTCTAATTTATTGACTCTAGCTTCCAGCATCCATGGTTCCTGCTGTCTCCAATTATTTATTTTGTGGTTGGGGCTGCAACGTCACGGGGCATTTCTTGATCCTGACTCCATGTCTTGTTGGCAGTTGACATGTTGCTTAACCAACTGTAAGCCAATTCTAGTCAGATTATGTCCTTGCCATCAAATAACTCAGAATGGTCTTGCTGCTGAGACTGGAGAGCCAATAGGAGGCCTTCCATGTTGGAAGATTAGAAGCCCAGCCATTAGAGGAGGAAGAGATGAAACCTTGAAGTGGAGGCACACAGTGATAACTTATGGAAAAGGTAAAGTTGTAAGGTGGTGACAGCTGCCAGACCACCAGTGTGAATAGAGGGGGCACTGGCCAGGAGCTACAAATATGAACCTCCACCATTGTCCTTTGGAGGCTGCAGGGGGAGAGAGAGAAAGGTGTTAAATTGTAGGGCGAGAACAACATCCTCCCACACCCCACTGCCCCCATATAACCTCTCCTCGACCCTAGCAAACGTCTTTAAAACCTGTGTTGCTGCCAAGCCAGGCAACTTCCTCCAGGCTAAAGCCATATTTCAGTGCCTGTTTGCCAACTGGAAATTTCCAGTTCAGCGCTGCACATACATTGGCCTTTAAGGTACCTCGCTTGTCTACCTGCTGCTAGAGAGTGGATAGCTGTCTTTACTACACCCTTCCCCTCCACCCACCAAGGTCTTTGAAAATGTCCTACAAACAGCGATATGCCGTCAACCAGCTTGATGTGATTAGCCGGTCCAACAATGCCTCTGGTCCATTCACTACTTTCTTTGAAAATTCAATCCTGCAACTTGACAAAAATATCACATTATTTGATTTAGAGATTGTTTTCAAATTGCCGAGGAAAAGAAATAGACTGAGAAAAATGAAATAAAATGAAGTACAAAACCCCGCCATGTCTTCAGTTTACGTGGGACTTCACTGGAACACTGCAGCAGGCCGAGGTCAGAAATGCAAACGTAAGAGCAAGCTGCTGTGTTGAAATGGCAAGCAACCAGAAGGGTCAGCATTCTGGACTCAACATTGAGTTCAACAACTTCAGACCATGAACTCTGTCCTCCATTTTGATATTTTACACTTTGGCACAGGCACTGGGAGAAAGAAATGTCTTGTTTATAAATGTATTGTTTTCAAAGTGACCTTTATTCTCCTACTAACACTTTCTCTCGACCAATGCTTTGTTTCTTCGCTACAATGACTGTCACTCCGTTTACCCTTTGTTCCATGACACCTTTGTTCTTTAATCTCCCTTGTCCTCAACCTTTCCCTGACCTTGCCTTTATTCCATTTGACCCCCTCCCTCCAATTTTCTCAACAGCATAAAACCAATCATGTTGCCTCTCTTTGATTCTGAAGCAGAATCATATCGGATGTGAAACTTTAATTCTGTTACTAATTCCACAGATATTGCCAGACCTGTGTTTATCCATCTTTTTCTGTTTTATGCCAAAATCTGTTGGTCATTATAATCTTCCAACTACTCTATTTTTACTAGTGTTCTGATTCGAGCAGTTGACAGTTTTAAAACAAATAGTGATCACTTCAAGAATGCTGCACAGGACAGATCTTCACATTTACCAGTGGGCTGTAAAGGATTAACCTCTTGCTCCTCCAATTTCTACAAGCAAAATTTAAAAACTTTTTTTTTCTATTTGTATCACTTCCAACACTCATCCGTTTTCCTGTTGAATTTTCCTGGCTGCCACTGTTACTATCCAAGCTGGATAAGGGCATGTGAAACAACAGTAACCTGACTGAACACCTGTGAGTCTAATAACACTGAATGCTCAGAACTCTGCTCTACAGTGGTGAGATGTGGACGACATGTACTCTGGAGAAGAAAAGGCTAAACAGTTTCTATCCTTGCTGTCTCAGATGTATCCTTAGCATCTCCTTGCAGAACACCAACTTGGAGGTTCTGGAGTGTTTTAATTCCATCGTATTGCTGAGTTAGCAACATGTGCATTATTAGGCCACTTTCATCTGATGAATGATGGCTGCATAACCAAAGAGTTTCCAGTGAACTGTGGGCACTGGATCATGACTTTCCGGGAGTTTGTTTTGCCACTGTGAGGACATCTGCAAGTGGCATAAAAAAGAATGCAGATAGTGACACAGACAAATGGTACATAGTCATTGACAGTCACGACCTCTGGAGACCGATTGTTCAGAAGGACATTGGAAGAAGCAAGTAGAAACCAAAAGCTCAGCTCACCAAGAGGAAGGCCCAAGGAAAAACAACAGCAAAAATTGTGCACCACCTTAGCCCAGTTTCTTCCTCTGCAACAAAGACTGCTATGCCAGAGTAGGGTGTCAGGTATACAGGTTGTGACATGGGTGGCAAGGCTATTGACTTACAAGACAGAAGGCTGTCCCTGTTGGATCGAAGGTGGTTAGGTGGAATTTTCACCGCCCACCCAATCAATTTGCACCCCATCACTGGGATGAAAATTACAGCCAGTACTTCCGAAGAGGCAGTTAAGTCTCCAGCATTGTTTATACCTAAATATTGAAGTAAGAAATTCATTGTCCCTAAGTTGTCCACCATCCTAACTGGAATCTACCAGGTTGCGCTTTTCAGGAGCAGTTGTCCAACAGCAGTCAGTTGTGGGAGATCACACTGAGGCTAGTTGTGCCCTACTTCACCCTTAAACTCAAGGTCACCCTAATTCAGCACCAATCAGGAGTTGAACTTGAGATATTCTGGTTGATTCTGCTCAGCTGAATGCCACTCTCACCAACTGTACAGATGAAGACATTGCGAGTTATATTTAAATTCATGCACCCCACCTGCATGCCACTTTGTCAGCAGTGACTTCAGCACTGAACTTTTGCTGGTATTCAGTTTCATTGTTGAATAGTCACAGAGGCACATGCAGTACTTCACTTTCATGAACTTGAGGCCAGGAAACAGTTGAAATGGGGGGCTTTACACCTACAATGTGAACTTAACCACTCGACTCATCCGTCATCTTCAGCAGTGCTGACGGCCTCATTTGCTGGTGTTGCCAGAATTTTCAGTTTGTTTCAGATTTCCCAACATCAGTTTCTTTTAATATCTTTCCTGGCTCACTTTGTTAATTATTTCAGAATGACATAACATTGAATGCTCTATATCAGATACTTACATGTTATAATGAATGCTCACCTTAACCCCCTCATGTTAAGTATGCATTGTCCTGAACGGTTTGGTCTTGTAGCCAATTTAGCAAGATGTTTAAGCAATTGCATTAGAGAAATGATCGTAGCCAGTAATTTCATGAAGGAACTGATTCCTCTGCTTACTTGAAGTAATTTAATAACTTGACTGAAATATATTTTCAGTGAGGTATTTCAGCTAAGATGCTCAATGTGAATAACGACCTGGTAGAAGACTATTCTAATCTGTTACATGCAGTTCTAGAGTTTAACTAATCCATGTGAATTCAACTCAAGGACAAAACACATGTGAATACATCATTGTGAGATAATAGGAAAGGCTTTTTTTAAAAATTCACCCTTAACAATACAGACAGAACTCAGTTTCAATTAATTCCATCAACTTGCTTTACTGTACCAACAGGCTACAAAAATCAAAAAGGTTTACAGCATTGCTACAGGAGTGTGCAAGTAGTGCTGAATAAAGTTTTTTTTTTAAGCAAACAAAAGGTTTAATTTTCCAAAAAATCGAAGAGGACAGGGTCATTTGATTCCTCAAGTGAGAATGTTCTATGTCTTGGGGTGACTTTTAATTTTGCACATCCGTCGCCATATACGTAGCTTGCAGAATTGGTCACAAATGGGGGTGACAGAACGTAAACTGATGACCTAAAGTGTGACTGCCACATTGACCATTTCAGTTTTGCTTTAATGGAGTTCCTCGAAAGACTCCTTGGTAACGGCAGTGCTTTGGCTACAATTGCCTTTTGTGTGCCTCTGCTGCTTTGGGAGAATTTTCGGAACAATTCCACATTGATCAGCCAGCAGGGGGAAGCAAGATTTAAGGAAACAGACTTTGACAAAAAAACAAAGATTTTATTTTGTGCATTCCTATGGGTGCCACTCTTTAAAAGTGTACCATATTTGCTTGTTTGAAAAGCCTTACAGTTATGTGTAGTTTTTATCACTTAGTGAGAGATGGCTGTACAGTATAAAGATAATTTTAAGAGCAAAGAAAAAGGATATTAAAAGAGGTTTTGGAATGGGCATCAACAACCCCTAATTTTTCTTGTACGTGAATGTGGGAGACTGTTGCTCAATTTCTATTCTGTTGTATGGGACACTGTCATGTGATACTTTAGATGGTCACTGTGATAGAAATTCCTTTAAGTTGAGCTGACATGAATCTAGTGTAAGAGAAAAAAAAAGAGTCTGAAGACTCAGCTACAAGAGTGGTTATATTAAGTGCCTAGGTCCTTGAAAATTAGATTGGTTTCGTTCTGCTATTTAGTTATTTTCTATCAGAGTTGTATCATGTTGCACACCCTTCACCCTGCTAATGTCTGATTGCATTTCTTTTAAATATTACCCATAACAGCATTTCCACTCTTCATGCCCATGAGGAATGTGTTCTGAAGTTTTAACCGTTTTCAAAAGATATCTCAAATTCATCAGATTAAGACTATTGCTTTTTATCAAGAATAGTTTTTGATAGCCTGACGTGTTCCCTTTGTAGCTTTACTTATTTTTAATTTAACATTTCTTCCAGGTTTGTTGTTATATTTTCACCTCCTGTTCAGACTCCTTTACAAACACTGACTGATCATTTCAAAGGATACTCTGTTCCCAGGCCACTATCAATGCTGCTGTTTGGGTAGCCACAAGAAGATACGAAAGAGGAGGTCAGGTTTACTCTTTATGAATTTGCTCCCTCTCATTGGAAAAATGTTCAGCTTCTGTTCAGCAGCCCCATCAGACAGCACACTGACACTAGGAACTTACCATCTGAGGGGAATATCTGTACCTTGTATCCACTATTCCTATTTTTTTCATGACATGAATTGATTGAATGTTGATTATAGCTGAAAATTTGACCCACTTTAAATGAATCTCATCAGTGACCACCGCCCTCTAAGATTTAATCTGACAAGAATGAACTATTAAATTGAACTAGTGCTCAAATTAACCGTATTCATTTATTCAGATTGCCCAATAATGTCCCTAATGTAGGCCATGCAGTAGCCTTTTCCTGTTTTCCCATTCAAGGCCAGTACAATAACTCATACTTTATATGCAATATCTTGGAAGTATGCAGATATTTTTCCAAATTGCAAAATTAGTTAGAAATCTAATTTACACATTATGTACAGGGGCAGCCTAATGAACTGACTTATTCAGCATTCCCTTTGTATAAGTGGACATGCAGAATTGCCCATGGTGTCTCAAACTGAACTATAATTGAGAACATAGAAAAGAGAATTATAGATAAATTTCTGTTACAGTGAAGTGCAACCCTGCTGGTGCATTTTTAATTAACTGTCTTGTCTATGTCTGTCTATATGAAGTTTCTAGTACTTGACCACAATAGGCAAAAACAAAATCTGCAAATAACATACAGTTGCACTTTTATCAAAATGAAAGCAATATTTTTAGAAACTATTAAAGAACTCCATTAATAAGATTTAAGCAATTTGAGATCACATACCTGTACTCGTAAAGGTTTTGCTGTTTGTCTCTAATCTCATTTTCAAAAACAAAATGGTACATAGGAGCAAATTGCTGTTTTGGTGGGAATTGTTCTTCCTCCAAATCTCTCTCATCCCTGTGGAGAAGCACCTGGCTTCCATTCAATGTCTCTTTGTGTTGGCACAGCTCAGATTGGGAGCTCAACATGTGGGGGATTGCAGGCACAAAACAACATCATACCACAAAGTGATACAGTTGCAGAGTATTGTGCCACCCTGACATTGGTATTCTCTAATAAAAGCCACTTGAAAATTGTACACAAGTATTGTTTGAACACAGATTTGTGGAGCAGTGTAATTTCAGATTTCTCCCAATACAGAAGTGAAGAAAAGCACAACTGATGAACTTTAACCTTGAGGATGTAAAGCTACTGGGATAACAAGATTAGAGTCAGTGAAAAGAACAATGTGTGGAATGTTACGATGGTTGCCATTTGCTGCTTTCCATGTTACTTCATTGCAAATGTTGAATGTTCCACCCAATAAGATTGTTTGTTTCTGTTCTTTGTCACATTGTCGATGAGGGTTCTCCACTAGTTTAGATGCAAGAGTTATTGATGAGTTTTAGTTTCAAAAAAAAGTAAATATGTATGGCTGAATTTTTGCAAGTAAAGCAGTAAGCAAGAATCGTAAAATTGGCAGACCCATCTACATAAATGGTCCCTGCATGCACCATTTCTGCTCCAGAAAGGCAGCTTTGGGATTCAGTTGGACTGGCTGACCCTCGAAGTAGATCAGACACAGCTATGAAAGTGAGAATATATCAGGGCCAAGATAACAAGCATGGGGCTGGATGAACACAGCAGGTCAAGCAGCATCATAGGAGCAGGAAAATGTGACGTTTCGGGCCTAAACCCTTCATCAGAAATGGGGGAGGGGAAGAGGGTTCTGAAATAAATAGGGAGAGAGGGGGAGGCGGATAGAGGATGGATAAAGGAGAGGATAGGTGGAGAGGAGGCAGACAAGTCGAAGAGGCAGGGATGGAGCCAGTAAAGGTGAGTGTAGGTAGGGGGGTAGGGAGGAGATAGGTCAGTCCAGGGAGGACGGACAGGTCAAGGGGGCGGGATGATGTTAGTAGATAGGAGATGGGGGTGTGGCTTGGGGTGAGAGGAAAAAACCGGTTAGGGAGGTGGAGATGAGCTGGGCTGGTTTTGGGATGCGGTTGGGGGAGGGGAGATTTTGAAGCTTGTGAAATCCACATTGATGCCATTGGGCTGCAGGGCTCCCAGGCTGAATATGATTTGCTGTTCCTGCAGCCTTCGGGTGGCATCACTGTGGCATTGTAGGAGGCCAAGGATGGACATGTCATCTGAGGAAGGGGAGGGGGAGTTGAAATGGTTCGCGACTGGGAGGTGCAGTTGTTTGTTGCGAACTGAGCGCAGGTGTTCTGCAAAGCGGTCCCCAAGCCTCCGCTTGGTTTGCCCGATGTAGAGGAAGCCACAACGGGTGCAGCGGATGCAGTATACCACATTGGCAGATGTGCAGGTGAACCTCTGCCTGATGTGGAAAGTCTTCTTGGGGCCTGGGATTGGGGTGAGGTATCAGGGCCGTTTGGTTAAAAAGCCCACATAGGTTTACCTGTGCTCCTGCCAGCAGTGCACAACTGCATTTAGCAGTTTACCAATACTTTTTTTTTAAATGAAATGTAATCAATACATTACTTTTTCAATGGATGCTAACAATCAGAATGACACCTCTTGGGTTTGCAACTGTGGCTTTCTGTCCTCATGTACAGCAGATTATTAATTGGATACACATAATTATCACTGAACCAGAGGACAATCCTGGAGTTTTCCTCAACACAAAAAGCTGTTGCTTTGTCACTCTCAAGCTGACATGTCATCTGCATCAAATGCAAATCTGTAACTGTTTCACTAGCGGCTACCATGACATTTTCATCCTGGGAGGCTCATCAATGGGACATTTCAGCTAAGTGCAACATGCCCTAAAATGGTCCATGTTCATTGTGGTAGATTGATCAATCTACCCATGGTTATGCAAAGAGTATTGATGCTGGAAGAGTCACAGGAACTGTAAGAATCATCTTCAGATGGGAAGAATTGCATGAAGGTGTGAGAGAACTGAAATTGGGAAAGGCAGACAGTAGCTGGCAGCCAAAGAGGCAAGGTAGTTCTTAGCCTCTCAGCCCAGATGTGAAAAATATGATGAATTTAGTAACAAACGGAAGATTGAATTAACATCTCTTGGCACCCAAGTAATTAACCTCTAGTATCTATCTTGAAGAAGGCATCCACACTCTACCAACTTTGAGTTGTTACTCCATGAGACCTAGCGGAAAGAAAACTTGAATTCACCTAGTGCCTTTTACTATTCTAAGATTTCCTTGAGTGCCAATTAAGAACTTTTGAAAATGCAGCCTTAGTCATAAAGTAGTGAACATGGCATCCGATAATATTCAGGTCTGCTTGAAAGCATAGGCAGGGCCTTACTTTTAGCAACTCATCATAAAGAAGGGAACTTTTGACAGTGCAGCACTCTCTCCGTCCTGAAATGGAGTGTCAGCCTAGTTTCTGTAAACACACCTCTAGAGTTTGACATTTCTCAATGGGGATGCTTAAGATGGTTACGGCTCGTGACTCCTTATATTAGTGAATTTTTTAAAAAAGATATATTTCTGAATGACCTGTTGGAATGTCAGCCCTGAAAGTGGACATGTTCCAAGTCATACCCACTAATTATGAGTATACAAAGGTGATGGAGCAGAAAGGATCACTTGGTTTATCAAACCTTTCCCAAACAGTCTTGGTCGGATCACCATTTACTAAAAGTTTCTTCTCTCCTCCAACCACCTCACCTAACTTGTGCCAATCCCCACAACAATGTATTATCCTGGGACAGGCACAAGCAAGAGAAAACTCCAGGATGAAGGAGGCAAAAATTCCTGTCTAATGTCCTGAGATAATGGAAAGTAATCTGGGTGGTCACATGGCCCACGTGTCACCTATGAAGACACTTGCTTTCTATAACATGTTCCAGTCAGCAATTATTCCAGTTCCGTCTTGAAGGCATGCAGACAGTCAACACCCACCCCACCAGCTGACAAAGCATTCCAGAAGCTCACTTCTCACTCGGTCAAGAAACTTAGCTTAACATCGAGTCTATTCTCATTCTTAAAACAAAACATTAAACT
Source organism: Ginglymostoma cirratum (assembly GCA_024137785.1). Classification (NCBI taxonomy): domain Eukaryota; kingdom Metazoa; phylum Chordata; class Chondrichthyes; order Orectolobiformes; family Ginglymostomatidae; genus Ginglymostoma; species Ginglymostoma cirratum. Next base: position 16,077,018 of record JAHRHZ010000264.1, read on the forward strand.
TGTCTCCTCTGCTTGTCCCTCATCTGTTAAACTGGAATGACCTGGTAATAAGAACATTATGTAGCTTGTTAATCGTTATATTCATCTCTGCTGGGTTGCCTCTGGTAGGGTGTTAAGGGTCTTTTCATAAGAGTAATAGTTACTGGGGTAAACCATGCCAGATATTTATCTTGTAGATTTCCTCTGTAAGTTTGTCAAGGCGATATCATTCGTCATGGAGGGAGAACCAAACTGGATGTGCTACCCTAGTTGTGATCTGACCTGCAACCAGACTATGTTGAAATTTGTGCACTTTGATGTATACACTATGGTTCTTTTAATACACCCCATATCTTGTTAGAGTTCGTCACAACCTCCCTGTGTGCACTTTCAGTGACACATTAACACTGGAATCTTTAGCCCTCTCAACCTCTTTATGTATTGTTCCTTGCAAATGCTTCATGTACTCTGTGTTAGCTCTACCTACATACAAATTGTTTCTTTCACCTAAATTAAATAGCATTTTTGAATGTTATTGTACTTCTCTACCACCTCATGCCTTGCATAAGAGAAACCTATTGAAACAATCAGGCCCGGGAATTTAAATATTCCCTTTTTTTGGCTGAAGGAAGTGCATTGTAAACTCAAATAACCTGCACCCAAAACTAACCTGCAGTTGAGATAAAGATCATTTTTACAAGAAGCCCTTGGATTTGACACCACAGTGGGGTGTAATTCCAGACTTTTATTAAACTGGGCATTGAAAAGTGCCCAAAAGGAGTTTGTAATTTCCTTATTCTTTCAACCAATTGCCTTTAATTTACCTTCAATCACAAATGAATAAAATGTTCCCTTGGTCAGAAGGGTCAGGATCTAGTGAATCACTGTAAACAAGCCACTGCTTAATTGGACTGTGAGCAGAGCATAAAACTAATCTTGGCCAAATGTGGCATCAAGACAACAGTGTTATTAATGTACAAACATATTATTTCTATCCTGAACAATTGGACCATATTTGCAGCAGCAAGACATTTTTTCAGCATTGCATTTCGGTGGATTTTTCTTTCCTGCATCCTTCAATTTAAAATTTCATTGCCCTGTTAAGTGCGAGATGATAATGCTACAGCAAGGGAAATGGACATCTAAGATTTAGTGAATGGTAGGCCTAATTATCTGTTTCCTTAACAAATAAGATTTGAGGATTGAGAAGGAAAGAGGAACAATGGAGAATGAAGGTGGGTTAGAATCAATTTGGGTGCAAAAGGAGAAAGAAAGATTGGACTGAGAAAGAGATAAGGGGGACAGATATGAAATGAGAGAAATTTAAAGGAATTTTAGAACAAGTCTGGCAATTTACTGCATATAGGATGAATGTTGGTAGTTTAGGTAGTTCCCTTTCTAGACCAGAAAAATTGAACAATTATCACATAATTAAAAAGGAACTTGCACTGTTAAATACCAACTTTAACTTTGTGCCATGAATTAATTTGAGTTTAATATACAAATCCAGCACATTTTGAACATTAATTGGGTGGTTGAGCAGTGATGCCTTTGTGTGAGGCCATCAGCAGCATGGCAAATTGAGCAATTTATGTCAATTCACAACCCATGCATGCCTCTTATTCTTTACCTAACTTGCTGGCCAATTCACAATTTTAGTGAAAGCATGCATTGTGATCTTGCCACTTTCTCAGGAAAGATTTCGGCCATTGTAATTGATCCATTTTAATTTCAGAGTAGAAAAGTGTCTGCATATATTAATCAGTTGAATATTGTCCTCCAATTCGGGACATATCACCTTCAGAAGGATGTGAAGGCTTCAGAGAAGTTGCAGCAAAGATTTTTGAAAATGATTCCATGAAAAGAGAGTTGAGTAGATAGTTTGGAGAAGCTGAGGTTGTTCTCATTAAAAAAGACTTGAGAGAAGATTTAATAGGATGTTTAAACTCATAAGAATCATCTAGATAGAGTAGATAAAGAGAACCTGCTCCCTGTGGAGGAAGAGTTGAAAATCAGAGGCCACAGATTTAACACGAGAGAGAAAAGAACTAACTGCAAAAGGAGGAAAACTGTCTTTGCACCAAAAGGATCTGGAAAGCACACCCAGAGTGTGGTGGAGGCAGATTGAATCACAGCTTTCATAAAGGGATCAGAGAACATCAGAAGAGAAATAATGTGCTTGATCACATGGGAAGGGCTGGGGATTGGACTTTCCTGAGCTTGCGTTGCAGAGATCGAGTATGATCAAGATGAGCTGAATGGCCACCTCTTTTGCTGTAACCATTCTACAATTCTAATCCAAGAGTTAATCTAAGTATAGGAATTACTCACAGGATTATTATAAATGCTTCAACAAAATAACAGACTGAAAAATCAGCATGTGGCAGGCAGTGAAACATTGGAAAAGTACTGAGGTGGAGCTTGTTTTATATGTATTTTGCATTAAGGAAGCCGCTTTTGACGACCCCAGAATGCTACAAACTCCATGGGTGAAGAAATGTCTAGAAAGGCATTATGAGATGTAATCAATGTTTAAAATGTGTGGGTCAGAAGGCATTGAAATTTTTAAAAATTTGCATTGGTGGAGAAATGAGATGCCATGAAACATGACATAGAGCCAACTGCAGGTGGATCTGGTATCCTATGATAATTCATTGCAGGTGAGAGGAAACTGTTTCAATTATTTTCCTTACCATATGGTAAGGAAGCTAAGACTAATAAATAATTATCAGAATTTATTCGTAAATTTGAAACTCTTGATGACTACTCAGTAATCAGTGACAGCCTAAGATTGTAAAACATTTAAAGTATGGCCTTTAATTTACTGAACTTTTGGACAATTTTAATTGTAATCTAAAATATGTTAGATATACGCTGATACAGATGATTTAGAATAAATATAATTTACACAGTAAGCCTTAATATTGTCATGAATAGGAAGCATCAATAAGTTTGAGGAAGAGATTAAGCATTGTTGCTGGCAGTGTGCAATAATTTTGTCAGACGTTGTAATTTCACAGAGCTTGGTTTATAACTGGCGTGCCTTCTAACGAGCTGGGCCTACTCTGCATTGGTTCAGTATGAAGGTACATAGGGTCACCTCGGTCAGGTCAGGTAGGTCAAAGGAGCCTCAGGAGAAAGTTGCTAAATTGGTTCAGCTGGTGGGGCATAGTTTCTGACCTCATCTGCTCTCAAACTCCACAGAGGAATGAAAGACTTCAAGAAGAAGAAAGTGACCTCAGAAATCTTGTAAAGCAATGACATTTTCCTTTGCTTTCTCCCAGTTTGTGGATGTCCAAGAGGAGAGTGAGGTTTAACTACATTTTGATATTCAAGAGCAATGATTATCCATGGAAACGCAGGGTCGGAATAGACAGAACTGAGCAAGCATTTTTGCCAGATGGAGTGAACATGTCAACAGTCTTGTAGTGTCTCAGATTCAAGATACACCTTCTGCTGTTTGCTGTATGCTCCTTCCTTCATTGTAGCTTGCCAAGTCACGACCTGGAACGTTCACATGACAACTACAGAAAAAGAGGACAGGGAACGTTACCATCATCCTCTCTTCAAATCAAATAAAGTACCAACTTAATACACTTTAGTCTAAAATAAGATTGAGAACTGAAATGCCTTTCAGAAAGGAACTGCACACTGACCAAATAAGCAAAAATAAGATTTATGCTCTGAAGGTTATATGTAATTTTTATTTATCATGCTAAGTAAATGAATGTATTGATAACTGACTCACCATTTTAAAGGCAACAAACATTTTCAGAGATCCTGTAGTTAGAGAAAGAGGGACAAATTAAGCATAATTATTAAAGGATATTGTACTTTTTATTCTTAGAATCTACTCAAGGTCATTATAAAAAATCATTTAGTCTAAGTTGGGGTACTATTCTTAGATAACAGTAAATTTGGCTTTATAAATAGCAGGGGTTAGTATTGAGAAATTCAGGGGAAAATGCCTTGCATAATATTTTTTAAAAAACATCAAGTTATTATTACCTTGGATTTTGTAACATCTGGCCTGTAGTTCTTGTTGTTCCACTGCTGTGGGTCTATCTACATGTATCTCCATGTAGCTCTCAGCAATTAGCATTCTTTTCAGTCCTGGGGTTGATCAAGAGAAATCAGTGATTTTAAAACTCCGTACTGGCAAAGTACAAAGCAGTACACAGCTGGGACTGAATTTTGAAAGCGCTGACACCTTCTAATCGGTTATTCAATGCTGAAAGGATAACGGTTCTCGTTAACCCTGTGGAGTGCTCACTGATAGCTGACAGGTTGCTGATGCAGATGAGGGGCCCTTTACCTACGTTAGAACGAAATATTGAATCCTCTTGGAGCTTTGGGAAGAAGATTAAAGATAAGATTTCATCTATCAGGTAGGAGGAATTGTTAATAGGGCTCTTTAAAGGGCATCCTTTCAAAGAAAATCATAGGTACAAGATTATGATTTTTCTTGTTTCAAAGAATCAATAGGAAATTGTAAAACCATAGTGTCTAATTTTGGAGTCTGATTGTATATACCAGTTAACAACTGACTGATCAATGACCATCTACCCTCTTGATCTCAGTTTGGCCTTTACTTGTAAAGAAGGGGTCAGGAGGCTGACAGTAGCATAGACAAAACTCTAAGGGGCCATTTTATGCATGATTTTTGATTAACATACCAATGGTTGCAATATCTTGTTTTAATATAGATGGAACATGAAAGAAGTTAGAAATAATGTTAGATGTCCCCGTTTGAATCAGTTCTCTATTTAATCTGGTGTTTATCAGGGCCATAAACTGAAAGCTAATAATTTTGGTGAGGCCTGAAATAAAGCCTGAAGCTTGAATTCCTGCCATTAGCCCTTGATGATGAATAGGGCTAATGAATACAAGTAAGTGGTTGGAATCTGTGACCAGCTGCATCAAGGCAGGTAATACAGCTCCGATTTAATTGGGAGCAGGTATTGGTGGGCTGTATTACTTTAATTGGTAAGGAGGATTTCTAAATGGAAAGGACAAAGTATAATGGCCAAATTGTGCTGTACAATAGCACTTAGGCTGGGATTGTATGCATTCGTTAATCTGCTGAGGAATGAGGCAATTCTGAACAATTTTCTCAGTGAAACCAACTCCAGAAAGCTTGTCCCTTTTGTTCTCCCTTGGGAAAATGCAAGATTGAAACAGAAAATACCTCTATGGAGGCAATCATTTGCCACGTGTGGAAAGCGGATACAGCTGTAAACTATGAAAAAGGGATCTTTGTAGCACAATAAAGGATGGAAAGAGAGATAAAGCCAGGGATAAGAGTGGGCCTGTCATTGCTTCAGTGAAGGTATAAAGTGATGACATTTACAGTGACAATTGAAACCATAAAAAGAACTCAGTAAAATTTAGAGACAGAAATTTGATCTTTAAAAGACAGGCTGTGATAATTAAAAGTGGACTTAAACTGTTAAACAAGTCATTAATGAAAGAAGGGTTATAGGATCCTTTTAAAAAGTTAATGATGCAGTTGCCATTAATCTAGGAACTATATTTTCTGTCCAAATCAACTACATCTCATCATTAGATGCTAGTATAACTGTACTCTTAAATAATATGTCGGTTTGTAAATAAGGATGGCCTTTAAATGTCAAATCATTAGTTTCAAGGAATCATTTAAGAAGCTTATATCTTTTAATATTGTGCTGACATCAGCATTCTTACTTTTTTTTAAGTTCATCAAACTGTCGAGTTGTAACTTGAAGGGCATATTTTCATTGAGTTTTTTAAAAAAATCATACCATTATATTTTAATTAGTAAATTAATGTTGAAATGAACAGAGAACCTTTTCTTTAAAACAACAAAAGGATTGTAACTGACACTAACCTCAGATATCAGTATCCTGCAATGAATCCTACGCTGTACAGACAAAGTTTACAATGTACAAAAGGAGAATAATTTTAATTTAATCAGCCATTCTTGAGTCCGTTTTTATTATGAAGAGCTAATATTGCTTAAGGCTTCAACAAAACTAAAATAGGTTATGACAGTTGCTGTTAAAATATTGCAACCATCAAAACATATGATCTGACAGCACCATCAAATGACGATGGCATGGAAATAATATGCTCCTGTTTCAACATCCGGACTTTTCTCCTCGGAGATGATGCGCACGTAAACTAAGAGGCCCAAGGCACATTAGAATTGGTCCTTGAACCTCATCTGCATAGTTGCTTGTGGACAAGCCACTACACAGCAAAATTAGTCAGCTTTGCATCAACTTTACACACCAATTTCAACCCTGATGCATCTTTCAAAAAAAAGTAAATCCACATCTCACCCGCTATTCTTTGATGTTTTGTAAGCAAGGTTCCTGATCATACCCCCCACCAGCATACTATGATGAAACTGTCGCCACATGATGTTTTGTGAACTCCCAGTGGACTTAGACAAAGCAAACATTTTACTTACTATTGTACTTGCGACATGGTCTGAGGTGACCTCAGTTGATTAACTTCAAAGTTTGGGCGAAGGTTGACCGTATTCCTTTCGGGTACATTGTGATAGCATTTGTAATAATCAATATTATGACTCAATAGACTTCGTTGTCTCTTCTTACCTTGTGATAATGCAGGTTGGAAATCTAAAAGGGTTCCACATCTTGAAGCCTACAAGCAAACAATTTGGGAAAAGAATCAGAAAACGGAGTGCAGAGCAACTGTTGCAACAGCTTTCCCAGGATCCCCAGGTGGGTTTCATGTGTTGGAAAATGAGGAAAAGTGAGATGGATACCTCTGCTAATGGCTGAGTTCACTTTTTCAAAGCAACACTGTCTGATGTATAACAGACTACTTGTGCGTTAAATAGAGATACAAAAGTTTTGAGTCATTTTTAAGATCAAAATGGCAGATTGCATGATTATAGCCTAGTTTATTTTTCCCATGTACCGCAGTATTAAATCATTTGGCTATTATTTACCCTTAATAATAAGTATTATATTGTACTAAATAACGTCACATTTCCCTCTAAAACACATTTTAAAATTATGTTAAGAAAATAGTTAATTTACATTCACACGGAGTAGTCATTTGTTTCCCTTTTGTGTGTGGTTTGTTCTTATTCTTTGGTTTTTGTGTAAATGCTAACCTTTAAAGCCTTTGAAACTGCTAAGAATTGTACCAGATCCTGAAAATGATATAGTGATGGTGCTCAAACTGTTCCGTACACACATTAATGCTTGTTTAAAACGTCATGTGTTTAATATGTCATTTTAAATTGACTTGCAATCTGTAGATTAATTACTAACCAGTACGTTAGCTTTCTTTTAAAACCTTAACTGGATTTTTAAAAATTAAAAACAAATATTATAGGATTCTGATGAAAGGTCATTGACCTGAAAAATTAACCTCCCTTACTTGCTGCACAGATGCTGTGCAACCTACTGAGCGTGTGCAGCATTTTCTGTTCAACCTTTTTTAAACCGTTAATCTCAGGGGCTGTCATAATAAAGTTGCTGTTGCACTGCAGCTTTAGCTTTTCAACAGCTAGTGTAATATAGGTACACAAGTATAAGGTCCCACACTATTTGCCCTTCACACCCATTGCAGTATCATAGCAATCTGGTGCAACGCCAAATTTTAAAAAGTGCTCGAAAGGAAACGGCTCCCAACTAATACTAGTAAAAGATGCATATGGTCATCTTTTGAAAGAATTCCCAGTTTTTAACCTGGAGAGAGCTACCTACTCAATTTCATGTGTTTAATGTATTTCTTCATTTTGTGATCGACGCTTTAAGATTAAATATAAGAGATCGTGTTTTCATTCAGATTAATAGGCACTAACATTTAATGGTAATTCTGTTTAAAATATAGTTTGCTGTCTTTTGGTTTTTTTGAAATGCTTGTGCTGTTGAGTCACAAAATGACAAAGTCAAACCGATGATGCAGAATAGGCAGCCAATTGAGAGAATCCAACATTTTATGTAATTACTATAATGCAGCAGATGAATGTAACATCTTTTTGCTCCTATAATATTTTGCTACTTGCCGTATTGAATTTGCCACTGACCAAATAGTTTTCAAATTTCCAAGACACGTGTCATGATTTTTTTTTTCAGCTAAAACTATGTAATAAAACCTCAGTCCCTCATTTTTCCTTTTGAATACTGACTGAGCTTCACTGACTAGACATTTGTAATTATCCTGGTTTAGAACTCTGTTGTTATAATCTTACCTAGGTTAACAAAAGTTGTCTGCCAGATGCCAGAAAGCAGATGATCATATTGGCTAATGTAAGGGAATTGGATCAGTGATAAATCTGGATATGCTAAAGAGTTAATCATTGTTGTAGCTGACTTTGTGTGACCAACTAGACAATGGTCTTGGAAATTAAAATAATCCGTAGAGAGCTCAATTTGATCAAGTGTACTGGGGTTTGATATCAGTGAGGACAGGAAGTTCCTTTTTGGGCTAGATTTCATGTTTGGTGGTGAGAAATAGGAGTTGGGAATCCCAATGCCATGATTTCACCTGTATCCTGGCAGTACTGGTGCAGTCAATCTTACTCTGCACCTGAGCCCATCCAGCTTTAGTGGTGCACCCTTCACTGTCTGTGCTTAATAGGCTGCGTCCATTGGGAAACCTTTGAAGACAGCTGCCCTTGTGAAATGGGCATTTGTGGCCGTGTGAATCCAGTGTTTAGCAGCCATCAGAGACACACCACTTAGGTCAGTGGCAGAGCCCCGAAATGATCCCGCAATGAAGAAACTGATTATTACCCGTGAGTTTCAGTGCTAGCTGCAGAAACCTTTGAGTATGTAAGGTGAAAGGTCATTATCAAGGAAGTGCATTATCACCATTCTGTATAGTTGCAGTCTGCTACTGCAGTGATACTCAGATTTTTCCAGAGAGGTAAGACGGTTTCATTAGAGCCTTTACTTCTGGATACTTTCAGGACCTCGTCCATAACTTTAGCTCCTGAGGTTATTGTTCTTCCTACTCAGGGACCCTTATTCAGGCTGCCCAATGTTGTTGTTGCTGCACTGCCTCAATTGCAACCAATTGCAAGCTGCACTATTTCATGGCAGAATTCCTTCTTTGGGATAGCAAACCTGGCTGAATGCCCCATTGGTGCCAGGTATTTGAGCAACCGCCAAGTTGCCACAAAGGTCAACTCTACCTCTTCTCGCCCTCTCCAATGCATCCCTGTTTCCCAGCTCACTTTCCTGAAGAGGTCTGCCTACTTGGGCACTTCTTAGAACTTTCCATCCTTAAGAATGGTGTTCCATTCCTTTCTCAACTGCAAGATGCTGGTTTACATGGCCTTCAGAACTTTGCTGACATTGTGAAAATCGTAAAAATTACTGATTCAGCACTCCAATGCCTTGGCAGTGATAACATTTCTTGTGTTGCCTGCAAACTCCTAACTCATTTGCTTTCCCTCACCAAGGGAACTTGGCAGTGCCAGAAATGGGGACAGGAATTCCAGATCTATTCTCTGGCTGCCATTTAGTTTCCTCACCAAATCTAAATCCACTCTTGCTGTGCTAAGTAGAAGGCAGGCTGGTTTTGAGAATGGTATTAAAACACATAGGTATAGGTACTGACTGAGTTGTTCAAATCCTCAATTTTCAACTTTGGCAAGAAACAAAATAGAATATCACAATTTGACCTGCTGTTCATTAGCTTGAAGGGCTGAATAGCCTACTCCTGCACCGATTTCTGTGTTTCTATGTCTTTACATTTGTGCAACTGTCCTTTCCATTGACCTCTATTTGCTACTGCCAACTTTATACCACTGCCAAAGTGGTGTTTCGTCCCCATTGGTTCATGTGTTGTTGTGGCGGGTAGACAACAACAGTATTAAATGTTTGAGATGCAGGGATGTGTAGGAGTTATGTTGTTTCTTTCTCAGTTATCTTTAAATTTTCAGAGCAATTTTAAATGAAGAAATTGGGAGATTAAAAAGGCTCAAGTACAGTCCATTGTAATATGGATTGTTCATGGTCTATGGTTGCAGAAAAAGATGCTGGATTAGTGGTATTAATCCAGCAACCCAGGTAATACTCTGGGGACCTGGGTTCAAAGTTCGCCATGGCGGAAGGTGGAATTTGAAATCAGTTTGTAAAAAAAAGCCTGAAATTGAGAGACTCATGATGGCTGTGAATCCATTGTTGATCATTAGAAAACCCATCTGGTTCACTGATATCCTTTAGGAAAAGGAAACTGCTGTCCTTACCTGGTCTGGCCTACAAGTGACTACAGACCCACAACAATGTGGTTGACACTTACCTGCCCTCTGGGCAATAAATGACGGCCTAGCCTGTGATGCCCTTATCCTGTTAATTTAAAAAAAAAATTCCAAAGGTGTTTTGTGTTTTGTAATAAATTTATTCCATCAGTTTATTTAGTTGCACAGAGAAAGGAGTACGGCGAAAATCATTTTTTTCTCGTACTTCCAGCGTAAGCAGTTTATGGTTCAGGAACTTCCAGTCTTCAGCTACCTAATGACTGAAGAAAAATAGAAGAAACCAGAAAACCGTTGACCTGATGAGCTGTATTCAGTTATTAATACCAGCAGAATTACTCAGCATGACTCAAAAACTAATGACAGTAAATTACCTTTCGAGGCAACTGCTTCCTGCTGCTGTTGGCAAAGAGGACTTAATACTGGAGCTTCCTGATCAAATTTAACATTTTCTATTTTTGTTGAATAATCACACTGTACTACTGGAACTGAAGAATAGTATTGTTTATAAGCACTTCATCATAAATCATATGTATCTTGAGAAGAGGGAACAGATTATTTTTGTGTAAATTGGCTCCCGTGTATAATATCAAAAAAAACCATTGAAATGTAGGCTGGGTAAGAACAGGTAGGAAGAAAGTGCAGGAATTGCACAGGAGAAGGTACCAGAGAAAGACAAGTCATCATTCATGGAATCCCTGCAGTGTGGAAACAGGCCCTTCGGCCCAACAAGTCCACACCAACCCTCTGAGCATCTCGCCCAGACCCATCCCCCAACAACCCATCTAATCTACACATCACTACGGGCAATTTAGCATTGCCAATCCACCTAGCCTGCACATCTTTGGACTGTGGGAGGAAACCGGAGCGCCCAGAGGAAAAACACGCAGACACGGGGAGAATATGCAAACTCCACACAGATAATGGAGTTGAACCCGGTTCCCTGGCACTGTGAGGCTGCAGTGCTAACCACTGAGCCACCGCTCCGCCCTGGAATTTTCCAATGGTATGGACAGGTTATGCCAGTTTACTCGCAACATTCTGCCTATGAGCTATTTTCGAGAAGTCCAGATCAACGCAGTGTCAGTTTTTCAAGTTTTCTTTATTCATTCATGGAATGAGGGTGAACACTGGCTAGACCAGCATTTATTTCCCTTCCCTAATTACCCAGAGGTTCAGTTAAGAATCACATGTAGGGCCAGACCAGGTAAGGGTGGAGGGTTTCTTTCCCGAAAGGACATGAGTGAAATAGATAGGTTCGTTTTATTCTGACAATCAACAATGGTTTCGAGATGTTTTTTATTGAATTCAAATTCCACCATCTGCTGTGGTGGGATTCGAATCCAGGCTCCCAGAACATTAACAGACCGGTGAGAGTAACACTAGGTCATCACTTCCCCTAAAGCTAATGAAGGCCACTTTTCTGTGGTGACATTAATTTTCCAGTTGGCAGGCAAACGCCATGCCATAGCCAAAGCGCAACCAGAGGCAGGAGGTGGTCTCCCAATGTGAGATAGGGCTGGAGGTGGTTAATGTCCTGCTGAGGACCCCTCCTCAGCACCAACCACTGCTGTAGCTGTGGCCATCCAGTGTTTGGGAGGGTAGGGGGGTGGTGGGTGCACATTCACTTATTAGCAACTGTGGCCAGTTTCTAAATAACAAGCATGGGGCTGGATGAACACAGCAGGTCAAGCAGCATCATAGGAGCAGGAAAACTTGACGTTTCAGGCCGAAACCCTTCATCAGAAATGGGGGAGGGGAAGAGGGTTCTGAAATAAATCGGGAGAGAGGGGGAGGTGGATAGAGGAGAGGATAGGTGGAGAGGAGGCAGACAAGTCGAAGAGGCGGGGATGGAGCCAGTAAAGGTGAGTGTAGGTAGGGGGGTAGGGAGGAGATAGGTCAGTCCAGGGAGGACGGACAGGTCAAGGGGGCGGGATGATGTTAGTTGATAAGGGATGGGGGTGTGGCTTGAGATGAGAGGAAAAACAGGTTAGGGAGGTGGAGATGAGCTGGGCTGGTTTTGGGATGCGGTTGGGGGAGGGGAGATTTTGAAGCTTGAGATTTTCAGCCCAATGGCATCAATGTGGATTTCAACAGCCCAATGGCATCAATGTGGATTTCAAACCGGAACACATCCCTCACGCCCTGTCCCCGCAACAATAACCAAAAAAGAATCCCCCTCGTCCTCACATACCACCCCACCAACTTCCGGATCCAACGCATCATCCTCCGACACTTCCGCCATCTGCAATCAGACCCCACCACCAAAGACATTTTTCCCTCCCCACCCTTATCTGCCTTCCGGAGGGACCACTCCCTCCACGACTCCCTTGTCCGCTGCACACTCCCCTCCAGCCCCACCACACCCGGCACTTTTCCTTGTAACCGCAGGAAGTGCTACACCTGCCCCCACACCACCTCCCTCACCCCAATCCCAGGCCCCAAGAAGACTTTCCACATCAGGCAGAGGTTCACCTGCACATCTGCCAATGTGGTATACTGCATCCGCTGTACCCGTTGTGGCTTCCTCTACATCGGGGAAACCAAGCGGAGGCTTGGGGACCGCTTTGCAGAACACCTGCGCTCAGTTCGCAACAAACAACTGCACCTCCCAGTCGCGAACCATTTCAACTCCCCCTCCCCTTCCTCAGATGACATGTCCATCCTTGGCCTCCTGCAATGCCACAGTGATGCCACCCGAAGGCTGCAGGAACAGCAAATCATATTCAGCCTGGGAGCCCTGCAGCCCAATGGCATCAATGTGGATTTCAAGCAAGCTTCAAAATCTCCCTTCCCCCAACCGCATCCCAAAACCAGCCCAGCTCATCTCCACCTCCCTAACCTGTCCTTCCTCTCACCTCAAGCCACACCCCCATCTCCTATCTACTAACATCATCCCGCCCCCTTGACCTGTCCGTCCTCCCTGGACTGACCTATCTCCTCCCTACCCCCCTACCTACACTCACCTTTACTGGCTCCATCCCCGCCTCTTCGACTTGTCTGCCTCCTCTCCACCTATCCTCTCCCCTATCCATCCTCTATCCGCCTCCCCCTCTCTCCCTATTTATTTCAGAACCCTCTTCCCCTCCCCCATTTCTGATGAAGGGTCTAGGCCCGAAACGTCAAGTTTTCCTGCTCCTATGATGCTGCTTGACCTGCTGTGTTCATCCAGCCCCACGCTTGTTATCTCGGAATCTCCAGCATCTGCAGTACCTTTTATCTCTGAGCCAGTTTCTAAATGTTCCCTTTCAACCTGCTCCGTCGAGGGAGCCTGCACATGTCTGTCTGTCTGTCTGTCTGTCTCTCATCGTGAATGGAGGGGCTGCTGATGTAACATAATTTGAGGGGACCCCCTATTGCCCCTGCAGCTTTGGGAGCCCTCTTTAACCACACGGCAACACCTCATCTTGGCACTGGTTGGAAAACTCGCCAATTACGATGTTGGGTGAATATTCCTGACACAATGGTTGGATCCATGTTTGGTCTCGGACTTTTGAAGACCTATCCTCGAGCAGAAAGTAAAAAGCAGTGTGTTGAGTCGCCTGAAGATTTGCGGGTCTACATGTAAATGTGTAGGTGTTGCTCACGAATTGAACAGAATGTGAACATCAAAAACATACAGTTTTGAACCAGATGTTGCTGGTAGTCAAAGTCCTGTAAATTGTTTTCTGACCCAAACCGTCTCCAACCTGCTTATTTCTGATCATAACTGAAGATGGAAGTTAGCCAAGCAACCTGTTACAAGAAAGAGGGATGCAGTCTGAAAATGATAATGGGACTGTTGAAATTTAACAGTGCAGCGAGGTTTCCAAATGTCTTCATATCTAACTCCTGGACCCAGGTGACTGCTTGTGGAGCTTCGGTGGTGTAAACCCAGAAACAATCTCCCACCCACACCCCCTCCAGAACACACTCACTCACTCGTGCGCACACTCACTCACTCGCGCACACACATCCCACAGGAGCTGGTTATCGACTTCAGCAAGTGGAGTGGAGGACATGCCCCTATCTGTATCAATGGTGCTGAGGTGGAGGTGATCGAGAGCTTCAAGTTCCTCAGAGTAAATATGACCAACAATCTGTCTTAATCCATCCACATCAATGCTCCAGTCAAGAAAACACACCAACACCTCTGCTTCCTCAGAAGGCTAAGGAAATTTGACACGTCCACAATGGCTGTTACCAATTGATTGTGATGCACCATCGAAAGCATTCTATCTGGATGCATCACAGCTTGGTATGGCAACTGCTCTGTCTAAGACCACAATCACGTAGAGTTGTGAAGGCAGCCCAGTCCATCGTGAAAACCAGCCTTCCTTCCATTGACTCCATTTATGTTTCCTGCTGCCTCGTGAAAACAGCCAACGTAATCAAAGACCCCTCCCACCCCCAGTGATACTATCTTCCGCCCTCTCCTTTTGGGCAGAAAATACAAAAGTTTGAAAACACGTACCAACAGATTGAAGAACAGTTTCTTCCCCGCTGTTATCAGACTTATGATTGGACTGCTCATATATTAGAGTTGATTTTTCTCTGCACCTTCTCGGTAGCTGGAGCACTATATTCTGCATCCTTTTCTATTACCCTAATGTACTAATGTAAGGTATGATTTGTTTGAACAGCAAACAAAACAATACTCTTCGCTGTATCCAGTACATGCAAAGATAATAAATCAAATCAAATCACCTCACACATGTCCCACATGCCTGAAGCTTTTCCGCTTCTGTCCACTTTCTTTCTTCTCCCCCCCCCCCCCCCACCTCCTTTTACTTTTGCCCTTTTTGGTTTTATTCTTAGTTTTCCTTCCTTTAAGCCTTCTGTGCGATTTGGTGGAATTGGCACAGCAGTGAGACCGGGCTGTGAATGGAAAGGTGGCAGCCTCATGTCAGGACGAGTTGGCAGTGCAATTGGAGGCAGCGGCCTTCCTGCTCTCCTCTCTGCGATTGGGGTGGTGGTGGTGGCGGCAGCATGGCACTGGCAGCGAGGATGGGCCATTGTAGCGGTGGCGGTCATGGTTCCTCCCAGCAATCAAAGGCAGCAGCAGTATGACATTGGTAGCGAGAGCAGATTTTTTGTGTAATGGTGGCAGCCTCTCGATGGTCCCTGATTTTGGATGCGGCAGTGTCTGCGGCAACAACGATATGGCTCCTTGTGGTGATCAGAGGGGGCAGTGACATTGTCACTGACAGCAAGAATGCAGCTCCTCCTGGCGATTGATGCAAGAGTCACAGGCTGACCTAGGCTCCAGGCTGTGGCTAGGCCCGGGTACCTGCATCAGTGGCTAAACATTCCAAACACCTTTATGGAGATAATACTTTACTTTTTTTAAGGTCTGGACACTTCTTTTCCTTTTGGCAGTCTTTAAAAATCTTTGTCTGTTTTTAAAATTCTGGTTTTGTAACCAAGATGGTGACAGCGAATGGCGACTTTTTACACTTTTACACTTTCTCCTTATGTATTCCTATACTTGAGTATGTGTGACCATAAAATACAGATCTAAAACCCCCCACACCCCATTACCAAGGACTTCCTCTCCCACCACACAATCAACCAATAGTGCCTGCTATTCAGGCTTCAACTGCACCCATTATCATCAAGTCCAAATTTCACACGCCACTACTGAGCCTGATCACTCTCAGTCAGGCCTGAATCACCATCACCACCATTATTAAGCCCTAATCTCACTGACCCCACCCCCTCTACCACTCCTGCAGAGCCCCAGTCCACACTACTCTTTGCACCACTCTGACTCGACCCCTAATCTTCTACCTAAACCAGGCCTCAAGCCTATTCTTTACTTTGCAGCCCCTCCCCTCCCAAACCACTGGGTTTTTCTTCTCCAATACCCCACCTTCATTGAAACAATCCAGCCCAGCCACACCCAAGACCTCTGAACGACCGCACAGCCATGATATCCCCCTCAGCCCAACACTGGACCTGGACCCCCATATCTGACCTTCCAGCCTCTACTCGGGCTCAAAATTTGCTCCAAATGATTGGTAGGCCTCATGATCACCAACCCATCCCCCTCCTCTCTGGGTCGACCTGTCCCCCCGTCCCCCCGCAGCCCCCCCCCGATGGACATGTTAATTCTATGGCCAGTGGTGAAATTCACAATTGTAGGTTTTCTCCCACACTTGACCTACTGACCCAATTGCTTCCTATGGTCAGGTCAGTAATAATTTTGCCTGTCGTCTCATTCCTTTTAATGCCACTGTGATTAATTGGAAGAAGTGAGAGTTGGGGCATGGGAGGTTGAAGCAAAGTGTTAAAACCATCAAGCCTTTTCAGAGATGTGAATGTTTTCCAAGTTATTAAATGTTTTGCTTTGGTGTTAGATTACTCTTCTCCCACGAAGAGATAGTGAACTGCTTTTCGTAGTCTAGCCAAGGCTGTGATAAAGATATCGCTTTAATTGATGTGCAGGGGAGGTGGACATCACTGAGAAGACCAGCATTTAGTCCTCATCCTCATTGTCTTTGATAATGTGATAGTGAGCTGCATGGTGGAGGCACACCCATTGTTCGGCTCAGGAATATTTACTCAGTGACATTGAAGGAACAGCAATATAGTTTCAAGTCAGGATGTTTAGAAGCTTGGTGAGGAATTTGCAGGTGGTAGTGGTGTTCCTATGTGTCTGCTGCTCTTGTCCTTCTAGGTCATCGAGATGAGTTTAGAAAATGCTGACAAAGAATCCTTAGTCAGTTCCTGCAGCTTGTTTTGTAATGAGGCATTATAAGGCTGAGTGAGTAAAAAAATACTTTGTTAGGCTTGTAGATCACATGCCCAATATTTTTGTAATAACCCTTATGCTCCACAGGACATGTTATAACGTTATTTAGATTATTGGAGTGCTGGGCGTAGGAGCTGGAAGTTAGGTTCAAGCAGAGCAAACATGACATGACATTCACGTTGTAGCAGACACTGTTACTTGGCAAGAAGTTAAAATAAATTTACAAATGGATATGGATAGGTTAGGTGAATGGGCCAAAATTTGGCAGATGAAGTTCAACGTGGATAAGTGTGAGGTTGGAAGAATAGAAAAGGTCACGTATCTAAATTCAGACTACTTCAGTACATGAATCACTGAAAACTAGTATGCAGGTACAGCAGGTAATAAGGAAGGCAAATGACATTTTGACATTTATTTCTAAAGGAGTGGAGTACGAAGGCAGGGAAGTGTTGTTACAACTGTGCAAGGCATTAGTGAGACTGTACATGGAGTACAGTTTTTGTTCCCTAACTCGAAGAGGGTTGTGGTTGTACTGGAGGCAGTTCAGAGGAGGTTCTGTAGATTGATTCCAGACATGAGGGGTTTGTGTTATGAAGAGAGATTGAGCAGTTTAGGCCAATACTCTTGGAGTTTAGAAGAATGAGAGGAACTCGAATTCAGGTATATATGATACTGAAGGGGATTCACGAAGCATACACAGAGCACATGTTTCCTCTAGTAGGGAAATCTAGAATGAGAGGCCGTAGTTTTAGGCTAACGGGTAGCAGATTTCAACGGATGAGAAATCACTTCTCTCAAAGGGTCGTGAATCTGTGGAATTCACTACTCCAGTGTGTGGGGTATGCTCTGATACTGAGTGAATTTAAGGAGGAAATAGACAGGTTTCTAATAAACGGTGGGTTGAAGAAATATGGCCAGAGGTCAGGAAAGTGGACTTGAGGCCGAGATGAGATCAGTCATGAGTTTAGCAACAATTGGCTGAACTGCTTTCTCCTGCTGCTGATAGTTATGTTCTTATGCACACATTACATTTGGTCTTTGAAGACTGTATGAGAGAAATGCTCAAGTATAGACTTCAAATTCTGCACAGTGGACAATGGTGTAATCAAAATGTTTCAAGGTGGTGTGTCTTTCTAATTTGCTAGATACATTTGCGTGTTTATTCTAAACATTGAGGTCCCATTTGGTTTTCACATGCGCAGGATATTTTTCAGAATGCTTAATTTCTAATCCACCTGTAATTTACAAACAGTGGGTCAGCCTGTTTGGGTCAGCTAAGAAGCACATTCTATTTGTAGTTGTGGAAGAATTAGGAAGAAACAAGACTGTTCCTCTGGGCCCTACAAATCAACCTGAGCCTGGATATTAATAGGGCAAGGCTGTTTAGGCAAGGCGAGGGATAAAACCAGGGATCCTGAGTTTAAGAACATGCTGCAAGAGCAGGCAAATTTAATCCCCGACCTGGGTTTATAGAGAGTAGATAGGGGCTCAGTGTCCTGGCTCTGAGCCCAGTAGAGATGATCAGTTGTGGGTTGGGTACAGGGAGGAATCTAATGTGAGAAGTAGTTTGTGATTAGGGTAGGGTGTGCTGTGATTAAGCACATGTACTCTTCTGGCCCACCAACAGCATTATAACACATTTACTTTCTTCCTTAAATGTTCTCATCTTTGAGCTGCTGTTTCTCCAAGACTTGGAAATCTGCAAGTAGCCTTTTACTTATTCATTCACAGGAAGTGGGCATCACTGGCTAGGCCAGCATTTATTGCCCATCCCTAATTGCCCAGAGGGGAGTTGAGAATCAGCCATGTTGCTATGGGCCTGGAGTCACATGTAGGCCAGACCAGGTAAGGATGGCAGTTCCCTTCCCTAAAGGACATTAGTGAACCAGATGTTTTTTCTGAACAAATGACAACAGATTCATGGTCATCATTAGACCCTTAATTCCAGACTTTTTTTTTCTTAAATTCAAATCCTACCACCTGCTGTGGTGGGATTTGGACCCAGGTCCCCAGAACATTACATGGGTCTGTAGATTAACAGTATAGCAATAATACCACCAGGCCATTGCCTTGCATGATGAAAGTATTGCAGTGGCCAAATCCATACCTCTAATTGGGTTTGCAGTTTGCTTCCTGGAAATAAAGGGGTTGGAGTGAAGTTTACAACCATACCATCCTGTTTTTGTGTGCTGAGCTACCCCTTTTGGAATCTTCTGGGATTCTGAGCATCGGGGGCTATGGTGAGATTTGTGGCAGAATTAGGCAACAAGTACGCCCAGGGTCCACCTTGATGTCAAGATTGTGCTTCTCACAAACAGTGTGGTAAGATCCTTGCTAGGCAGTGGTGAGATGCAAATTGACGGGGATTACTGCCTTGTTAATGGCACAACTCGGTTCATTAAAGTTCAGCCTCCCAGCCACCCAAACTCATCAAACAAACTTATCGTCTGGAAAATTTGACGAGGAAACCAAATCATGCACTTGGTAGATTCAGCTCACTGCTTGCTCCGAATGAAATCTATAGTGATTTCAATTACACTGCAGCCTCAGGCGTGATTGACAGGACCAGACTCCTGCACTCCTCCTCCAATGCACATTGGCATCAAGCAACCCATCATGACGATCTTGACACTTCCTCTGATGCATTAATAGTGTGCATTGGAAAGTACCGATTTGCATTGCAACTAACACTTGAAAGGCTTCAGCAGGGACGCTTGGCACACAGAGCACATACCCATCTAATCTAGTAGACTAGGCTGCAGTGTAGGGATGCTCACTTTTTCTATTAGTGCTAGCTCGCTTAGCGCCCACCTGCATTCTCACAGCATCCCTGCTTTGCTTTGCCTAAGTGTGTCAATTAGTGCAGTCATCAAATCAGCAACTTGTCTTGCTGCTAAGTAGCCCTCAGTCTAGGGGACATACGTCTTGTTGTATGGAGGTGTGCTATGTCAGTCCGGCTCCTTGTGCCAGTAGCTTGTGTGCAAATGCACAGCATGTGCAACAAACAGGCAACAGGGTCTCAAAGTCTTAGAGTAATATTCCTCACTGAAATCCATCAGTCAGGAGGTCCTAACGGAGTTTGTTAAAGGCAGCCCTCCAATGTCAGTGAAGGGATTTAGCCACAATCGGGCATCTGGTTAGACTGTGCTTTGTTAAGGTCCTTGCCTCTGGATTCCAGGGTGTGGATCACAGTAAGTCCTTTGGCTCTGTGCTAGGAAGTCCAGTGGCGAGGGCTAATGTGGCCAGCAAAATGTATTGTCATCAGTCCGGGATGTGAGCACATCTTGTTGGGGCTGTGTGATAGAAGAGGGAGGTCTGTCACCTGGTGGAATGGAGAAGGGAATTGACCATTTTGCATTGCTGGCCAATCCTTTGGAGATGGCACTGACCTGATTGGTGACCTCAGACAACACTGGAAATATCTGGTGGCATGGCCTCCACTGCTGGTCCTTTAGGAAGAGGAGGCATCTCCTCTGGGCCACAGCCTCCACCAGGACCTCCCAGCTTCCTGCTGGAGAATCACAGTGCCATCTTCCCCTTCTCTGACACATTCAGACCTGCGTTCTTGATGGAGCAGGGCAGCTTTGGAATGCCAGCACGCATCCAGATGCACAATGGGCTTTTAAAAATGCAGTGGAGGCTGGGATACTAGTTTTTTGGCTGATATCCACTGAGTGTTGAGTCGTGGGAATGGCATGTGATAAGATGAGGTAGAAATTGGATGTGAGAGAAGCCGTAGGGTTCAGTAGACAATTAATGCGGCAAGTTTGGTAAGATAGTGGTGAAATCTCAGAATGTCCTTGAAAGTTGAGGTTGTACAGGATATTGGTGAGACTACTTTTGGAGTACTATGCACAGTTATAGTCCTCCTGCCAGAGGAGGGATATTATTAAATTTGAGAGGATTCAGAGAAAGATGTACAAGGATATTGCTGGGACTGGAGAGTTTGGGTTATATAAATGATTTGGATGTGAATATAAAGAGTATGGTTAGTAAGTCTGGAGATGACAGAAAAAATCCGTGGTGTAGTGGACAACAAAGAAGGTTACGTCAGAGTAGGAGACCTGGATCAGCTGGATTGAGGAGTGGCAGTGCAGTTTAATTTAGATAAATGTGAGGTGCTGCATTTTGGTAAGGCAAATCAGGGCAGGACTTGCACACTTAATGGTTGGGTCATGGGGAATGTTGTCGAACAAAGAGACCCTGGAGTGCAGGTTCATAGTCCCTTGAAAATGGAATCGGAGATAGACAGGGTGGTGAAGATGGTGTTTGGTACACTTCCATTTATTGGTCAGCATTGAGTATAGGGGTTGGGAGGTTGTGTTGTGGCTGTACAGGACATTGGTTAGGCCACTTTTGGAATACTCTGTTCAGTTCTGGTCTCCCTGCTATAGGAAAGATGTTGTAAACCTTGAAAGGGTTCAGAAAAGATTTACAAGGATTTTGCCAGGGAGTTGGAGGGTCTGAGGTATACGGAGAGGCTGAATAGGCTGGACTAATTTCCCTGGAGTGTTCGAGGCTGAGAAATGACTTTATGGAAGTTCGTAAAATCATGAGGGTATGGATAGGGTGAAGAGCCAAGGTCTTTTCCCCAGGGTAGAGGAGTCCAAAACTACAGGGCATAGGTTTAAGGTGAAAGGGGAAAGATTTAAAAGGGACCTAACCAACGACTACTGCTTGCAGAGGGTGGTGCATGTATGGCATGAACTGCCAGAGGAAGTGGTGGAGGCTGGTACAATTCCAACATTTAAAAGGCATCTGGATGGGTGCATGAACAGGAAGAGTTGAGAGGGATATGGGCCAAATGCTGGCAAATGGATCTAGATGAATTTAGGACATCTGGTCAGCATGGACGCGTTGGACTGAAGCGTCTGCTTCCATGCTGTACTTCTGTATGACCCTGAGGGGCGGGGTAGGCTGGGACTGTTTTCACTGGAGCATAGGAGGTTGAGGGACGATTATATAGAGGTTTATAAAATCATGAGTGGCATTAGATAAGATGGATTGCAAAGGTCTTTTCCCTAGAGAGGGGCAGTTCAAAACTGGAGGGCATATTTTTAAGGTGAGAGGAGAAAGATTTAAAAGGTACCTGAGGGGCAGCTTTTTCGCATAGATGCAGGTACGATAGGGTTAGGGTTAGGGTACAGTTACCACATTTAAAAGACGTTTAGTCAACTACGTGATTAGGAAAGGTTTAGAGGGATATGGGCCATATGTAGGCAAATGAGACTAGTTTAGTTTGACAAATTTTATTAGCATTGATGAGTTGACTGTAGAGTCCATTTCCATGCTGGATAACTCTATGACTGTAACTCTAAACACCATCCAAAAACATCTCAACAAAACTTGGACTTGGCCAAAAAAAAAGTAAGATTTAGCTCTCTGACTCTAGCTTCCTTATTGCCAGGGATTGTTTCTTCGGGACTGTGATTGGGTCCTAATGCAGTCCCAGATTCCCCATCCATCGAACTGCCAGATCATGCAACCCATTCCATTGCAAGGCATTTAGGGATGACCAATAAATACTACTGACCCAAAGATGCCCACCTGTCAAGAAGGAATAATTTTACAAATTGCCCACAAAGAAATGATTTATTACGTAGCATCAGGTCAAAATAAACTGTCAAAAATTTATTTCTTTCACTCTAAGATCATTTAAACAGTTGCTAGTTTTCCATGTTCATTTGGGTACGGTCAGAACGAATGCACAACACAGCTGCTGTGCATTCTGCATGTGCGTTGTTTGTGCATTGATCAGTCGGAAACTTAATGCTATACACATTACAAAATAGTCATGAAGCCAGAAAAAGCAAAAATATACATTTGGGAAAAATTTTTAAAAAAAAGTAGAACAAGGATCATTTTCAAGGCTTTTTTTTTCTTCAAACAAAAATAGCAATATAATAGCCTAACAGATATTTGGTTATGGGGCTTTTTGATTATTATAACTAACTTTAACAGGATATTTTCTGTCATGTCTGGAAAAGTCCTGTACAGTGTTTAAAAATTCAAAACTGTATCAATCAAACTGTTTTTCTGTGTTTAAAAGAAAATTCCTGAAGATTGTAAGAAGTCTTCCCTTTAGTTTTTCTCATGATCAGTGTCCACAATAAGGTTTTTAAAAATTATTTTGTAATGAATTGGCATGCAGAGAAAATTTGAACAGAATTCAAGTTTGGCATGTATTGGTGTTTTTCAGTCATTCTGTTTGAAATTGGGCATCAAGTTCTTATTTTAATGAACTGTGACTCAAAAGAAGTATTGGGTAGCAATCTGTCTTCACAGTAGCTGTTGTAAAATGAATTTCTCCACTTTTTGTAAGTTAATAGAAGAAAGTCACATGGAAAGAAGAAAGGTGTGAAACTCTATTTCTACAAAGAAATCTATGGAATGGGAAGTAAAAGACCTGCTGGGATAGACCTCACTACCTGCCAACTCAGCTTGTTCACACTTAAATGTAAATATGTGTTGAAAGCACATTGTGCTTTTCCATAGCTATTTGCACTTCTTGTGACTGGTAAAACCAAAAGAGAAACAAAGATGACAACATTTTCACTGCAAGTTACACTGATTCCCATCAGGTTTCAGTGATGAATCAATGCTAACATTGCTTTAGATCTGTAAAAACTGAAGTTAGTCAGAAAGTACGATAATAAACAAATCTAATTGACACCGCAATCCCTCTTTGGTTTCTACTACTTGAGCGATTTTTTTTCTGTCTGAAGAATTCTATAAATAAACTATCATTTGAACTTGAGATGGCCTTAGAGGTTAAGTAAAATGTTTCTTTGCTATGATGTTTATAATCTATTGGCAGTTGATGCAAATGTGAAAGTCTGACATTAAAAACATTGATTTCGAAAAATTAAAGAAAAACAGTCATTTCCGATCATATTCCAGTGGGATGACTTTTAACATGCTTTTTCAGAGCGGTAAATCCACTTGATGTAGACTCACTGTATGGTGAAACTTTTCAGTATACGTTTGCATAGAAATTTCGGTAACATATTAACTGGCCCAGTATGGCAGCAAAACCAGTACTTTTGGAAGTGATTTGAGTCTCCTTCAGAGATAGGATGATACCATATGCCAGATAGGAACGCATGCTTCTCATAATTTAAATATTTCCATGAATAGTCATATTGCCATGATAGAACCACCTTATAAAAGAATTTTGAATAGTCTTGAATGGCCTTTCAAATATGTAGATGAGAGCAATGGGCAAACTTTTCGAAAGTTTTCTGTTGTTTTATTTCTATGTTTGACACCATCATTCGTTTTCAGGACATTGCAGTAGCTTAATTCTGTAAAAGAGGCTCATTCACCTGAATTTTAACCATTCCGTTGGTAACAGTAAACATCTTGAATGTCCTGCCTATGACTAGCAGTAATCCTATAATCATTGATACTCGTTCTACAACTTCAACTAGAACTTCTCTGCAATGCAAAAAGGGCAGTCAGACTCTCAAAGTTATGACGCTTTTAGACGGTTCCGTTTCTCCCCATCTCCTTGGATTCTGGTTTAAACTCCAGTTCCAATGAAGGTAATGGTGGCATTGACTGAGGCTTTCGGTTTAATTCAATCTGCGCTTGGATTTCATGGGCTAAAGTTTTGCCTTCTGATCAGGCAGCAACCTGATTCAGGAGGACCAAGTCAGAGGTATGCAAGGCCACAATTTTGAATTTCCCTGACAATTCTCGCTTCCGAGCATTTTTATTTGGTTGGGAATAATGTCAGTTTGCAACCTAGCGTTCAGTCAAAGTGATATCAGATTTACATTTTAAATCCTAGCTGGAAATACAATTTTTTTTTTGCTCTAGTATTTCTCTGTAGGTGACTGGAAACTTTGCTGGTAAGTGCATTTCGGCAATCCATATGGCCAATGGACTGAGATCAACAGGAATCACTTTCAAATTTAAGGGGAGTGGTAAACTTGTTTGAGTGATCTCGTTATTACCTTGAAATAAGCTTTTATTTCTTTGTAGTTTTTTCGGTGCTTATTTATTTATTTGAAGAAAATTAAGAGGTGTGATTTGGATGAAAGATTTTGTCATTAATTAGCTGTAGTTGACTTCAACTTTAAAGAAGTTGGAAAATAGAGATCCTTTCAAAAGGGATTTTCAAAATCTCCTTTTGTTTTAGTTTTGGAAAGCATTTCAAAGACTTCCCAGACCTTTCAACGGTTCTGCTTGCAATAGATACTGGAGGATGGGGATTGAGGATGAATGAGAGCCGAGAGATGATGTGAAGGAGCT
The DNA here is from genome assembly GCA_024137785.1 of Ginglymostoma cirratum. Lineage (NCBI taxonomy): Eukaryota > Metazoa > Chordata > Chondrichthyes > Orectolobiformes > Ginglymostomatidae > Ginglymostoma > Ginglymostoma cirratum. Next base: position 16,102,211 of record JAHRHZ010000264.1, read on the forward strand.
TGGAGTAGAGTTGGGACAAATGGGACAAGAAGGTTTTTCAGGACATGAGGAGGTATTAAGTGAGCATGGCAGGCATGGGGTAGGTATGGAGGTAGATGGGAATCTGGTGAAATGTGAGCGTTAGAGGGTCTCAAAATACTGAATTGCTCTAAGTCAATATATCAGTAAATAGAGGCGCTTGTAGCTAGACCCCACCGTTCATATGCCTTGAACATGGTCTCATGTCTGTCTTGGGAGACAACATAACCACACCCTATGTCGAAAGGAGACAAAATTATTATGGGGGTAGGAAGACCTACTGAAGACTTGTGTTCCGACACTTGCCATGCCCCTAGCCAAATTATCCTTGTACAGCACTGTGATCTACCTGCCAATTACCCAGGTATGCCTGTGGGACACAAATCAAAATTAATCCAACTCAGCATTTACCCCTATGTTTGACTGTTCTGAAGAAGGTTCACTGAGCTGGAAGCATTAATTCTGGTTTCTCTCCACAGATACTGCCAAACCTGCTGAGTTTCTCCAGAGATTTCTGTTTCTTTTAGATGCCCCTGTGTTAGTCTACTCTTGATCATGAGACGTGTTGTGAAAGGACTTTTTGATAGTGCTGTTAGCAGCACTTGCTTCACAAGTTAGCAATCTCATGCACTGATACCTGGCTCCTGACCTCCTTAAAACTTCAGTCCAAACATAGATAAAAGGAGATGAACTCCAGAAATGAGGTGTGTGTGTAACTGCCATTGAGTTCAAGGCAACATTTCCACTGTGATATCAACAAGCCCGAGCAAAACTGGAGTCAGTGGGAATTGGGGAGAGCACACTCCTCCTGGATGGTGTCGTACCTGGCACATAGGATGGTTGTGGCTGTTGAAGGTCAGTCACATCAGTCTTAGGACATCTCTGCAGGAGTTTCTCAGGGTAGTGTCCTAGGTCCAACCATGTTCAGCTGCTTCATCAATGACCTTCCCTCCATCATAACGTCAGAATTGGGGATGTTCGCCGATGATTGCACAATGTTCAGCACTATTCACGACTCCTCAGATACCGAAGCAGTCCATGTCCAAATGCAGCAAGATCTGGACAGCATCCAGGCTTGGGCTGATAAGTGGCAAGTGACATTCATGCCAGACAGGTATCAGGCAATGGCCATCTCCAACAAGAGAAAATTTACCCACCAATCCTTGACATTAAATTGCATGATCATCACTTGAATTCCTCACTATCAACAGCCTGGTGGTTACTATTGACCCCAAACTGAACTGGACAACCATATAAATACAGTGGCCATTAAGGCACTCCAATATCAGAATTCTGTAGCAAGAATCTCATCACTTGACTTCTCCGAGGCTTTCCACCATCTGCAAGGCGCAGATCTGGAGTCTGGTGGGAAACCTTCCACTTGGCTGGATGATGCAGCTTCAACAACACTCGAGGTTTGGCACCAGGTCAAAGCAGCCCATTTGATTGACGTCAGTTCACATTCACTCCCTCCACCACTGAAACTGGGTAGGAACAAAGTGAGCCATCTCTCAGACACCCTACAGAAATTCACTAAGGCCCCCTAAACAGCACCTCCCAAACCCGTGACCACTATCATCTAGTAGAACAGGGGAACTAGACAGATGGGAACACTACCAATTACAGGTTTCCTCCAAGCCACTCATCATCCTGATTTGGAACTAACTTGTTATATTCTATTGTTGCTGGGTTAGAATCCCTCTGACTCCTTTTCTAACAGCACAGTGAATTTATCCTCACCCAAGGGGCTACAGTGATTGAAGGCAGCTCATTGTCACTGCCTCCAAGGCGATAAGGAATGGGAGATGAATGCAGACCTAGCCAGCGATGCCCACCCTATGAACAAAGGAAAAAGGTGACAGGGACTGGACTGTGGAGTCAGGAAGTCATGCAACACCCAGTTCTAAATACTGAGGGGAAGATCTGGCCTCATATCAAAACTAGCCGACACAGAATAAATAAACCAGAGCAGCCCCAAAGGATGGTAGGTTCAATGTTTGGCATACTTCTCATAAGGCACATCATTTTAAACTCAGCACCAATATTTCTAATTCATTCATTGGGTTTGGACTCTATTAATACAGGAGGGATTTCACAGCCTTATAGAAATTATAGCAGTGATAGAAGTCATTCATTCACCATTCATCCAAATCTGCATATGACAAGAATGGAATGCCCAGCGTTCATTTGATTGTGTAGACTATCAGGATGTGCTCAATAGTGATTTATCTTGTGAACGCATTGGATTAACTGAGTCTTAAAGTCAGCTGTACTCTCTTTTGTAAACTTCCACCTCCTACCCCACCCAAATACTCCTTTTTGTATTCCTCCTTTTTAAATACTATTCCAGTTCCTTTCTAAATTATTGTGTTTTCTCCTCAATAAGTACTATGGCTGCAGCTTTCCATGTTTAATGGAATTTTATGTAAAACCTTATCATGTTGCTATTCCCAATTTATCAGGGAATAGAGTTCCCAGACCAAGAGACCTCTCTACAGCTGTCCCTCTGAGTTAATCTGACTCCCATTCCACTGTTGCTACCTTCCCTTGTCCCATAAATCCTGTTATCCTCTATCTTGTAGCTTGCACCTCTCCTTGCTCCATTGATCTTGCTTCACTATTTCCAATTGCAGTCGCAACAAAGCTGGTTTTCGCTCGAAGGTTATGATCTTTTGAATCAGTGCATGTAGAATCTTTTAAATATTTTTAAAGAAGAATTAGATTGATTCTTCAATACCCATGGTATGAACGATTAACATGGATATCCAGGATTGTAAAATTGAGATGAAAATCAGATCAGCCATGATCTTATTGAATGGCAAATCTGAGTGACTTCCTTTTGTTTGTTGCTTATATGTTCATACGTTTGTAAAGCTGCATCCAGCTCTCAGTCAGAGACTGTTGTGTGGAAATAGCTTGCGATGTAATAAAATAAGTAGGGATGGGTGCTGAGGTGAGAGGGAGAAGGGATTGGGAGGGAAAGGGTTGTGGAAGGATGTGAGCTTTGTAGTTAGAAATTTAAAGAAATCATGAGAGTTGCAAGTTTACTTAATAAAGAGCAAAACTGATTATTGCTGAGAAAATATATATATTCTTGAAGTTTTTCATTTTGCAATTATCAATCCATATGTAACCACCTTTCTTCTCTAAATCCAGGTAATTGGCTTGATCAACTTTGATTTCTGTCTAAATAAAAACCAAAAGAACTGTGGATGCTAGTAAATCAGGAACACAAACAAAGTTGCTGGAAAAGCTCAGAACAAGTTCTGAGGAAGGGTCACCAGGCCTGAAACGTTAACTCTGTTTTCTCCTCCACAGATGTTGCCAGACCTGCTGAGCTTTTCCAGCAACTTTGTTTGTGTTTGATTTCTGTCTGTTGAGTTAAGTTTGGAACTGAGCCAAAAGAAACTTCTTTGAAAAAGATTGTTGCAATCAACTAATTGAAGACACTGTTGTTCGCTATTTATTTAGACAAAGAAAATCAACAGTGAAGGATTTTGAAAGTTGTTTTTGAGGGGATTCTAACCACAAGTCAAATATATACTAATGTGGATTGTGCTTTAAATAAAAAGGGATCAGTGTCATAATGTTATGGACTAGAACTGACCCCCTCAAAATATATTAAGAAAGTAGCTAGACCATAACCTTTTCTTGTTTTAATGGTAATCGTGAGGTGCTGTGTTCCAGATGCAACTCAGCTGCTCAAACTACTCAATGTTGAGCAAAACACAATTTATTCAAACACACAGTTAAAGTAGAGCAAAAGAATCAGGAACTTGAGATAACAACTCGGTTGGAAAATTTAACAAAATAATAGATTATTTTAATGCTAGCTGCTCCAATATAGCACCATCCCATAGACACACTATATTGCAAAAGGCAGATTCAGAAAACAGATTGACTCACATGTAATCCAGCCGCCCAGGAAGAGAATCCCCAGCTTTTGGCTATAATCGAGAGAGGGGAAAAGAGCTTCCACTTCTTCAAGATACCGACAACAACTGCTGAAAGCTAAACCTAAAAGCCCTGATCCTATGGCTAGGAATTGATGGTACCCATTCAGGCTACTTCTATTGTTCCGACTTTTTAAAAAAAAAAACCACTCCAAGGCTTCTCAATTTGTTTATCTTCTCCTAGACTGCTTGGTACCTGTTCCCTAATCTCTCTGTAAAAGAAACCATGTCAAAACACACCTGTTAAAGCCTTAACATCGTCAGAATAACTGCAGGTTTTAGCAAACAGTGATTTACAAAACTGTTAGCACTACATTTACACACATTCAGAAATTAATTCATATTATTTTATTCTAAGAACTCCATGAGCAAAATTTGTACATTTTCCACCTGTTAATAAATTCAGATTTGATTTGAGCTAAGAGAATTGCCTGCAGCCAAAATGATTGGTTTTACAAGCATGTGACTTAGATTAGACTTCATAATCCTTATCAATATATTATCTGAAATATTACTTATCTCAGGATTATGTTTTAATCTTGCATACCAACAAATTTAGATCTGGTGTTCCATATCCTGTCACCTACTCTTTTGGGAAAAATTGCTCAGAGTTGTACTGTTGAACTTCGTTTAAAAAAAAAGTTTTGGAGAGATAAAATTAGCTGAGGGATAGGAAGCGGTAATAGTTAACGTGTAGTTTTAGGCAGGAGGAAAATTTGTACTGGAGTTCCCAGGGTTGGTTTGGGACGCTTACATTTTCTGTAAATGATCTAGATCTTAGTGTGCAGGGTACAATTTCTAAGTTTGCAGATGATACAAAACTTGAGAGAATTGTAAAGTGTGAGGAGGATATTTTGGAACTTCAAAAGGGCGTTGACATGTTAGACAGTTAGGTGGCAGCTGAAGTTTGATGTAGAGCAGAATGAGGTTATGCATTTTAGTGCAAAGCATATGGAGTGACAGTTTAAAATGAACCGTCCTATTCTAAAGAGTGTGAAGAAGCAGAGAGACCTGGCTGTAAACATACATGTCATTAATGTTGGCAGGACAGTTAGACAAGGTTGGCAGGACATGGAGACAAAACTGTTAATAAAGCGCATAGGCTTCATAAACTGGGACATAAAGGAGAAGAGCAGGGACGTTATGATGAACTTATGTAGGACACTTGTTAGACCTGACCTGGATTTTTGGGTACCAGACCACACTATATTAAGGATGTGAATGCATTGGAGAGAGTGCAGAAGATGTTTACATGAATAGTAGCAGGGATGATGCACTTCACTTAGGAAAAATTGGAGAAGCTGAGTCTGTTTCCATGGGAGAGGAGCAGCTAAGAGGAATTTTGATTGAAGTTTTCAAAATCGCAAGGGGTCTGGTCAGAGTAGTTAGGGGAGAGATTGTTCCCATTCATTAATAAATCAAGAGCCAGAGGGTGCAGATAGAAGGTGTTTTGCAAAAGAAGCAATGTAGCATGCTAAAGCGACTATTTCACACATTGAATAGTTAGGGTCTGGAATACACTGCTGGGAATATCGTGCAGGCTTTCGAGATGGTTATTTAAATAAAAATAAAGTACAGTTTTACAGGGGCAAAAAAACAGGACTTCGGTAGTAAGGTAAAGTGCTTGGAAAGTTGGTTCATATATGATGGGTCTTCCTTGCCTTAAAATTCTGTGATGTGAGCAAAGACAAGGAAACTGATGTTATGTACTCTACAGCAGGTAGGCTAAGTGGCCCCATCCCTGAGAAACAAGAGTTAACCAGTTAGATTCTGATAACATTCCTATTATTTTGAAGGTCATTTTATCTGATACCTTTTTGCATTTGATTTCACACCATGGTGAAATTTGAATTTACAGTCTCTGAGTTACCACTATATGATCATAATCACATCACTATAATATGCTGTGTGCTGCAAATATTATTCTGACGTCTCAAACTTGCTAACTTTATAGATGAGCACACCCTTCGAGTAGAGTCACAGAATTCAATATGTTCTGTGGCTCCATTTGTTGTTTTGAACATCGTCAGAGGCTGCTCCTATCAAGAGATTTGGGTATTCAAGAGCCTATTTGGATATTCAAGAGATACAAATTCATTCATGTGTGAAGGAAAAAATCATGAAGGTGCCCAATATAACTCATATACAATACTATTTGGACAAAGATGCTTCACATTAAATGGTTTTTATCTCCTGTCTTAAATTGGTAATAGAATTGCATTGTGATATAAACTGTCATTTTAATATAATTTATTTTAAGTTTGTCTGAAGTTAATAGTTAACACAGGTATTTCTGTAATCGTGATGATTTATTTTAAAACAATTAGAGAGAGAAACTTAGGCAGCACTAATGAGTTTTTGTTTACATTGGGAAGCCGTTATGCTTTAAGAACTGTTGGAAATTTATAGACTTATCATTTGTTTTTCAGGTTTAAAGAAAACTCTTGTGGCTGAGAGGGATAAACTGTTTACTTTGTGCAGTCCTTACTTGGAGACAGTTGTAAAGAGTAGAGTCAGAAAATGTAGCAAAGCAAAATTATCTTATAATGAAGAGCTAGTGACAATCCCAAAAGCAGAAGTATTGGGATAAAACCCTGAAGAGATTACTTGAGGCTGAGTACACTAATGTGTATAATAGACCACAAAGAAGCTATCAATGTTTCCAGTCTAATAATTAGTCGCATTTACCTTAAGACTGTCAAGGTATTGAGAAAGACTTTTATGTCATGTATATATTGTACAAGGGGTGTTTTTGGGTACTGCACAAGGAGTGTTATTTTTGTTTTAAATTTGTAGAGAAATGGTTTGGAATTAATATGATTTACTCATACTCTGTCTGAAACTATTTGAATGGGTTTTATAAGTAAGTCATTTGGCTTGCTCTATTTAACCTTCGGTTTTTTGGTTAATTAACTTATGTTTTATTTCTGAAACAAAATCTAAAAATTGCATGTTTATATTTCAGTGAAAGACCACGTTACTAAAACAAAAAAGAAACATATTATAATCGGTTTGCTATCAGCTGGGATCATCGTGTTATCCCAAAATTGTGAACGGTTTTGATAATTGAAACCAGTTGTAACTGAACCCATATTTTTTAACCTGTGATACTTTTGATGGTTTATTTGGTTGAAAGGCATAAGAGTGAGCTTAACATGAAATATTAAGACTTTATAATTTTCTAAAATATGATCATGATTATTTTAAGAAATGATAATTGGAATATTAGTATTTTATATTTTATAATTCAGATTAACATTGTTAATGTTGCTGGTGCTGGTGAGGCCACACCTGGAGTACTGTGTGCAGTTTTGGTCTCCTTACTTGAGAAAGGATGTACTGGCACTGGAGGGAGTGCAGAGGAGGTTCACTAGGTTGATTCCGGAGTTGAGGGGGTTGGCTTATGAGGAGAGACTGAGTAGATTGGGATTATATTCATTGGAATTCAGAAGATTGAGGGGGGATCTTATAGAAACATATAAAATTATGAAGGGAATAGATAAGATAGAAGTAGAGAGGACGTTCCCACTGGCAGGTGAAACTAGGACAAGAGGGCATAGCCTCAAGATTAGAGGGAGCAGATTTAGGACTGAATTGAGGAGGAACTTCTTCACCCAGAGGGTTGTTAATCTATGGAATTCCTTGCCCAGTGAAGTAGTTGACGCTACTTCAGTAAACGTTTTTAAAGCTAAGGTAGATTTTTTTTGAACAATAAAGGAATTAAGGGATACGGTGAGAGCACGGGTAAGTGGATCTGAGTCCATGAAAAGATCAGATATGATCTTATTGAATGGCGGAGCAGGCTCGAAGGGCCGGACGGCCTACTCCTGCTCCTAGTTCTTATGTTCTTATATTTAATTTGTATGATGTAGCAAATAGTTCAGCAGTGTAGTTACTGTTCCTTTGTGGAGATGGTATGAACACCTAAAAGTCCAATGCAGTAGGCACCTTCATGAAATTTATTTCATACATCATAAAAACTGGTGTTATATTACATAGATGTGAAAGATGCATCTCAAATCTTATTCCAATTTACACAAGGTCTCTTTGTACTAGTGTATATTTGAGATGCCGAGGCTGATCAGTAATAAAACTTAGATGAGGGTGTTACTTTGGCTCCAGAGAGTGATCATAACCTGATTTGAACTTGGGTGAGTGGAGCTCCAAATTTCTGTATACCTGTGATGACAGCTTGCCTTTAGAATATCTGAAACTAATACTCTGATATTCCATCTGTAAGCAGTTTTTTTTTAGCAGATAAGTTCTCTCAAAATAATTATTTATTAAATTCAGAGAGGTATATGTTTTGTTCAATTTATAGTAGTTTTTCTATTGATTAATGGTTATCTGTTAAAGATCTTTCAAAAGTAATGGATAGAAATGCTCTTAATGGCTAAGAATGAACATGGTTTCAATGGAGACTTTGGTTCCTTAATCATTGTGGTGCAATCCTGTTGCAACGCTGCAAAAATTCAGTAGAAGAACCAGATAGTGAAACCATCAAGAGCTAACTGCTCGTGACCCACACTGGGAATTTTTGCAGGACCTAGTAATGAGCAGAGCCTTCAGTTGCCATTTGCTGGTTCAGCGATGTGCAGTGATTGAGGTCAGACAGGACACTCCAATGTTTTCAAGTCCTCAAGGCATCAGCACCATGAGGTCCTGGTGTCTTCAGAAGATAGAATATTTGATGGAAGGAGGGATAACACTTTGTTCAATGAAAGAAGTCAAGGGAAGCTTTACTTATAGCATTTCAAACTGCAAAATCCCCACTTCCTTGACCCTGTCCTGATTTCCATTTATTGTTACATTTTTCAGCATTCCAGAGCAATTGAGATGAGCCTATAGTGCCCCAGGGCCCTTTGGTAATTTACACATAGCGGGGTCAATGGCAGAAGATGTGGGTGTACATTACCTCTATTTAGTAGTCATGTTTGTGTCCTTGTAGAGGCTGTATAATGGAGTGAACGTCTGTGGAGAATTCTAGCACTTGTCCCAAAATTTTGATAATTGTCGTACTTTTTTCTGGGGTCCCTGTAGCTCTTCCTCTGAAGTTGTGGCAGGTGAGTGAAGGAATCCCTTGCTTCACCTTTTCACCTATTCCCACTTACTTCCACTTGAAGGTTGTTCAAAACCTCCTGTATGCAGAAATTTGGAGCTCTAAAAATCTCATTGAATATCATTGAACACACAGATTTTCAAACAAAAGTTATTTGAAATGTTTCTGTGTCCTTTGACATTCCTTCTCTCCATTTTTTTAAAAAAATTGTAAATGAAGCAAGTACAATTTTTTTTTTTGCAACAACTTTTCACCATATATGGATTAAACTGTTAACAAGAATCTTCATTCAGTAGGCAGATAGTTCCCACATTTTTAAGTGATTGACAAGACTGACATATGGAATAGTTCACAAATTCCCAGGTGACTGACAGATGGAAAATAGAAAGGCGTATAAAGTTGCCTGGAGAGCTGAGGACGATTTCATATTCAGTGGTTTTGATCAAAAGCATTCCTGATCTCTCACTAAATTTAGCACCACTGGCAATTAGTAGTTGATTTATTCAGTCATTGTTATTTCTGCATGACAAACTGCAATTCAGCTTTAAAAAGACTAATTGATAAAACTGGTAATTTTATGAAAATATTTAAATGTCTTTTTTAATTCACTGATTAAATATGAAGATTTGTTGTCCGAAAAAATTTACTTGTCCGCAAGTAAAACGTGCAATAATTCCCCTTTCAAAAAGTGTGCCACACTTTATTCTGTCTCTTAATTCCTAACAGACAATCTCAAAACTTTTTGCAAGTTTACAATCTTGTAATTAGTTGACTTAAAAAGTCGCAAAACAGCTTTAATCCATTTGTATTGTGAAGCAATGCCTTTATTATTGACTGATAGGTGAGGATTGCATCCTTCTGGAGGAAATATGTGATTGCCATTTCTTTTCCTCTTATTCAGTCCAGCATTAAGATTCCTATTCCTGCCACCTCCCCCACCCCCCCCCTTCCCCCAACCTCAGTTTACTCTGTTTCTTTCCTCAAGATGTTGACTCGTGGCTGGGTGTATTTTCACAGGCTCATCCGGATCGCCTTTGACCTTGCCTGAGGGAGATTATTTATGTATGAACCACGGTATTGGACAGAATTTTGTGCCATCCCCCATAGCGAATGGTTTTGAATCAGGAAAATGATTCACCTCCACCCCACTTACACCCATGGTGGCAATCGGTGGGGGTTGGTGATTCATCGTGTGGGAAGTACAACAGACAAGCACTGGCATATTTGAATGTAGGCTCCCTTGTTCACAGGCACTCAATACCTGATTGATGACCTTGCGTAGGAAACGAGGGATAAAGTTCCCTTGCTGTCAAATGCTCCCCATCACCTCCCAAACCCCTGTGACCACCTTCCTTCCATCCATCCCTTTTCAATCAGGAATTTGGATTGTGTTGTACGGCCAGTCGGCCACCACCCTCAGTGCCACTGCTGAGCGAAGAAGAACTGCTACCCTCTGGCTATTGACAGAGACTTTTGCCTGTAGGTCCTTGATCACAGGGGATGGCCTGTTGCTGGCCTTCCAATTGTTTGGATGACAAAAGATACAGTAGATCTTCTCAGAAGTAAGTGAAAGAGGAAATTTGTTGGCATTCTAGCTGGCAGCTGAAACCTCCTGTCATCTCTAAAAGATTGTGCCAAGTGTTTTTGGCTGAGCATCAAAATATTGGGGCATCGCATTTGAATTTCCTACACTGTTCTGATTTGATATCCATGTGCATATGTATAGAAACACACAAGGGATCATTAGGGATGTATCTTGAATGAGAACTTTGACTGACTTTTTCCCATTCCTTGATCTGGGAATGTTGAGGCCAGTTTCTAGTCCTCACAATAGCATTACCTCTCACAGCAACCTCCTTCAACATTGCGTCCCGTCCCCTATCCATTGATGCTCTGATGTTGCATTTGTTGTCTCCATCATAGACTTCTATTTTTTGTTCACTTATGTAGTGCGGGCATTGCATCTCTGGCCAGCACTTAATGTGTGTCCCTTGTTGCCCTTGAGAATGTGGTAATGAGCTGCCTTCTTGAACTGCTGCAATCCACATGCTGTAGGTGGACCCACAGTGCCTTAGGAAGGAAATTCAAGGATTTATGACTCAGCAACAGAGAAGGAACAGTGATTATATTTCCAAGTCAAAGGGCGCAGTGGCTTGGTGCAGTGGGAGGGTGTATGATTTTACAAGTGCTAATGTTCCCATGCATCTGCTCCTCTTGTCCTTCTTCATGGAAGTGGTTGTGAGTTTTGAAGTTGCTGACTAAGGATTTTTAGTGAATTTCTGCAGTGCATATTTTCGATAATAAACGCTGCTGTTACTGAGCATCAGTGGTTGAGTGAGCGGATGTTTGTGGATGTAGTGCCAATGAAGCAGGCTGCTTTGTCCTGGGTGGTTCCAAGCTTCTCAAGTGTTTTAGGATCCACACTGACCCAGGCAAGAGGGGAGTATTCCATCACACTCCTGACTTGTGCCTTGCAGATAGTGCACAGGCTTTGGGGAGTCAGGAGTCACCATTGTGGTATTAGCCTCTGAACTTCTCTTCGAGTCATTGCGTTTATGTAGTGAGTCCAGTTGAGTTTCTGGTCAATGGTGACCTCCAGGATATTGATAGTTGGGGATTTGGTGATGGTAACACCATTGAATGTCAAAGACTGGTGGTTAGATTTTCTCTTTTTGGAGTTTGTCATGGCTTGGCATTTGTGTGGTGCAAATATCACTTGCCACTTGTCCAGAAATTGTTGCATTTGAACATGGACTGCTTCAGTATCTGAAGAGTTGCAAATGGTGCTGAACGTTGTACAAGCATTGGAAAACGTCCCGATTTCTGATCTTATGATGGAGGGATTGTCATTGATGAAGCAGCTAAAGATGGTTGGGCATAGGACACTACTACCCTAAAGAACTCCTGCAGGGAGATCCTGGAGCTGAGATAAGTGACCTCCAACAATTGCAAGCGTTTTTCTATGTGCCAGGTATGACCCCCAACCAGAGGAGAATTTGCCCCCTAATACCAATTGATTCCAGTTTTGCTAGAGCTCCTTGATTTCTCACACAGTCAAATGTGGCCTTGATGTCAGAAGTTGTCTCTGTCACCTCACCTCTGGAAATCAGCTCTTTTTTGTCCATGTTTTAACCAAGGCAGTAATGCAGTCAGGAGCTGAGTGGCCCTGGTGGAACCCAAACTGGGTGTGATTGAGCAGGTTATTGCTGAGCAAGTGCTATTTGATAGCACTGTTGATGACACTTTTGTTCTTTTTATTCATTCAAGGGACGAAGGAATTGCTGGCTAGTCAGCATTTAATGACCACCCCTAATTGCTCAGTGGGCAATTAAGAGTCAACCACATTGCTGTGGGTCTGGAGGTAAGGATGGCAATTTCTTTCCCTGAAGGACATTAGTGAACCAGATGGGTTTTTCCTGACAATCGACAATGGATTCACAGTCATCATTAGATTCTTAATTCCAGATATTTATTTAATTCAAATTTCACCATCTGCCATGGCAGGATTCGATCCCAGGTCCCCAGTTATCTGACTCTCTGAATTAACAGTCCAGTGACAATACCGCTAGACCATCACCTCCCTGTACCTTCCATCACTTTACTAATGATCGAGAGTAGACTGATGGGATGGTAATTGGTTGACTTGGATTATTGCTACTTTTTATGTACAGCACATACTTGGGCAATTTTATAAATTGTCGCGTAGATGACATTGTTGTAAATGTACTGGAACAGCTTGGCCAGGGGAGCAGCAAGTTCTGGAGCACAAGTTTTCAGTACTATTGCTGGAATGTTGTCAGGGCTTATAGCTTTTGCATTATCTAGTGCCTCCAGTCACATGGAGTAAATCGAATTGGCTGAGGACCAATCTCTGTAATGCTGGGAACCACTGGAGGATGCCAAGATGAATCATCCACTTGGCACTTTTGGCTGAAGATTGCAAATGCTTCAGCCTTATCTTTTGCACTGATGTGTTGGGCTCTTCCATCTTTGAGGATGGGGATGTTTGTGGAACCTCCTCCTCCTAATGAGTTGTTTAATTGTCCTCCACCATTCATGACTGGATGTCAGGACTGCAGAGCCTAGATTTGATCTATTGATTATGGTATTGTTTAACTCTGTCTATCTCTTGTTACTTATACTGTTTGGCATGCAAGTAGTCCTCTTTGGCAGCATCACCAGGTTCATTTTTAGGTATGCCTGGTGCTATTCCTGGCATGCCCTCCTGCACACTCCATTGAACCATGGTTGATCACCTGGCTGGCTTGATGGTAATAGTTGAGTGCAGGAAATGTCAGGTCATGTGTGTTTGCAGATTGTGCTGGACTACAGTTCCGTTGCAGGCCATCTCATTGTCAGCTACTAATAGCCTCATTAGAGCTATTCATTCTCCCAGACTGCCTTTACCCACTCCTTTGTCTGTCCAACTGTTTTTAGGCTCTATCTCCACCAATCATTTACTCCTCCTCCACCCCATATTCTGCACAAATACCAAACTTTTTGTAGCTATCAACAATTTTGAAGAAGATTCGCTGGACCTAAAAATGTTAACACTGATTACTCTCCGCAGATGCTGCCAGACCTGTTGAGTTTTTTCCCAGCAAATTCTGTGTTTGCTTCTGCTGCTGTCGATTTCCCACGGCACCTCATGGATGCCCAGCCTTGTGTTGCTAGATCTGTTCGAAGTTTGTCTCATTTGGCATAGTGATAGTGCCACACAACATGATTGAGGTTATTCTCAATATGAAGCCAGGACCTTGTCTTCACAAGGACTCTGTGGTGGTCACTCTTACTGATACTGTTGTAGACAGATGCAGTTGCAATTGGCAGATTGATAAGGATTAGGTCGAGTATGTTTTTTTCCCCCTTCTTGGTTCCCTCACCATCTGCTGCAAACCCAGTCTAGCAGCTATGTTGTTTAGGACCCAACCAGCTCGATTAGTAGTCCTGCTACAATAGAACTCTTGGTGGTGGGTATTGAAATCCTGCACTTAGAATGCATTTTGCACTTTTGCACCCTCAGTGCTTCCTTCAAGCATTCAACGTTGAGGAGTATTGGTAAGTATTAATCAGTAGGAGGTTTCCATGCCCATATTTAACCTGATGCCATGAGACTTCATGAGATCCAGCCTCTATACCACCACCAAGTCTGCTGTGTCTGTCCTGCCAGTAGGACAGGACATATCCAGGGATGGTGATGGTGGTGTCTGGGGCATTGTCAGTAAAGTATGATTCAATGAGTAAAACTATGTCAGGATGTTGCTTGACTGGTCTGTGAGACAGCTCTCCCAATTTTGGCACGAGATATTGATAAAGAGGACTTTGGGGGGTCGTCAAGTCTGTTCCTGCCATTATTTTTTCTAGTGTCTAGATCGATGCAAAGTGATCCATCCAGTTTCATTTCTTTGTTGAGACTTCATAGGGATTGGTACAACTGAGTGGTTTGCTTGGCCATTTCAGAGGGCAGTTGAGAGTCAACCATATTACAACGGGCTTGGACTCTCATACAGGTCAGACCAGGTGAGGATGGCAAACTTCGTTCCTGAAAGGACATCAGAATATGGTATTTTAGCTCCACTCATCTGAACAAAAACAGGACATCTTCTGTTTCAGTTCCACCCACCTTGGCTGCTGCCATGTAACTATCTCTCCCCACTTTTAAAGGTTATTTCAAAACCTGTCCCTTTGCCTTTAGGTCTTTGCTTCCTTTCATCATTACTCAATGTCCTTTCCTTGTTACCTCTTTTTAAAAGATCCTCGATGATGTGATCTTTTGATCTTTCTACATTAAACGCATTAAAATGAAATATAATTCCATACTGGCCAAAAACAATGTGCAGAATGTAACTTGAGTTGCTGTTTTTCTGTTTTCTTCTGAAGGCGCATAGCATTTTGTTTGGAATTTAATCTGGACAGGAAAATAATGCTGTTCTTAATTAGATCCTGAGTGTTTTTTCCGATTTTCGTGTCTACATTTTTTAGTCAAAAAATGCCCATTTACTTCTGCACAAACTTGATGTGGGGTATTTGATTTTACATCCAGTTCTCAGTCACCTTTTGATATTTGAGAGTAAGCACAATATGGGATCTTGGGCGCATGGCAGGAGCTTAACGATGAAAGCTTGTGGTTGGGGACCTTCATTGTCTTGGAGGACTGGCAAGAGCAATTACTCTAGCTGCTTTTTAGGAGACTCTACAGGTGATTCTGAAGAAGGGTCACTGGCCCCAAAACATTAACTCTGATTTCTCTCCACAGATGCTACTAGACATGTTGAGTTTTATCCAGCAATTTCAGTTTCTGTCTATTGGTTATTTAATGCATAAGTATGAATGAAATTTCTGGAGAGTGCGTTGGTTTTCACCATGCAAGTACAATGTTTAAAATTTGGTCATGTCATTTCAACAGCACTTTACAAATTGGTTATCTATGTTCGTTAGAATTTTAATAGGAAAATTGTGACTTTCAGTTTAACTCATTGTCAGTAGAAGGGTTATTTTCCTCTGTTAACCCAATGTTTAATGTGTTCGTGTGTTGTGTGGTTGCATATATTTCAAAATGCATCAACCCATTTAAAATGAATAACAGATCCCATCAATAAGAATACCCAACAAGTCAATTTACAACACGTGTTAAACAGGCACTAGTGCAGGAAATTAAGTACAAAAAGTAGTGCTATCGTTGATGAAAACATTGTGCTATATTTATGGCGGCATGGTGGCACAGTGGTTAGCACTGCAACCTCACAGCACCGGGGACCCGGGTTCAATTCCACCCTCTGGTGACTGTCTGTATGGAGTTTGCGCGTTCTCCCCGTGTCTGCGTGGGCTTCCTCCGGGTGCTGTGGATTCCTTCCACAGTTGAAAAATGTGCAGGCTAGATGGATTGGCCATGCTGAATTGTCCATACTGTTCAGGGATATGTAGATTAGGTGGGTTATGGGGGAATGGATCTGGGTGGGAAGCTGTGAGGGTTGGTGTGGACTTGTTGGGCCAAAGGGCCTGTTTCCACTCTGTAGGTATTCTATCCACCCTGGTGAGTAAATGCAAGTCTTTCTAGTTCTTTAAGAAAACACGCAAGCAGGTTTCTAGCATGTTGAGTTCATCTTTTGCATCCCTTTCGAGCATCTTACCAATTGCACTGAATTAGGGATGGTGAATTGTGAGCTCAAATGATATGAGGCAGAGAACAAACCCAAATCCTAAATTAGATTAGATCCTGCAGTGCCAATGCAAGCACCATTTTTATAAACTGAATCTTGAAGCATTAAAATTTGCGTAGTAATAATTGCAATGGTGCTTTTTTTCTAACTTGGTCCATTTTGAGTTTATTTGTTCTATTATTATTACTTTAGTATAGTTTAACAGTTTATTGAAACTAAACATTTCCTCATGACAAAATGGCATGCTTGGTCAAACAGTGTTTCAGTTGTTCAGTATTTCAGTTGTTCTTCTGCTCCTTGAAGTGATGAATGTCGGTGCTGCGCAACGGATCTCTTCTAATTACAGGCACTGAAAGCCCCCAGGTCACACAGAGCACAGCCAGATACAACCTGATGGCTGGATTTTCATGAATGCAGTGAGCCCCTCAAGTTGAGAAATTTCTCAACTCAACAAGCCTCAGTAGCAGAATCCTCGTCGGACTCAATTTTCGCTCTGGGGCTTACAGGCTGGATAGAGTTGGGTCCGCCACCTCTCTAAGTGGGATGAAGGTGGCCACTCCAGTGATTTAGCATGTAGGCGGTCCAGTCAAAAAGCTCACTTCACTACATTCTCAGCTCTTTAGTTACACTTTAGGCCTGTTAACTCTTACATCCCAACACCTCTGCCACCCACTTCCCATGCCACTCCCTTAAACCCTCCATGCCAACTCATTCCCTCACCCCCCCAATGTCTCTTAATTCCTTGATGCCAACTCATGGCATTTCCATGCCCATTCATCCAGTATTCATTCTATACAGAACCAATGTTGTATGTTAGAGATAAAAGGTACTGCAGATGCTGGAGAATCCGAGATAACAAGCGTGGGGCTGGATGAACACAGCAGGTCAAGCAGCATCATAGGAGCAGGAAAACTTGAC
>JAHRHZ010000264.1:16119718-16154342 GCA_024137785.1 Ginglymostoma cirratum
GAGCTTATAAAAGTGTCAGTAAATCTGATCTTTAAAGTATCAATAACGAACATTATAAAGATTTGACCTCTCTTATCTTATTGCTAGTAACAAAGTCGCAGAAAACATAACTTATTAAAATACATTATAAAACGTTAAGCTGTCAAGTTTTTTTTTTGATTTTCTGGACCTGTATGAACAAAATTAATTCATTTTGTGGGACTTCTAGCCTTGTTGTCTGTTGCAATCCACGAAGACTTAGCAAGGCCTGCTCCCCAAATGTGAGATGGTTTTCTAAAATTCCTGTGAAGCTAAAAGGAACAAAAGTGCCCCCAAGTCCACAATTCTCACGATTGTCCTCACCTCCATTGCCACTGCAACCCTTTTCACTGAACTTCTGTTGAGGTCAGTGTTGGTGAGATGAGCAGCCCAATATATCTCTTCTTGAAACTTGCTGCATATTGAGGTGCTGGCAGCATAAGTAAATTGTATTAATGAGGGTTAAAAAATAATTTTAAAGTAGTCTTGAACAATTGGCACTCCATGAACCACAGTTGTGAGCATAAAAAGATGGTGCCTGACCAATCAGTTGCTTGTATCGCTTTTAGTACATTTATAAGGTTTATAATTATTTAAAACAGTTATCAGTGTTATTTGCTTAAGAGTACAGTAAAATTTATTATGGTCATTTCAGTCTTAAGATGCGCTGCCCGTTAGTATTGCAATGGATTTAAAACTTAATCATGCTGAACTATGCCTTCTGTTTTATGCATTTACAGACAAACTATTGTGACTACCCACACAGAAACTTCGAAAGAACTTTAATTCATTAATGACCCAGTGTATTAATTGCTCTGGGGAAATGCCTGCTTTAGCTCTGTGAATGATTATGCAATACTCCAGCTCTGCTACATTCGGAGCCTGCTTATTTAGATTTGTTAACACTGCAGAGAAGAACAACGTTTCATTCTCTGCCTGTTATGTTCTACTGTCACCTCCAAAGCACACAGTATCAACTACCAATACTACCTTTTCTCTCTCTCTCCCATTTCCTCCCCCACTCCACTTCCACCCCACATTCTTGACACTGTTTAGTGCAGAATGCGCATTGATCAGCAAATGTGTGAGTAGCAATAATGTTGATGAAGCTATTACAGTATAAGAGGTATGACTTTGTTTTGGCATAACCTCGTATAATATTTAATCACTCAGATCTTCAAAAATAACAAAATGATCAGGATACAAGTCTTCGTGTTCACTTATTTTTATTTAGTTTATAATTTACTTAACATAGGATTTTTCTGAATTCAAATTTATTGCCATTATTAGAGATGACTGAATGTGAAACCAGCATGAACCGGGTAAATTGTTAGTGTCTCCCGCATTTCGCGTGACACATCCCTCACGCCCCGTCTCCGCAATAATAACCAAAAAAGAATCCCCTTCGTCCTCACGTACCACCCCACCAACCTCCGTATCCAACGCATCATCCTCCGACACTTCCGCCATCTGCAATCAGACCCCACCACCAAAGACATTTTCCCTCCCCACCCTTATCCGCCTTCCGGAGGGACCACTCCCTCCGCGACTCCCCTGTCCGCTCCACACTCCGCTCCAGCCCCACCACACCCGTCACTTTTCCCTGCAACTGCAGGAAGTGCTACACCTGCCCCCACACCTCCTCCCTCACCCCAATCCCAGGCCCCAAGAAGACTTTCCACAACAGGCAGATGTTCACCTGCACATCTGCCAATGTGGTATACTGCATCCGCTGTACCCGTTGTGGCTTCCTCTACATCGGGGAAACCAAGCGGAGGCTTGGGGACCGCTTTGCAGAACACCTGCGCTCAATTCGCAACAAACAACTGCACCTCCCAGTCGCGAACCATTTCAGCTCCCCCTCCCATTCCTCAGACGACATATCCATCCTGGGCCTCCTGCAATGCCACAGTAATGCCACCCGAAGGCTGCAGGAACAGCAAATCATATTCAGCCTGGGAACCCTGCAGCCCAATGGTATCAATGTGGATTTCACAAGCTTCAAAATCTCCCCTCCCCCAACCGCATCCCAAAACCAGCCCAGCTCATCTCCACCTCCCGAACCTGTTTTTCCTCTCACCTATCCCATCCTCCCACCTCAAGCCCCACCCCCATCTCCTATCTCCTAACATCATCCCGCCCCCTTGACCTGTCCGTCCTCCCTGGACTGACCTATCTCCTCCCTACCTGCACTCACCTTTACTGGCTCCATCCCCGCCTCTTCGACTTGTCTGCCTCCTCTCCACCTATCCTCTCCACCTAACCTCTCCTCTATCCATCCTTTATCCGCCTCCCCCTCTCTCCCTATTTATTTCAGAACCCTCTTCCCCTCCCCCATTTCTGATGAAGGGTCTAGGCCCGAAACGTCAAGATTTCCTGCTCCTATGATGCTGCTTGACCTGCTGTGTTCATCCAGCCCCACGCTTGTTATCTAGCATTTTATCAGTGACTATTCCGAAGGTTCTTCAGTGGTGCTCTCCAAATTGTTTTGCAGGTAGTTAGAGAACACAGGGAACTCAGCCATGCCTAAAAGGCAGTCAGTAAGCAGTATGTTCAGATTAACACAATTATTATTAACATTCACTTCATCTTCTTGTAAAACAGATCAAAGAAGTGGATATTGACTAAACTATTGTAACATTTTGGGACTGTTATTCAGTGGACTAATGTTACAATAGTTTAGTCCATGTATGTGCTTTCACAAGAATGCTGCTGTTCCAACACATTTAAGAATACTGTGATTTCTTCCATGAGATAACAGTGAGCATTAGGTACATTATCTTAAACCTGGTTACCTTTTATTTGCTGGCCATCAGTTTCCTTTAGTAACGTGTGCAGTTTGTCGTTGAATATGACAGCAAACCTGTATCCACTGCACAAGCTGATAACCTATTCTAAGGGTTAATAATCCCTTTCAAAAGTATTCTGATTCCCAAAGTGATCAGTTTCAGTATCAGTCATGTTTCATTCAGTCAACAATGCATTAATTAAGGCCAGTCTTTGCAAATTATAGAATTGTGAAATCTTAACAGCACAGAAGAATGCCAATCAGCCCACTGTGTCTGTACCACCTCTTTGAAAAAGTTGTCTAATTTAGTTCCACACCTCCGCTTTCTCCCTGTAAGCCTGAAATTAATCATTTTTCAAGTGCATGTCTAATTGTACATAATTCCATGGATTTCTTTTCAATGGAGTAATTTTTCTGGTGATTGTTGTATTATTAAATTTTACACTCAAAATCAGCAACACTCGGATAGGAATTATGTAGGTTACATTAGCTCTGTTATCAAAAAATAAATAAAATATTGCTATATCTGTTTCCCAAACTATTAATCCCATAACTTTAAATACTTTGACATTGTTTATAGATGAGTACCAGAACCAAGTGTAAAACAAAAACTGTTCTGATTACTACATAAATTGAGCATTTAGAAAGTGCAAAGGAATCAAGCCTGCAATTATTGATGTATTTCATAGATTTGAAATAGCCACTTATGGTCTCACGCACCCAAAATCATCAGATGATTAATTGCTATTACTCAGCATAGCCACTATTTGGTAAATAAATACACATGGCATGATGATAACACAAGATCCACACTATACATTCCATGTTCGTTCAACACTATGATTTTTACACAAGATGCATCCTGTTGAGTATTAGATAATTATAATGCTGTTGCATTTATATGATTTAACTTTATTCCCTGAAGATCAATAATAGACCCTGATCCCAGAAATTGCTTTACAAAATAATAGCCAAGTCGTCAGCACTCACTCCCTTATGCCTATGCTTGTCCATCTAGGAAATTCCATGTCACTGGTCATGGGTTCTGTGAGTCCTTGCATGGCTGATGATATCCAAACATATCCAAGTAACACGTAATGAAAACAATCTTCTCTGTATCTTTAGTGTGGTGAAATTATGAAGACATTCCTTACAAACATATTTATGGTTTTGTTATATCTGGTGCAGAAGAGAGTTTTCCTCATCTATGACCTTCAAGTCAAGATTTTCTAATGACATATATTTTAATGCTGTCTGTAACTCATTTATTTTGAGTGGTTTTCTCCCGCCATTAAAATAATTAAATGTGATACTCTTGTTCACTGTTTCACAAATGGACAACTGAATCTGAGGTTGTTGCATTTAGTCAGGGTCATACAATGATGGTAACTGTCTATTATGGCCTGGAAGTGCACTGATTCCTCATCCTTTCTGAAAGTAAGGGAAGTCAACAATAATATTTTTGATCTCAGTAATAAGGATACATTTGTATTGTTCTATTGTTACAAACTGACTCAGTCTCACATTGACACTTTTACTCCAGATTGCAGTTTTACTCTAGAATTAGATCTGAAGCCAATTAAAGTGAAACTCAAAACTTCAGAGAATTTATTTGCTCAGCTCTCAAATCAGTTTTGACCCTAATTCCAGATCTATTAGACAGCCCAGTAATGGTCCAAAACAAAGAAGTAACACAAGTGTGCAAATGCATCCAATGATAAATATTTAAATATTATGTTTATGTATTGCCTTATTTCATTTTCCCCCTAAAATTATTTGTGGCAGGAACAATATCTTTAAATCAGAATTGAAAGACTGGGTTTTCGTCCAGCCCAGAGCTACATGACCTTCCCTCTGTTCACTGCAAGGATATGCAATTTGAAATTGAGGGAAGTTACCATCTATTGTTTAATGGATATCATGTTATGTGAAGCAAAACGTTACACACACTGTGGAGGTAACTGACGATTTTTGTCAGTCAGGAGCACAAACCTGATTATCATTTGTCATTAACCATCACTGCAAAGTAAACAAATTATTGAGTTAATCTTTAAGATACCAGGTCAAGATTAAACCAATACTTTGTTTGGGTTGTAGACGTGTTTGTCGAGCTGGTGGGTTTTCTTGCAAATGTTTCGTCACCCTGCTGGGTAACAACGTCAGTGCACCTCCAGTGAAGCGTTGGTATTCTGTCCCGCTTGTTATTTATATGCCTTGGTTTGCTGCAGTGGTCGGTGTTACTTCCGATTCTGTTTTTCAGTGGTTTGTATATCGGATCCAGTTCAATGTGTTTGTTGATCAAGTTCGGTTGGAATACCAGGCCTCCAGGAATTCCCTGGCATGTCTCTTTTTGGCTTGTGCAATTATGGATGTGTTGCCCCAGTTGAGTTTGTGTCCCTCATTGTCCATGTGTCATGAGACAAGTGAGAATTGGTCTAGTGTATATAGAAAGACCGCACATGCGGACCAGATACTCAATTACATTAGCAACCACCCCAATACTCACAAACAGAGCTGCATCAGGACACTATTTAAACGAGCCACAACACATTGCAGCAAGCCGGAACTACGCAAAGCAGAACAGGACCACCTATACGGAGTCTTCAAAAGGACTGGATGCCCGAAAAGCACAATACGCCGTTACCTCCAAGACAGACCACAACAGGAAGAGACAACATGACCAGACTCATTAATCTCCCTACCGTACATATAGGACATTTCAGAGATGACCACAAGACTATTCAGGCCCCTAGGTATCAGAGTAGCCCACAAGCCAGCAACCTATGATAGCTACTGACGAACGTAAAGGATCCCATACCCAAAATTAGCAAAACCGGTGAAATATACAAAATACCATGCAATGACTGTGAGAAACACTACATAGATGAAGCCAGAAGATAATTGACAATACGGATACACGAACACCAACTAGCCACCAATTCTCACTTGTCTCACTACACACGGACAATGAGGGACATAAATTCGACTGGGACAACGCATCCACAATCTCACAAGCCAAACAGAGACATGCCAGCGAATTCTTGGAGGCCGGGAACTCCAACAGCAACCACTTTGAATTAGGCTCTGTGTACAAACCACTGAGAAACAGAACCCAAAGTAATACCAACCGCCCCAGCAAACTGAGGCATATAAATAACAAGCGGGACAGAACACCAACGCTTCACCGGAGGCATACTGATGATGGTACCGAGCAGGGTGACAAAATGGCTGCAGTCAAACCCACCAGCTCGGCGAGCATGTCTACAACCTTGCCCGCGACCCGAACTACAAACCTTTTCAAAAAATTTAAATAATTTGTTTACTATTCAGTGATTGCTAATGACAAATTAGAATTAGTTTTGCGCTCCTGGCTGGCAACAGTTGTCAGTTAGCTCCATAATATGTGTAACTTTTTGCTTTACACAACATTATATCCATTAGACAATAGATGGTAACTTCCTCCATTTCAGATTGCATATTCTTGCAGTGAACAGAGAGAAGGTCACATATTATGGATTTGACCTGAAGATGCAATGGTATTGATGTGCAATGGAGTTGGTCTTGCTGTACCCAGACATGGATCAGATGTGGCGATGGAGGATAGGTGTCAAGATGGACTGCTTAAATGCCCCACCTTAGTTCTTTAGGACATTGACTCAGTTGTGCTGTTAAACACTAGGCCTCTTAGTCTTCAAATCTCTCACCCTCTTCATGTGTCACGTCATTCCTTCCAGTCATCCATGCCCTCCATACCCAATCCATGCCCCCATTCATCCACATGGGCCCTTAATGCGTATATATATTAATGCTAACAAATGATCTTCCAGCCATAGCATGGCCCTTTATAGTCTCTAAGTCAGCTAAGCATCAAGACATGCAAACCTAAAGCCTCTTCCACACTCTATAATCACTCCTTGAAAATGCACTGTAGGTAGATCTTAAAAACTATGCTGAGATGATATGAATTAAGTATCTATCAGCAGAACCGGGGACTCCTGGTTGCGTGGTGAGTGCAGGCTCAGCACAGGATCCAGCATTGATGGTGGAGTGGGTGTGGTGAGCCCAGAAGTGTAGAGACGGCACCTAAAGTGTAGTGATTCCTGCATTGGTGGTTCCGGCAGAGGCAGCAGCGGGGTAGTGACGCAGGTATTGTTAGTGAGCTGTCTCAAGGCTCTATTCCAGTTACATTCTTAAACTATTCAAAATGGTGTCAGATTGTGGCAACTGTTAAAGGTTTTCACTGTATTTTAATGTATTATTCATTGTAAATACAAGTGACAACAAATAAATTATCATTGAACAGATCACCATGTTACAGCATCATCTATAGCAAAACAGACCCATTCAAGAAAGCCTATTCAATACATTTAAGTCACTTAAATACTTAATCCCTTAATAAAAAATACCTATTTGCATTTATAACCCCACATCAAAAACAGTTCATCCTTTAACAATGCCTTTCAGCTGTCAATCAAAATGTGAACATATAACTCTCCCACTTCAAGAATAACAGCTTGTGAAAAGCAGCCAAGCATTAATATAGCTATTATTAAAACACTTAAGATGTCATCAAGCAACAATTGAAACTGCTAGAACAGATTTATTTTTTAACTTTTTCTCAAGTACAGGCAGAGAATTTCTTCTCCAGGGGCCTTATAACAATGTGACCATCTCCCTTTATGTACTACTGTTATTTATTTTGGAAGTTGTGAAGGTTACTTTCCTTCAAAAAGTTGAGAAGTCAATCATTCTGCTTTCTTACGCTGGAAAAAAAATGAACAAAATGTTTCTTAACAGCACCACATACAATACTTTGACACCTGTATTTGGATCATATAATTACTTGAGGCTGTGGTGTTCTCTGTTCAGAATTAAAATTCCAGATGCTGTTGAGTATTGACACAGTGAGAAAAACACGAAGGAGAATTTCTCTTCATTAATTTTGCACCATAAGGATCAAACTGTGTCATAAACATGTACGCATGCAGTGTTTTATCAATATTTCAAAACTCAAAACTGCTTTTGATATTGTAAATGTCAACATTTTGATTTCCTGCTGCATTTGGGAGCTGTCTTTAAATGGGTAGAAAACACTGCATGACTTTTCTAAAGATGCACTTAAAGATGCATGGGAGGATTTCTGTTTTAGTTACTTTTTAGTATGTTCGGTATATGTTTCTGTATGTTAGGGCTGTCTCCAATATCTAGCAGTATTGTTTAAATGGAATCTTCCAACCTCCTTTTTTTGCTTATCAGTATTTGGGTCATATTATTCATGTTTTACAGAAACTGTTTAAATATCAGTTTTATGCAGGAAATGCGTAAATCTTTCCATTAGAGCTATTATTTAACATTTTACAGATAAACATGTTAGACTGCAAAATGTAATGAAATACAGGCCTGACCTTGCATTCTATATTATTCGAATTAATTGACTTTCTAAATGTTAAAACATAATTTCAGTTTACTGTGGACATAATTTCTTCTATCACCGTGGAAAAAGTGATCACTCATGTTTGCTGAAGGAATTAGTGGTCTATATGTAGTTGAATGATGGGAAATTCTCCAGTGAGAAGTGAACAATGATTACGTGACATAAGATAGCTGGAGGATTTATTCCCAATAGTGTTGCAAAACATTTTTTGCTAATTGAGGGAATCCTAAGGATTTTGCTACCTGGATTATGTCAAATCAGCTGATGATCATTTAATGGCATTTATGCTTAGCAGTCATTTGGGCGCCTGATCTTTGTATTGAAATTTAAATGACAAGAGACTGCTTTTCTTTTGAATCTGTAATGATTTATTAAAGGAAAGTCTCCCTCATCTCAATGGAAGGCAGGTTAAAAAAATTGATAGAATTTTGGGTGAATGTTTATTCAAAGTTTGTTCAGTTCCTGCTGAGGGGTTGTCTCCTTTCAAAGCAGCCTTTGTAGACAAAATGCAGATGGCCTTACAGAAAAGGTAAAACGTAAGTATAAAGTATTTGCTGAGGTGAGGCATATGAGAAGAAAAATTGTTTCCTTCAACTTCAGGATGTGGTGGGCATGACTTGTGCCCAGACCAGTTGAAGCAGGTAGCTATAAACTTTGTCGTTTCCTGATCTTCTCAATTGCTGCTTTCACTGAAGGTGACCTGAACTGCTCATAGGCCTCCTGTTAAGCATTCTGTCAATGAGTATGCAAGTCTTGTATGAGTTCCAGAAAACCTCTGGTACTTAAGGGCGGTCTCCCTCTCTCCAGAGGGAAGCTGAGCTCAGCAAATGTAAGTTCCTGCTAACTGCTGGTACTGTGATTTTCTACTTGGAAAGAAAAATAATGAATGTCAGGGAAAAGAGAGGGTTCTCACATTCACCCATACGACGTTGGAGTTCTTAATCTAGGAGGCTGAAGGGAGGAGGGAAGTCATGTTTTCAAAGGGAGCCCGGAAACCCTCAGGTAAGAGATAGTAGTAACTGCAGATGCTGGAGAATCTGAGATAACAAGGTGTAGAGCTGAATGAACACAGCAGGCCAAGCAGCATCATAGGAGCAGGAAAGCTGACGTTTCGGGTTTCGGGCCTCGACCCCCTCAAATAATGCTGTCCAAAAGGAATGGATATCCAAAGAATTGAACTCAAGTCTTGTCCCAAGAACATGACAACGTTGCACCTAAATTCAGTGACCTGACACAGCTAGTAGGCAAGATTCATGCTCCAATGATGCTGCTTGACCTGCTGTGTTCATCCAGCCCCATGCTTGTTATCTCGGATTCTCCAGCATCTGCAGTACCTTTTATCTCTGCTAATTCTTATGACAATTTCCAGAGACAGATAACGATTTTTTTGTTTAAAAGTTCAAACTTCAAGTTGAAAGGATGACAAATTAAGATTCATGTTTTAAGACAGATACTGCTAGAAAATGCTAAAATCATTATTCGTTAAATGTTATCTTGTAATTTAAACCACAAAGCAGAACAATCCTTTTTATTTTGTACAAATGAAAACACACTACATAGATATGCTTCACAGTGTCATTTAAATAGACATTGAATTCTCCTGGAACCAGTCTGAGATGGACCTTGGCTCCCAAGGTTTCTGTTAAGTTTGAATAACCTTTCGTAGTGAGGTTTATCACCCACCCCCACCCCCCCCCCCAACCCCCTATGTAGGCATTTAAGATGTTTCATCGCACAAATCATTAAAAATTTAAATTGAATTAGGGCTTTTTAATCCAAGCAGGACCACATCCCTCCCCCCACCTCTCACCTCCATGACAATGTGAATCATATGGACCTGTGTACGGATGGAAATGGTGATTAGCTATTCTTCAGATGCCAAATATTTTTATCTTGGAAGTAACTGGGCATAATTGTGGCATTTCCTCGCAAAGAATGAAAGTCATCACCATAGCAATGAGTTTTATAAACACACTATCTGAAATGCAACAACTTGTAATACTCTATACATTTAACACTCAACTTATTATATACAGTGCATGTAACATTATTCCCCTGTATGATCACATTTTCTATGAAGTAGTTTATCTTGGCAGTATCACAACATTTAATTCCACTTTATATTAGTTTTTGAAGCTCTTCCTCTCAAATATGAGAGATTGTTTCACTGCTAATGGCTTCAAAGTAAATCTCTTTTCTCATTACCATAAAAGTTTGCATTACTTCCATGTCTTTGGTAAGACAACTGTACCCTTGATTGTGTTTGGATAACCTTGTGAGGAACAACATTGCTGACTTGTAAAATAGGTAGGAAATTAATTTAAAGAGGCAGTCATAAAGCCTACAAGGGAATTTACACAGGATAAGTGAGTGGACAAAAGATGGCAGATGAAATGTAATGTGGGAAAATGTGAACTTGTCCACTTAGCAGGAAAACTATAAGAGCATTATTTTCTTTCAATGAAGAAAGATCGCATAAGTCTGTGGTATATTGGGATCTCTGTGTCCTGACGTGTGAACCATGGAAAGTAAGCATGCAGGTACAAGTGATGAAGAAAGAAAATAGAATGTTTTCAGTTATTTTAAGAGAAATTAAAATAAAAGTAGGAAAATTTCACTATCACTAGATAATGGCGTAATCACATCTGTGATGTTGTATACAGTTTTGGTCTCCACACTTGAGAAAAGATATCACATTCGGATTAGTTTAGAGAAGATGAGACTGTTACCTAATGATGACATGTAGGCCAGGTTGGACCAGAATCGCATAACTAGTGCTCTGGACATGGGCTTTAAGCTGAATAGCGGAGAGGATGGGTTAAGCGCATAGAAAATTATGGAAATGTTAAAGTGGGCAGGGTTCAGCAAAGGTTATTAAAATTTCCTGAACAAGTATTAAGACAGAGAGTATGGAATGGGTCAGGAATCTAACTTCAGGTACAGCAGATAAGGGGACAACAATTAGAAGGGTGGCAGTCAGTGCAGGACTTGAGGGTGTTGTGCATGTAGTATACAAAACAAGGTAAATGAGATTGTAGCCCAGATTGAAATTGGCAGGTATGATGTTGTGGCTGCAAGGGGATCAGGGCTGGGATCTAAATATCCAGGGATATACGTCCTATTGAAAGGACGGGCAGATAGACAAGGGGTGGGGTTGCCTTGTTAGTGAGAAACTAAATTAAGTTGAGAACAAGAAGTGATATAGAATTGGAAGGTGTAAATCTGTGTGGGTAGAGTTGAGGAACCATGAAGGAAAGAAGACCCTGATGGGAGTTACATACAGGACTTCTAGCAGTAGTCAGGTTGTTGGGAAGAAAATAAATCTGGAGACAGAAAAGGCATTTAAGAAAGGCACTATGACGATAATCATGAGGGGCTTCAATATGCAGGCAGACTGGGAAAATCAGATTGGCAGCAGATCTCAAGAAAAGGAATTCATGGAATGTCTACATGATGGTTTTTTGGAGCAGCGTGTAGTAGAGCCCACTAGGGAACATGCAATTCTGGATTCGGTGATGTGTAATGAGACGGACTTGATTAGTAACCATAATACGATAGAATTCACCCTGCAGTTTGAGAGGGAGAAGCTTGAATCAGATTTATTGGTTTTCCTGTTGAGTCAAGGTAACTGCGAAGGTATGAGAGAGAAGCTGGCCAGAGTTGATTGGAAAGGGAGTCCAGCAGAGGAGACAGTGAAGCAGCAATCGCAGGGGTTTCTGGGCATAAGTTGGGAAGCACAGCAGAAATTCATCCCCAGGGAAGAAGAAACATATTCAAGGGAGAATGAGGCAACCATGGCTGAAGTCAGGAATAGCAAAAACAATGAGATGAAGATTGTGGGAAACCAAAACAGGTAGAGGATAACTCAAAAAGAATAAGGGGGAAAGGATGAAATATCAGAGTAAGCCAGCTAATAATATAAACAAAGATTGCCAGAGTTTTTCTTAAGATATTTAAAAGGTAAGCGAGAGGCAAGCTTTGACATTGGACCATTGGAAAATGAAGCTGGAGAAGTAATAATGTGGAACAAAGAATTAGCATAGGTACTTTGCATCAGTTTTCACAATGGAAGACGCCAGTAGCATACCAAACCTTCAGGAGAGCCGGATGAAGAGGTGAGTGTCGTGGCCATCACTAAGGAGAAGGTGCTGGGGAAACTGAAAGGTCTGAAGGTGGATGAATCATCGGAACCAGGTGAACTACTACCCCCTCCCAGGTTCTGACAGAGATTGCTGAGGAGATTGTAGAGGCATTGGCGGTGATTTTTCAAGAATCATTGGAGTTAGGGAGGGTCCTAGAGGACTGGGAAATGACTAATGTAGCAGCCCTATTTAAGAAGAGAGGAAGGCAGAAGACGAGAAATTGTAGACCTGTTAGCCTAACCTTGGTCGTTAGTGAGATTTTAGAGTCCAATATTTGTGATGAGATTGTGGAGTACTTGGAAATACGTGATAACGTAGGGCTGAGTCAGCACAGCTTCATCAAGGGGAGGTCATACCTGAAAACTCAGTTAGAATTCTTTGAGAAGGTAATGAGCAAGTGGTGAGCAAGTGGGCTTGATATATTTGGATGTCCAGAAGACCTTTGACAAGGTGTTGCATAGGAGGCTGCTTAATAAGATGAACCCGTTCTGTTAGGGGCAAGGTATACGTAGATAGAGGATGGGCTGACTGGCAGAAGGCAGACAGCAGGGTCAAAGAAGTTATTTTCAGGATGACAACCAGTGATTAGTGGAGTTCCACAGTGGTCATTGCTAGGACCACAACCATTCACGTTATACATTAATGATCTGGATGAAGGAACTGAAGGTATTGTTGCTAAGTTTGCCGATGACACAAGGATAGGTGGAGCGACAGGTAGTGTTGAGGAAGCAGGCAGACAACAGAAGGGCTTGGACAGGCGAGAAGAGTGGGCAAGAAGTGGCAGATGGAATACAATGTGGCAAAGTGTGAGGTTATTCACTTTAGGAAGAATAGACATGTCGACTATTTTCTAAACGGCAAAAGGCTTCAGAAATCTGAAGCACAAAGGGACTTGGGTGTCAGAGTTCAGGATTCTGTTAAGATTTACTAATGCAATTTTAGCATTCATTTCAAGACGACTAGAATGCAAGAGCAGGGATGTACTGTTGAGGCTGTATAAGGCTCTGGTTAGACTGTATCTGGAATATTGTGACCAGTTTTGTGCCCTGTATTAAATGAAGCATGTGCCAGTCCAGGTTTACAAGAATGATCCCAGGAATGAGAGTGACTGAAACTTAAAGAATACTGAGAGGCCTAGATAGAATGGAAATGGAGAAGATATTTCCATTAGTAGGAGAGATTAGGACCTCAGTGCACAGCCTTAGAGTGAAGAGATGACCCTTTAGAACTGAGACAAGGAGGAATTTCTTCAGCCAGAGGGTGGTGAATCTGTGGAACTCGTTATCACAGTGGATTATGGAGGCCAAGTCATTGAGTGTACTTAAGATAGAGATTGGTCCTCCATTGGTAAGGGGGTCAAGGGTTACGGGGACAAGTCAGGAGAATGGGTTTGAGAAATATGTCAGCGATGATCAAATGGTGGAGCATACTCAATCGACTGAATGGCCTAATTCTGTTCCTGTATCTTATGGGCTTAGTGACTATGGAGTTTAGAAGAATGAGAGCTAGTCTTGTTAATAGTTCAAAAACCTGAGGGTTGTTGAAATATTGGAAACTGAGGGAATGTTTACCCTTCTCAGAGTAGGGGGCACAATTTAAAAACTGGGATCTCCTGTTTGGACAGATTATTTTTGCCTCTGAGGGTCGTTGGTCTGTAGAACTCTCCTCCCCAGAGAACAATGAAGCCACAGTTCTCAAGTGCTTTTAAAGTCAAGTTGGATAAATTCTTGATTGAAAAAAAGAGCTAAGGAATAGTGGGGCAGGCGGGAAACTGGAGTTGAGGCCATCGTCAGACATAACAGCAGAGCAGGCTCGAGGTCCTGGATGACCTACTGCTCTTCCAAAATGTAGAGGCAAATTTACCAAACAAAAGGCACTAAGTTAAACTAAATTTTCCTTCAGTTGAACTGGAAATCACTGTTGAGGTAAACACAAATGTTACACTACTTTTACTGGATCATTTATTGCCCCCTTTTCAAATGTATTTTGTAGAAAAATGTGATGCAGATCAAACAATAGGCTTCAGAAATTTCGTTTGTGAAAATAAACTTTACAGATTCTGAAGTCTACTTGAAATTTTATTTTCTTGCTTTCTCCCTTCTTAAATGTTAACACATTTAATTACATGATTTTTATTTGGATTGCTATCGTAGTCATTAATTAAGAGTGGTGAATTTTAGAATCTGACTTTATCCGTTAAAGCTTATTTAATGAGGTAGGTGCATATCATAATAATTTAGACATTGGCTTTCAGAATGGAACCTATTGAAGTTTTCTCTTGTAGACTGTGAACATCAATGGATGTAGATGTCAGGTGTGAACAGAAGCTGTTGCATTGGCTATATTAGGTGTGGAAGAAGCTGAGAGATTTCTCCACAGTAGTGGGTGGGAGATATTAAAAGCTGACTTTAATGAGGATGGTGCGGAAAATCTTTCTGGGATAATCTGCTCTGTTATATAACCTTTTACTGAGACTCTGCTTCAAAAGATCCAAACAGCAGTTGTGTTACTCAAGATCTTTCATGTAGTGTCGTAAAGTGAAGCAAACCGAAATGTTCTCCTTGTTCCTTCAATATAAAATTTACATGTTTTCCACATGAAGTATTGGAGTAGAAATGTATCCAGAGTGATGGTGTACAACTATCAATAATGAGACAGTAGCCCATTTTACACTCTGTCAGATTTTTGCCATCAGTTCACTCGGAACCATTTTGTTTTACCGGCCAACATCAATTTAGCCATGATTCGTTTTAACGAGAATGTCTCCATAATGGCAGAATCACATGGATAGTATTAATCTTGTGACTACCATGTTAGCTATGAATGATCAGTTGGAAATAAATTTGCGATGAAGTTAAGTTATTGATGTGAACTGCTGTGGAAGTTTGTGCAGCAGACTACGTTGATACCAGATTCTTTGGGAGAAAATAATGACAGTACTTTGACCAGAACAGATTAGAATTAACATTCTGAGAGGTCTGTTCAAAAGTCTGATAACAGCGGGGAGAAAGCTGTTCTTGAATCTACTTGTACACGTATTGAAACTTTAATGTTTTCTGCCCAACAGAAGAGGCTGGAAGACAGTATAACCAAGGTGGGAGGGGTCTTTGATTATGTAGGTTGCTTTCGCGAGTCAGTGGGAAGTATAAATGGAGTTAATGGATGGAAGGTTGGTTTGCGTGATGGACTAGGCTGTGTCCATGACTCAGAATTCGGAATATCCTTTATTGTCGCATGTACTCCATTGTAGGAGTACAGTGAAAAGCTTTTACAATGTCCGCTTCTAATGGTGCCATCTCAGGTACGAGTACCTTGATACAAATCTTGGATATAAAAGAGGAATAAAAAGTAGTTGCATTACTTCACAGGGTTTAAAAATAAGTTACAAATAAGACATTGTTAAAGGGATTGACATTACAGTCAGATAAAAAGTTTCAAATAAACATTTACATTGTAGCAGCTCAGTCCAGGGCCTCTGCACATGATCTGATCATCCGCACCAGACCCCAGTCCGACAACTGTCCCCTGCTCTACTCCCAGCCTCCAGTTCGCTGTGTATCAGCACTCAGCTGCTCCACGGTAAGTTCCAGGACTGCCTAACCTGTGCCAGTCTCCACCCGGAACTCGCTACCCACGCGCTGCTCCAGGACTCGCTTCCCGTGCCTGCCGCTGTTCCAAGATTCGCCTCTGACGCTAAGGGGAGAGAAAAAAAGAGAAATAAAAAAAGGAAAAGAACAGGCCGAGCAGAGGAGCACCGGCAGGAGCGTCTTCCTCTGTCGCCATCTTGACCAGTTAATGGCTAACTGACTCTCTGTAGTTTCTTGTGGTCTTGGGAAGAGCAGTTGCCAAAACACACTGTAATGTATCCGGATAGGATGCTATGTACACGAAGAATGATGTTTACTGAATCCCTACAATGTGGAAGTAGGCTATTTAGCCCACCGAGTCCACACTGACCATTCGAAGAGCGTCTCACCCAGACTCGCGCCATCCCTGTAACCCTGCATTTCCATAGCTAACCCACTGAGCCTGCACATCCCTGGGCACTATATGCAATTTTGCATGGCCAGTTCACCTAATCTGCACAGTTTTGGACTGTGGGAGGAAACCGGAGCATCTGAAGGGAAACGCGTGCAGATGTGGGGTGAATGTGCAAACATCACACAGCCAGTCGCCTGAGGGTGGAATCGAAACTGGGCTCCCGGCACTCTGAGGCTCCATGTTAACCATTTGAGCCACTGTGCCGCCCAGGGAAAAAGGACATTATAAAAAATTCTTTGACATAATTATCAGAACACAGAATACTTTACCGCAAGTATCTTTGATCAAAGACTACAACATATATATATAAAATTCAAAATAGGAATCTAGTAAATTTTTTTTTAACAATGTTTATAAAAGGACACAGTTGAAAAGGCCTCCTGATTTCCATGATTCTAACTAGGGAAGATTAAACTGAAAAAGAGGAAAACAACCTTTCTGACCTGACCTTTTGCATAGACTCCTATCTAACTCCAACCTGCTCAGATTGTTTTCATCTCAGAGTTTAACACCAAGTCAGTAGCCCTTCACTCATTAGTAAATCAGATGCCTTTTAGTACCGTAACTGTCTCCATTCATTGCACTAATTAGCAGACAGCAGTTCTTAAGTGTGGAGTTGTTATTTCATAAATTTCATTTAGCATTAGACTTCTTTAGTTTAAGATAACATGCTGTTAGTTTTCTTGTTCCACTTCAGCACAAAAGCTCTCCCTCTTTCACTTGCCTGATTCTTGTTCATAATTTCAGTTTTTAAAATTTACATTCATTGTGCCATTGTGGGCATCCCTGGCAACATTTTTGTTTATTCATTCAGGGACTGGGGCAGCATTTATTGCCTACTCTGAATTGTTGTTGAGAAGGTGGTGGCAAGCTGCCACTATAGTGTATTTGCTGCGGGTACACCCAAAGTAGTGTTAAGGAGGGAGTCCCAGGATTTTGACCCAGCAACGCTGAAGGAATGGAGATATATTTCTAAATCAGGATGGTCAATGGCTTAGGGAATAACATGCTGATGGTAGGTGAAACTACGTATATGCTGCCCTTATCCTTCTAGGTGGTAATGAGGTTTGGAAGGCAATGTTCTATGGAGTCCTGGTGAATTCCTGCAGGGCATCTTGAAGGTGGTTCATATTGCTGGCATTATGCATTTGTAGTGGAGTGACTGAATGTGTGTGGATGTGGTAGCAATCAAGTGGGTAGGTTTGTTCTGGATGGTGTCAAACTTCATGAGTGTTGTTGGAGCTGCACTCATCCTGGCAAGTGGGGAGTATTCTAATTCACTCATGACTTGTGAATTTTGGTGGTTGATATGCTTTGGAGACTCGGGAGGTGAGTTACTCTCTGCAAGATTTCTAGCCTCCTCTTGTAGCAATGGTACTTATGTGACTGGTCCAATTCAATTTCAGGTCACTGTTAATCCCAAAGATATTGTTAGTAGCGGTTCAGTGATTATAATGCCATTGAATGTCAAAGAGTGACTTACACTTGTTGGAGATAGTCAATGCTTGGCACTTGTGTGGCATGAATGTTATTTGTCACTTTCAGTCCAGAGTCTGGATATTGTCTAGGTGTTGCTGCTTTTCGATATGGGCCTCTTCAGTATCTGAGGAGCTGTGAATGGTGCTGAATGTTGTGCAATCATCAGTGAACGTCCATACTTGTGACCGTATGATGGAGGGAATGTCATTGATGAAGCAGCTGAAGACAGTTGGGCCTAGGATGCAACTGTGAGGACCTCCTGCATTGATGTCCTGGAACTGAAATTAATGACCTCAAACAAGCACAGCTACCTTCCTAAGTGTTAGATATGACTCCAACTAACAAAGGATTTTTCCCCTATTCCTATTGACTTCAGGGGTCCTTGATGCTGCATTAGGGCAAATCTGCCAATGCAGTCATTTGCACATCACCACTGGAGCTCAGCTGTTTTGACCAAGAGCTTGTTTTGAACCAAGTTCAGGACCCGAGTGACCCTCAGCCCAAACTAAGCTTAAGTGAGCAGGTTAACGTCAATCAAGTGCTGTTTGATAACACTGGTTAGCTCTTCCATCTCTTTATTGGCGATCGAGAATAGACTGATAGATTGGGTTGGGTTTGTCCTCCTTTTTGTGTGCAGCATGTACCTGGGCAATTTTACATATTAAAGGTTAGATGCCAGTGTTGTAACTGTACTGGAACAGCTTGTATAGGGGCACTGCATGTTCTGAAGCACAGCTCTTCACTGTCATTGCTGGGTCCAGCTGTTTCTTCGTTACATGGAGAGAATAGAATCTGCTGAAGACTAGCATCTGTGATGCTGGGGGCATTAGAGGAAGCTGAGATGGATCGTCCATTCATGAGTGCTGGCTGAAGATTGTTGCAAATGCTTCATTCTTATCTCTTATAAGTTGGGCCTTTGCCTCTGGGATACGTGATGGAAATTTGTGTGTGTCCCATTGAGTTCAGAAGAACCTGGAATATATGGTGGATGATTCAAAATGCTCAGCCTCGAAGTGAGGTTTCTTGTTAGGAGTGCCAATGTGTAATATTACCTTGTCTTGAAAAAGCAGTTTAATTTGGGATCATTTTGCCCCCGTTTTAAAAGAATCAGTTCTATGATAAGTATTTAAAGCATTCTTTACTGCATTAGTTTACTATCAGTGCACAGAAGTTTTCTGTCAATGGCAAAGCAACAACATTTTCTGCCAACCTCAAAGAAATATGCCCACAAAGATTTAGCAATCTGTGACACACATTTCCCATTTTAAATATTAAATTATATATTACATATTAAATTAAATATTAATATTATTTTGAATCTGGCACGAAGTAAAGGGGATCTCCATGGGTCCAGTAACAGTGATCTCATTGAGCAGAGTAAACAGCCAATTACATAGTAATCTGGAAAAAACCCCATGAAATCCCTTCAGTTGTAAGTATTCGACTTTATAGACAGCAAACTTAATGATTGACGCATACGCATAAGATTAATAGACTCATAGGATCATAGAGTCAGGATGTTAAAACATGGCAAATATAACATTCCAACTTGCAAAAAGGTGAAATTTCTTATCATGTTGGAGATATTTGGTTTTCATTAAGAATAAAATAACTATTTCAGGGTCAATAAACATGTTTATCTGTAATTATAATCTTAGTACAGATAAAGTCAGTTAATTCTCATTCAACAAGATATTGCATTTTCATGGCTCTTGCAAGACCAAGTGATAAATTTTCATGTTTACATAGTTGGCAGGAGTCAAAAAAATTTCTGAGCTTGGCCAGGACGCCTTAAGAGAAATTTCTGCAAAGATAGGTTTTCTGGTGTTTTAATTGTTTGCGGGGTGGAGGTTGGCGAAGGGTAGTGGTGCTCAGGACAGTGCAACTGGCTATTGGACCAGCAGACCCCAGAAAGAGTTTGGACACAGCCATGGGCTGTCCTGGTAACTGCGGCGATGCCTTCATACTATACCAGTCCCTCACCCCCCAAACTTTAAACCTGTTTAGCCAATCAGAGGCTGAATGTTTAGTGGTGAGAGCTAACCCATCCACTCGTGTCTCCATGAGAGGCTTAATTAAAAAGACAGCCAGGCTGCTGAAATAAAGACTCTGTAGTCTAACAGATCTGATGACTTGGTATAGTGCAGACCGCAAAAACACCAGAGATTCTTTCTGCACTTTCTACCCATGGTAAACAGAAACTTAATCAGTTATTCTTATCTCTATTCTCTCCTTGATTTCTCCTCTCAACCACATCCCTTGTGGTACGATTTCAATTCTAGCCCACCAGTATTTGACTTATGTCAACCTGTTGCTCTATGAGCCTTCTTCAGATTAGCATTCTCCTTTGATCTAATATAGAATTTTAAAATCATACAGCATTCCATGGTTAAAAAAAAATCTTTTCTTTCTTAGCCACAAGTCCACTTCTTCTTGGGATATCTTCAAGTTGCATCAAAGTGCCGGATTTCTTATATGTTCTGCAAG
Source organism: Ginglymostoma cirratum (assembly GCA_024137785.1). Lineage (NCBI taxonomy): Eukaryota > Metazoa > Chordata > Chondrichthyes > Orectolobiformes > Ginglymostomatidae > Ginglymostoma > Ginglymostoma cirratum. Next base: position 16,140,108 of record JAHRHZ010000264.1, read on the forward strand.
TGGGGTGAAAATACTAGTATAGGTGAAACACGCAAGAAAGGCAAACTTAATGGTAAAAGCAAATGCTCATGTTTTGTATGGCAAATGATAATGAAGGGAATGCTGGGTCATTAGAGGTTTATATGAATCTAGTGGATATAAGAGGACCATTCTGAATTGCAAGGGCAGCAGTGATATATGAGCCCGCACAAAGGATAAAGGAAGCTACAAGTGTTGTGCGTTGCAAAAAGTAGACAAAACCTCATGTGTTAGAAATGATGAGGCTGTGCAGTTGATTTTTGGATCCATTTCACTTTAAGGTTAACATGTTCAAATGGTAAGTGTTGTCAAAAGTTAGCACAAGCCTTAGATATCAGGCATAGCTTTTCAACAGGTATAAGCTTCCAAGACAGATAACACAATGATGTAATTACAACATGATGTAGAGAAACATGAACACGGTTTTATTACAAACACCATTTCACAATTTAACATGTCAAGATTTAGACATGAGATTAGCTGGGTTTTTTAAGGTAGCATTAGTACACAGCACAGTTCTATCAACACAGTGAAACATTCTGAAATGTGCTTAGTAAAGACTTGCATGTCCTTAAGGAGTTGACCCTCAACTTTACATAGCCTTCCAGAAGTGATATCCTTGCTACAAGATTTCTCAAATTCCTCGTGGCTGGTTTCTAAAGTAATCACGGTGAAAGCTATTTGAAAAGCTTTCACAGATAAGAATCAATACACCTGCTGACACACATGGATAACAGTAAAGTCCTACCAGTCTAAATCTTTTGCTGGTACGTTGTGCACAATTGTTGATTGTGCTCCAAAATTGTTTTTTTTTGTTTTAGAGCACGACTTATATTGATGCAAATATTTCCTACATACAGTTTTTTTGACATTTTAATAAAAGTTCTGTCTATTTTTGCATAAAACTTATTTATTTACATTTTGCTTCAATAAACTGGAATTCTAATACATTTGAATTCCATCTTAGAAGAAATACGGCTTCCACTCCTTAAGGATATTGTGTTTAAATTAGTATCAGAAAATTATGTTATAATGCAACAACAAAATAATGCTGAAATAATTAAGTAGAATTCCAGGTTCTAAGGACTTTCAAGATACAATTAATTCCTCCTGATCAAATTTCACATCATAGGATTGAAATCTCAGTGTGACATTAGGAATTACTGTTAATGCATTGAGATTTGTCTGTCCACAGTTTATCAAAACAAAGCTTTAAACTTGTTAAATTTTAAATATGTTAACCCCCTGCGAAAATTACAGAAGACAAAGTGTTATGTGCTTGCATTGATGTATCCACAATGCAGCCCAATTTTAACCCTAGTCAGATGTTATTCCTTTTATCATATTACACTAGTCAACTTTTAATGAAGATGCTTGCTTTCAGGAGAATGTATTTTTTTAACATGTAGCTTTAAAAGTAATTAGCTGGTACCAAAATCAACTGATACCTCTGCAATGAACATTATATAAGTTGAGCCTCTTCTACTTAATTCAGACAAAAGGCTAGAGAGTGGTGAAGAATTTCATTCTTGCGAATGTTGGCAATCTCAGGGTTTAATTTAAAATGGTGGGCCTGGAAGGAGTTATCAAAGCAATGGTGTGCTTCTCCTACTCTATGTGGGAAGTCAGGCGCAGTTCCAGTACTCAGGACCAGCATGTGTGCGGGAAATGTCTCTAACTGCAGGACCCAGTCGCCAAAGTTTCGGAACTGGAACATCAGCTGGGAACACTATGGTGTATTGACATGGCTTAGTGTATAGTGAATAGCATGTACAGAAAGGTGGCTACTCCGTAAGCTGAGATTCCTCAGGCAAGGAGGAAATGAATGGTCACCAGGCAGAGAAAGTGAACTAGGCAGGCAGTGCAGGAATCCCCTGTGGCCATTTCCAGGAAAAATAAGTATACCACTTTAGGAACTGTTCAGAGTATGGCCTCTCAGAGCAAAACAGCAAGTGTTAACTTTGTTGCACCAAGTTGGCTCTGCTGCATACGTGAGGTGGAAAAATTGTGGGAACGCTACAGTAGTAGGGAGATTCCTTTGTAAGGGGAATAGATAAAGTTTCTATGGCCAGAAAGGAGACTTCAAGGTGGTACATTGCACCTCGGGTGTTACAGGACACTCTGGCGTAATAGTGAATTGTAATCAGTTCTGAAAAAGGGTCACCGGACTTGAAACATTAACTGCTTTCTGACCACAGATGCTTTCAAACCTGTCAATTTTCTCCAGATTATTTCTGTCTTTGCTTCATTTCCCTTTCTGCTCCAAAATCCTTGACTCTGTTGTACCTCTACATCTGTGTCCACCTCTTCTAGAAGTACATTTTTGAATCCCTTTAACAGATTTCTGTCCTTGTCACAGTACTGATGTGGCTCAGAAGTTACAAACGACATCACCTCCCTAAATCTCTGTCCCTTCTTGAATGGTCTTTCTTCCATAATACAGCTATGGCACGGAGAGATTCTAGATTAACAAGGGGGATGAAGTGGTTGGACAGGAATATGGAGTTAAAGCCACAATCAAATTAACCTTGTCTTCATTGAATGGCGAAGCAGGTTTGAGGGCCCAAAATCCCTCATTTTATTCCTAATTCATATATATGTAGAGAATGTAAAAATGAAAGGTTTTGGACAGCGCTAAGTAACAACCAACCAATGTTGAAAGTTCACAGGGGAGGTGGGTAAAGATGCCCCTGAAAATCTCCAAAATCTTGGGATAATGCAGTCATGGTGATGATTAGTAAGAGAACGGGGGGGAGGGTCGGGGTGGGGGTGAGGAGAGGTGAGGGAGAGGCTGGAGCTGGGGTGCTGTAGGGCCAAGACCATAAAAGAGAGGGATGAGGGGTGTTGGGGCAAGAATGCCCTCTGCCAGGAGTTAGCTTTGCTAGGTTGCTTGGGAGTAGTTGGGGTGAGAAAGGCTCAGTGGGATCAGTGAAGAAGTAAGTTCTGAGCAGGGTTTGAGGGCATTGTGACCACACAACCTCATAAATTAAGCAGGAAGAATGAAAGAGTAGCCCTCAAAAATCAAAAATTAACCCTGAAGAAAATCTCAAGTAGAACCTTCAGGTTGGGGAGGTGGGTGGGGTGTTGGGGGTGTGCCAGTGTGGATGAAGTTCTTCCCTGATCTCAACAGTTGATCTTTGCCTAGGTTGAGTTGGATTAACAAGTAACACAGGAAAATGTAGGGATTGACATATGCAGATGTAGTCATGAGCCTTCAGATAAGTGATAGTGCACCACTTTGGCAGCTTCAGAAGCTTACAACAAGGATATTCTTCTGTGCTGCTCTATAATACCATCTAATGGGTCAGCATTTTTTAAATGCCTACGAGGAGGGGCGACCAGGCTTTCAAGTCAAAGCTGACTTTTACTGTCCTTACACACAGGCATGCTCTCTGCTACATGACGGCTGTGACTGCCTCAGTAGCAGATACCAGAGCTTAGCATCCTTGCCTTTGCTGACCCATACTCAGAGAAGAGGTCACCGCACTCATTCCCAGGTGGATTTCCCAAGGCCTACGGAAAGTGACATCTTTGCATTCTGTGGCAGTGCTAACTCCTGATCACCCTGACGCATCTTCATTCATGCAATATTATGCCATGCTGTGATTGGAAAGCTTCCAGCACAATGGTTAGACAGGCTCATTGTGAAACCAGCAGGAGGTCTACTGACACAGCTGTTACTGAGGAAAGAACATCCACCAACAATGTCTGGCAAGGTGAGGTTTGCTACCTTTCTGCAGATGTTGGCGTGTGTATGCCAGTGTCAGTGGAACAGCCCAGAATGCCTGAGGGCCAGCCTGGTCTGCTCAGAGTTGTTTCTGCAGCTGGTCTCTTTTAAAACTTACTTGTATCAACTTGCTAAAATTCTGACTTAAAAAATGTGCTTTGAAACTTCTAATTGAGCAACTTTTCTTTAAAGTCATTAAAGTTGAAACAATCTTTTATGCTAACTATCCTTTAAGAATAGGATACAATTTCTTAGAGTCTTTGTTATAAACTTTGCTTTAAATTTTTAAGTACTGTAAATGTTTACATAAGCTGGTTCTGTACTGTATGTACTCTTCTGGTTTATGTTGTACACTTACCACTTCATCTCACTTTATTAAAATAACATACTATTGCTTTCTCCCTCCTGTATTTATATAGGTTACCCTTAATTGCATCTCTGCTTTTTACATCAAATGTACTATTTGACATTTGAGTTCTACATTCCAACCATTCTATGGGTAAAAAAGTAATAAACGTGTTGAAAATTTGATTTGGCATGCTAGTAGATTAATTATAGTGGCCTGCAAATGATTGTGAGCTGTGTTACTGTAAGAGTAATTACCATTTAAGATATGAGTTGATGTCAGTAAGACAATTTGACATAATCAAATTAGGCATTTTGAGAAGATCTTCATTTATTATTTCCCAAAATCATTAGGTCTATTAGAACTCTGTTTTAAACAGTTAGCCCTAACTGAGTAACTCCAATTTTGGCATTTTTATCATAATAACCTTCAGCAATTTTTCTTAACTTTGCATTTTTGCCGTGAGAATTTAATACAACAGTAGTTTATTTAGGGTAGAGCAAAGCAATCAGAATTTTGGGCCAGTAGTTTTTATCATTAATGCGGAACTCACTGAAAAAGATTTTAGTTGACTCTCACTTTTCTCTTCCTTCTATGCATTGGCTGTGGTTCATTTGGCAAGCACTTGCATCTCTGTCAAAAAAATTGTGGTTTCAAATCCATTCTGTAGACTTGAACCTGGTTATCTAACCTTACACTGCAGCACTGTGATTTCTGCAGTACTGAAGAAGTGTTCTTGGTGGTGTCACCTTTCAAATGAGATATTAAACTAAGATCTTGTTGTCCTTGCAGTGAATGCTAAAGCTCCTTTAGCAGTATTTAGAGGAAGAGGATTAGAATTCTAGCCAATATTTATGCATCAAATAACAATTAAGACATTCTCCAAGCACAATATTGCAGATGCAGGAAATATAAAATAAATGCAGAAAATGCTGGCAACATTCAGCAGATGAAGCATCATCTGAGGAGCATTACTGAGCTGAATCTTTCTCTGTTCTTGAGAGAACCTAACCTGAATTGCTCACTGTACCCATGTATGCCTTCATGTGCCATTTTCATCTGTCACTGGTGTTAGATCTGCAATGCAGTTATGGGTCATGCTGGATAGTACAAGGGCTGTTGATACAAAACTCAGTGCTTCGTTTATCAGATCTCACTTTCTGGGAGTAAGGTCTTAAGCTACAAATTTTTAGGAAAAATAAACCAAAACACTCATAAAAAGTGAACAAGGTCGTTGGAACTGTCAAGTTATTTAAATGTCCAGCTTTTTAAAATTCGGAAACAGACATAATGTGTCTGGAAATTCTGTTCCAACTGTTTCAGTCGATGTTTGTTGATATCATAGCATTACAAATGCTCAACTGCTTTTCACAATCAGAGCAGGGCAAATGGTGAATTCACAATTTGATTGACAGCTCGATGAGGTTAGACTCATAGACACTTAACAGGATAGAAGGAGGCTACTCACCCCATTGCTTTTATGCCAGATGACAAAGATCTGACTATGTTGTTCCCATTTCTCAGCTTTTGACCCATAGACCTGGATGCTGTGGTAATGTAAGTGAAAATCTAAACACTGCTTAAATGTTATGAATACTTCTGACTCAATCACCCTTTTCGCAGTGAGTTGCAGATTCATAACCCCCATCAGTGAAACAAAGGTTTCCTCTACTCTGCTTTTAAACTTCTACATCTTACCTTAAATCTGTGCCCCAAGGTTTTTGATCCCTCTACTAATGGAAATGATGCCTTCTTAACTGTACTGTCAATGCTGCTCGTGATCTTATATACAGCTCTGTCAGGTCCCCTGTCAACCTTCTCTGCTCCAAGGAAATCGACATTAGTCTCTCTAATCTTTCCTAACAGCTCAGTCCCTGTGACCCAGGCAGCATCCTGGTTAATCTCCTCTACGCCTTCTCTAATGTAGTCAATCCTTCGTATATTGTAGTGGCCAGTGATACATGTGGTGCTCCAGTTGTAGCCCAGCCAGTGATGTATACAGTTCTAGCATAATGTTATTGCTTTTGTAATTTATGTCTCAGCAAATGAAGGTAAGATTCCCATATTCCTTCTCAATCACCTTAGCTACCTTCACGGATCCATAGATATGCAAACCCATGTGATCTTCAGTATTTTCTGGGATCCTACTATTCCTAATGTATTCCCTTGCCAGGTTAGCTTTCTCCAAGTGTATTATCTCTCACTTTTCCAGCTTGAATTCCATTTGTCACTGCTCTGTATGAGCAGTCAGTTGATATCCTCTTGCATTTTATGGTTATTCTCCTCACCGACTTCCATACCATCTGCAGGCTTCCTGGTTATATCCTTAAATTTTAAACCCACATCATTAATGCACACCCCAAGCAGCAAGGGCTCAGCAGTGAGCCCTGCAGAACCCCACTTAGAAACAGACTTGCAGTAATGGAAACATCCCTCTACCATCACCATTTGCTTCCTGCCTCTGTCAGTTTTGCATCCAACGTGTCACTTTGTCTTGAACCCCATAAGTTCTTACTTCCTTGATCAATCTGCCGTGAGGGACCTTATCACAAGCTATGTTCAAGTCCCTATAGACTGCATCAAATGCATTATCCTCGTCAACAATCTTCAATACATTCTCAAATATATTGATCAAATTTGTCAAACACAGCCTCCCCTTAACAAATGCATGTTGACTATGTCTTATTAATCCATGTCTCTCAAAGTGCAGATATGTTCTGTTGCTCAGAGTTCTTTCAAATAACTTCCCCGACACCGAGGTTAGATCAACCAGCCTGATCTATACCTTCCTCCTTTTTTTAACAATAGGATACAGTTTGCAGTTCTCCAGTCCTCTGGCGTCCCATTTGTAGCCGGAGAAGATCTGAAAATTCCTGCTAGGACTCTGATATGTCTTCCCTTGCCTCCCTCAACAGCCTGGGATGTATCTCATCGGGACCCTACAGATTTGGGCAGCATGGTGGCCCAGTGGTTAGCTGTGCTGCCACAAAGCACCAGGAACCCGGGTTCGATTCCACCCTCGGGTGACTGTCTGTAGGGAGTTTGCATATTCTCCCCGTGTCTTCATGGGTTTCCATTGGGTGCTCTGGTTTTGTCCCACAGTCCAAAGATGTGCAGGTTAGATGGATCGGCCATGTTAAATTGCCCATAGTGTCTAAGGTGGGAAATGCAGGGATAGGGTCGGGGGCGGGGTGCGTCTGGATGGGATGTTCTTTGGAGGGGTGGTAGTGGACTCGATGGGCTGAATAGCCTGCTTCTACACACTAATGATTCTCCTATGATTTACTCACTTTTAAGGCTGATAAACCCATTAATACCTGGTGTCACTGTTGATTTTTTTTCTAATATTTCACAGTCCTCCAACACTGATGTCTCCATCATCCTTTTCCATTGTGAAGACTGACACAAAGGTGTTTATTGAGGACTATACGCAAATCTTCCAGGTTCTCTGTCTCAGTACCTCCATAGTCACACATAGGCTCTACTCTTTACAAATTATTCTCTTACTGTTTGCAGATTTTCAAAAAAAAGTTTTCTTTATCCTGTACATTAATACTTTCTCATTTGCTGTCTTAGCTTGTGTATTTTCAGTTTTAAGTTCCCCTGTTGTTTGTATACTCCTAGAATATCTGCCATAAACTTCTTAATTTTCTTAATGATCACCTTTATGTCCCTTTGCGTCTTCAGTCTTGTTCCTACTCTTTGTCTTTACATGAACATATTTATTCTGAGCTCTTGACATTTCCTCCATTAATGCCTCCCACTGTTCTGACATAGTTTGATCTACTCCCAGGCCGCTAGGACCAAATCATGTCATATTGTAATTAGTCTTTCCCTAGTTTAAAACTTGATATTCCAAGCGCACCCTAACCTTTCCATAACAATCCTAAATCTAACTGAATTATGGTTACTTTCTCCAAAATGCTGCTGTAGAAATACCTTCTACTTACTCATGATTGTTTTCAAATATTAGGTCCAGAACGGTCGCCTCCCTTGTTGGTCTTCCTGTGTCCCGGCATAAAAAGTTCTCCTGGACTCAATTTGAGAATTTTGTTCCCATTCTACCTTGCACACCAAAATATCCCAGTTCCTATTTGGGCAGTTGAAATTGCCTACTATTACTTCCCTGTTGTTCCTATACTTCTCTGAAATTTGGTAACAGATTTGATTCTCTATTTCTCCCTGACTGCTTGAAGGGTCTATAATACATACCCAGCAACATGTGCCCCCCTTTTTTTCCACTTTTAAATTTGATGATCCTTCCAAGGTATTATCTCTATGTGTTGCGATAATTGATCCCTTAATCAACTTTGCAACACCACGTCCTCTTCTATACTCTCCTCCATCTCATACAAATATCTTGTAATCAGGAATGATGAGTTGCCAGTCCTGCCCATCTTTCAGCCAATTCTCAAATATAGCAATGTTATTATACTCCCATGTGTCCTTCCCTGCCATCGGCTCATCTATCCTATTCCTCAAGCTTTGTGGATATAAATTAACTTCCATTTAGCCTTGCTAAACTTACCTTTGTCCTTATCCAACTTATGATTTCTCTGTTTTCTGGATTGGTTTGTGTGTACGTTAATTTCTAATTCAGTCTCAGCTTCTATCCCATCTGAACTACTTTCAAACTCCATCTGATCTAATATAAATCTGCCCCACAAGCATGCTAGTCCCACCCTATTAACTGTAATCCAGCCAGCATGTACGGGTCTTATCTCTGCCAGAAACAGTCCCAAATCTTAAGGAACCTGAAGCCCTCCTTCTTGTGCCCTCTTTTCAGTCACACAATCATCTCCATTATCTACCTGTTATTATACTCATTGCTGCATGACACCAGAATGCTTTTCAGTTTCCTACCTGACTCCCTAAAGTCTGTTTGCAAGACTTAATTTCTCTTCCTGTGTTATTGGATCCAATGTGGACCATGACCTCTGGCTGTTTATACCCACCTATTTCAGAATGCCATGCATTTGTTCTATAACACCTTTATCCCCAGCATCCAGGAGGCAGCCTACTACCCTGGAGCACATGTTTGACCGCAGGAGTGTCTGCCTACTTCCCTCACTGACAAATCCATATCGGCCTTCGGCACTGCATGCCTCCCTCCTTGTAGCTTGACCACAGCCTTGGCTCTGGCTGGCTTTCACAGTGGTGAAACTGTCACTGTCACCATTTTCCAAGGATTGCATGTGAGATATACTCCGGGAACTACCCCCCCATCTGCCTGGTTCCCTCCTTCTGCCCAGTGATCAACCATTTCCTTTCTGTTTGCATTTCCTTAAGCTTTGGAGTGACCACATCCTGGAGCATGCTATCTCTGAACCTCCCAGCAATGTTATTAAAGGATTGCCTTTGATGTGGGGCCATGAATACCAATGTTTCTTCTTATATGGGATTAAGTGCTAGAAATTTGAAAGTATTAAATTGACTTTTCTAAATAGGAATTTCTTTTACATTGCAATGACTATAATTTTTAATTAAACTTGATTTCATTTAATCTTTGTATGTTTCCTATGGTTGGCCCATGGGGGATATTGGAACAGCTGGAAAGGAGGTTGGAAGGTCTCATGGTAGTGTGCAGAAAGTGCAGTCGGCCATAGGAGAGACTGGAAACATGGTTAGTATCAGTTGGCACTGTGTCATAGTTACTATTGGTGTACGTGCATGAGTTAGCATTGGAGCTTTGAGGGGCTATTGGAGTGGGTGCGTGACTTGAGTTCAAATAATTTGGCACTAAATTGTCATAGGCGCTATAACGTACAGTGTGGTGGGTTGCTATGAGCAGATATTAAGTTCACGAGGGGGCCATAGAAGACATTAGAGGTGTCAGTCCCAGTGTTCAGCAGCTCCTCTGGCTGCCTCTGATCTGCGTGCAGTGTAGTACAATAGAAAGGAATGTGATGATGAGCTGGTAGTGTATATCATGATATAACAGTGACATCAGCACCGTAGGCAAGAGATTGTGATGAAAGGATGGAATGGTATGTATTAATGAGCAATATATTTTACGAACAGATTTATGTAAAGCTCAGGGAGTTGGTAGTAAGCTAGCAAAGTTAGATGGCAGTCACTCTACGTTAAGGGGGAAAATGATTATAAGGCACATACGATCAGAATAGACAAGAATAGCTATTTATTTGATGTGCAATATAGAATCTCAAGCCACAACCTTCATGGCAATGCAAACTACCTGGAGTCAGTGGGCCTGACTGCATTCACACCTGCCCTCCCCCAAAGATCAAAAATCCCTTGAGGGCACTTTCTCTCTGAGGTGAATGTGCCAAGCTGGGAGATTTCTCAGTTCTGTCTCCACTTCATATGGTGTGTGATCATGAATGCAGAGAAAAATTGGATCATCGTCACATAACAAAGTGTGGCCATTTGTGCACTGAAATGCATCTCATCGTGCAGACAGAAAATTCAACCTGGTGTTTCAGGTCTTCCGTTATTGCCTGACCTGAGTATTTCCAGTATTTTCAGTTTGTACTTATGACAGTTCCTTGTTGTGGAAGTTTGCCATAATAGTAACAATTCTTAGAATGACTTCAATAGCCGTAAACAGTTTGAAATGTGTTGTAAAAAGTACTTCCCAAATGCAAATCGGCTTTAACTTTGGAACATCTACGCGTTCAACTCAGGATATGACCATTTTGGGAACTGGAATGATCAAATTCACCATGAATCCATGTACTGCATCTGTTTACAAATCAATATCTGAGCTATAACAAAGTTTAAATCGTTTTGCTTTGGTAAAATGCAAAATTAAATATGTAGATTTAAACTAGAAAATTTTATCCTACAATGAAGTCTCAGCAGACAGGTTTGCTAGTTTTAAATTGTCTTAACTAATTCAGTATAGCTGCAAATTCACTATATATGCAAATTAGTATTTGGCATGTAAATTGTGTTCCTTTTGCTGAGTACATTGCTAATTGTGCTTTTCCCACAACTTTGGAAAAGAAACTATCCAGAGATTTAGAATATAAGTTCTTTTGTTTTGCTTTAGCAGGTTTATCTTTTGTTAGTTCTACAGCTAACAAGTTTACTTACAAGTTTGCTTACAAGTTCATGACATTAGGAGTGTTAATTCTGATGACAATTTTCATTGTAAATGAAGAATAAGGATGTGCAACACATCAACACAGGAGACTGGTTTCTCACATTTTGTAGATTTTACAGGAAATGGTGTTACAACCATTGCTTTTCTTATACTTTTGATGACTCAAACGTAGATGTGCAGAGCACAATTTCAAAGATTGAAGATGACACACAACTTGGTAGTACTAAAAGTTGTGAGGGGGTTAATGGAAGGCTTCAAGAGAACATAGGCTAATGGGTTGAACAGACATTTGGCGCATGAAATTTAGTGCCGGAAATCTATGAAATGGTAAGGTTTAGCAGATAGAATGAAGGGTGGCAGCCTAAAATAAAGGGCATAGTTCATAATGATTGGCCAATGACCATAGAGCTTGGTGCATAACATGTCGAAGGTGACACGTTGAGAAAGCGGTTTTAAAAAAAGTTGAATCCTGGCCCTATTAATTGAGACAAAAGTTACAAAAGCTCATACGGCACCAAAAACAGAAACTGCTGGTGGAACTCAGTAAGTCTATTAACAAATGTGAGGAGAAGACAGAGTTAATGTTTCAAGTCTGGTGACTCTTCATCAGAACTGATCACAACTCCTAGGAGCTGCCAGCCAATCAGAGGCTAACAGTGACCTGACTGTGGTGGCAAACACTGGTAATACAACCACCTCTGAGCAAAAGTCTACTGGGATTTTCCAGGTAAAGATGACTCAGGACATGGTGGTTGTTTTGAAGGGGAGAGAAAGGGCGGCGGTTTAGCCTTCAGGCTCCTCCCCTTACCACTTCCTGACATTGGATCCTCAGTCAGGAATTGAGTGCCTTTAGACATGGGACACCACAGCTTATTCACATCTTGTACACCTTGAAGTTTTACAATCTCTCAGTTTAAATAAAAGTCTTCTTTTCTATCCTTAATGCCAAAGCTGACAAGTTCTCATTTTCCCACATTATATTCCATCTGTCAAATGTATGCTCGTTCACTTATCTTTGGCCCTTTGCAGACTCCTTAGGTGCCTTTCACATCTTATTTTCTTACCTATATTTGTAACATATCTTTATAATTTTGTATTTGCTACTCTCTTGGGTTCAGTATCAATCGTCGCTCCTCTAAGTGGACTGTTGCACGCCTTCTTATGTAGAATATATCAAATTGATGCCAAATATATGGATAAACAACAGTAAAGAATTGGAAGTGAGCCATTACTCGGTAATATTGCTGTTTAAGTGTGATGCTTAACATGTTGAGAATTTTGTTTCTCTACAGAAGATGGACTGGAACTAGTGAGCTAGAGCTTTAAAGCAACAGATTAGCGGGGAAGATGCTTGGAACTGCTCTTGTTCCACAGGCATAACTCCAGTGGAAGGGCAGTAGAACTCTCAAAACCCATTTGCACATACTGGAATAGACTTTAATTTTATGGCAGTATAAAGTGGGTAGTGAATTGTAGCACCTTCTATATTTCTCCTGATCTTAATGTCCAATGAAAATCATAGTCAGGAGCAATGGAAAAGTTTTGTCAATTTGCTAACACCTATTTAATACAGAGTCCAGATCTACACCACTGAGTACAAAAAAAAACTTCCTCCAATGTGGCTGTCAACAGTATTGCAAACATCTGGCATATCTCCCTTTACTGCACTGTTACCAGTCATTTGCCTCTATCTTTTTGCTTTCCCAAACTTTTTTTTTCAAGATTTCCTTTTCCACCCATTGCCCTCCAATAGCTGCTGCTTTGGTCAAGTTTTAACTGACCTAAGATTTTGTTTTGTTCCATTTTCTGTTAATTTAATATCTCCCCCAGTGAATTCATGTAATTGGTTTGATTATGAGAAAAGACTGTTGATAGTAATCGGTTATTATACCTTGATAACTTTAAAAATAGCTGACTGATTTTCAGAACACTTGACAACTTGCTTCACACCAGCTTTTATAATTCTTTTATACTAATGATCTTTTGGAAAACCATCTTTGGGAGTTCTGGACTTTAAATGCAGACATATTTTCTGCTGATCCATTATCTTGACAATTGTAAAGGTTAAAATGAGTGGTAAATGTGAGAAATGCATTAGCTGCATTTCTGCTTCGATTACTGTTATTCTCTGCTGGTCCAGTCCACCCAGCACTTATCATCACTAAAATGGCTTTGAAACCAAACCATAGCTCGGTAAGTCCAATTAAGCACTTTATAAAGGCTATTTAGTTTCACTTTTGATGTCCTTCACTGGATGTTAAAGAGAATCACATAATAGTTTCCACATCTGAGTTCGTGTAATGACAATGCCCAACTGGTTGTAAATTGAATGTACTTGATGTGCACAGCCCTGTATTGTTAGTATAGATGCAGGACTGAGAAGTGGCTCAGATTCCAATGGGAACCATTGTGCCCAATAACTCAAGGTCAAGTCACCTTGTCTAACAGAACAGCTGGGGTAAAGTATTTCCAGCGACAGTCACAGAAATCTGCAGTAGGCATCACACATTGTGAATACTGAACCTTGTATCAGCGAAGGTCATGATCAGACTTGATGTTCATAATAGGGGTCGTGTTGAGGCATTGACTACCTAACCATATAGAAAAACTGTAATGTTATCTTTTTAGCTTTTTTTTTCTTTTCCTAACCTATACTAAGTATATCTCTGATGTAGTGCAATTTTTTTCTTTATTTTCTCTCTATGCCTAAGATTTGTACCTAAGCTGACGCTGTGTGTTGGCAACATTGCACACTTTTCTGTGTGCTCCTGTTCTTTCGTAACTTGAGTACATGTGACAATAAACCTTCCTCTACATCGGGGAAACCAAGCGGAGGCTTGGGGACCGCTTTGCAGAACACCTGCGCTCAGTTCGCAACAAACAACTGCACCTCCCAGTCGCGAACCATTTCAACGCCCCCTCCCATTCCTCAGACGACATGTCCATCCTGGGCCTCCTGCAATGCCACAGTGATGCCACCCGAAGGCAGCAGGAACAACAAATCATATTCAGCCTGGGAACCCTGCAGCCCAATGGTATCAATGTGGATTTCACAAGCTTCAAAATCTCCCCTCCCCC
>JAHRHZ010000264.1:16159342-16192908 GCA_024137785.1 Ginglymostoma cirratum
TGGCCTGCTGTGTTCATCCAGCTCCACAACGTTTTACCTCAGATTCTTCAGCATTGGCAGTTCCTACTATCTAGTGTAAGGGGTCCCTGTTTTTATCTCCTAATCTGGTTTCATTTGATGAAGGAAAGTTCAGATCCTTAAGCAACCAGAAAATGGTGGCAACCTGTTGCAACTTTATCTCTGACATCCCTACAGAAAATTGCATCAATCTCCAGCCTAACTTGAGACTGGCAGAAATCCCAAGAAATTTCAAGCCCGGTATTTCTCTCACTTTCTTATTATGTAGCCTGAATTGATGAACGTCCACACAAACAATAACAAACGTATTGAGAGAAACATGTGAAATGTTTATCTGAAGGATATCACAGCAAGAATACACCTGATAATGACTGTGAAATCACTATTATACAAAATATCACTCATTTACTGCGCCCAACGTATATTGAGTACCTAAGAGATGTCCTTTCATTAACAGTTGAAGGTGCGAAAATGAGGCAATTGGGCTTGGTATTTAGAATAATTAATCTATTATCGGCAGGCTGAGTAAACTTCAGAATTTACTGTCTGCTCAGAAAAGGAATGACCATTACAAAACCTCCACAGTTTGTAACTATAATTATAACTGTTCAACTTTAAGACTCCTTGACATTTTTCAACCCTGTTTTATCTCAATATTGATTATTTTTATGTATTTTCCATTTAAGTATACATTTACTTTCTTATATGCATGGGGCAGAATTTGCACAGCAGTCTTCCCACTCCTGCTATAGGTCCAGCAGAAGAATAGTGGAAATTGGGGAAAGCATGTAAATGGCTGTTCAAACAATTTTTTTCAGACTTCCATCGATCTTCTGCTGATAAGGGCAACAGGGAGAACCCCATAGAAACAATGCCACTGTATTTCAAGAGAGTGCATCTTTGCAGGTTTTCTAGTCCCAAAATTTCGAATTTTATATGCATTCTTGCCCAATCATCCTTTCAAACTAAACATAACTTTATATACTTTACCAACGCCCATATAGTATAGTGTATATTATGTATATTTAGCAGATGTGTTTTAGAGTTTTTGTGGTTACTAGGGAAAGTTTGGACTATTTTGAGATCAAATATTAATATATCTCTGTTTTCTTGAATTTTGCAAATTGGTTGCCTGTATGATAATGATTGTGTTTGTTTTGCTATGTACTCAAATTGATGGCTGAACTACTTTTAAAAATTCAAGGATGCTCATTAGAGACAATGCGGTGAGTTTTAGTGAGTAGTAGGCTTGTAGCTCTGCACAAAAAGGAATTTGTTTGATTTTGGTATAGCGAGGAGGTAGTTTTCAGATCTGGGAGCATTTGAAGAGCTGAGTTTGTGAGCATTCAATAGTAGAGTCTATGGGCATTCTCTCTACAGAATTTGATATTCTTTTGTCCTCCTTACATTGCTCCATCCATGTAAGTTCCCATGTGACCATCTACCAGGCCATCTTCTGCTATTCTTAGGGGAAAATATAATCTCAAGTTTATTTGCAACTGCAATTTTGAACTTCCAATTGATTTCCTTTCCATTTGACGGATGTGAGCAGTGCTGGCAAGGCTATCATTTGTTGCTTACCCCTAACTCTACCTGAGAAGGTGGTGCTATCCAAGAATTGTAGATACACCCACAGTACTGCTGGGAGAGAGAGTTCCAGGATTCTTACAGGAAAGAAATAGCAATATAATTCCATGTCAGGATGGTGTGTGACTTGGATGGAAGCTTGAGTGGTGCACCCTTGTCCTTCTAGATGGTAGATATTGTGGATTTGGAAGGTCCTGATGAAGGACCTTTGGTTTTCCATTCTCTATGATATTCCTGTACCCACTGATTTGCTTAGCCACTTTGTCATTTCCACCTCCACTTTAAACTGTCTTAGCAAGACTTGTAGTTTTTCTCATCCTAACTGTTGCCTTTCCTATAACACCCATTTTTTAACTCTCTCGAATTCAAGAGACCGAGACTCGAGCTTTAATAGCATGCAGTTCATTTAGCAATCTATCACCAGATCTGACTGGACCACATAAAACACTGCTGTAACCCACTTTCTTGACCAAAATTACACATAGTTTTTTAGGGTCATCCCAAAGAGTAAACATTGTCCTGACTACTTTATTTCAGCAACTGAAAAGACCTAGTGAGCATCTTTGTTACTAATGATGTTGGGGCACTATTTAGGTTTCCCTTTCCCACAAAACAAAGTCTCTTTCAAGCTTCTTTCTGCCCTAGACTCGAACTAGCAATTGTCCTTAGTCTGTTTCCCTGAAGCTCTGCCAGTTCACCACGTGGACCCTTCATACCATTCCAACCAAACTTCTGCCCCCTGAATGCCTTGAATGTACCCATACCCTACTTGGCCAGATTTGTAAATGATTTCTACTTTACACTTATTGCCCTCTCCCTTATGAAATTATTACCCAGTCTGTTTTAAAACTATAATTAGGACATACTTCTCCAAAATGCAAACCACTCATGACCTGCTATCTTCCATCTCGTATCGAAACCTGCTTTCTTCTCTGAAGCTCTTGAACATGGTGTTATACCAAATCCAAGTCACCCTCTGTGATAGTGTCATTTTTGAGTTCAGTTAGATTTCTCCCTTCTTTCACGGTATTCCTGACTGTGGCTCAGTCATCGAAAGCGTGGTTTATGAGTGTAACCAAATGTTGATATTATTATTGAACCTGGTTTGCTAGCTGCTTTGGGAATCTTGAAAAGCAAAGGAAGTTGTTGCATCTAAAATGGAATGAAATCACAGGTATAAGGGGACATTCAAAATATGAAAGAAGCAAGGTGAAGAAGCATCAAGACTGACTTTTGAAGAATAATCGCATTTTCACAACCTTATTCTAATGTAACTTCTCATCAGGTGGGACAGATGGCAAATATTAAATATGTCATAAGTGCAGAAAATGTATTGTGAAGATATCCATGCCCATATGCCTATTCACCAAAGGAGAGGGGAGAAAATGATTTGTAGAATGGTGCGACAAATCATTATTGAACCATCTAAATTGCCTTAGACAGCTCTGGTATTAAATGCAGAGAAGAAAGATGAAAGTTACTGATTCTCCATGAACAACAGATGCTTGAGTGAGTTTGCACAGTCAGATGCATTTTTGATAACAAACATTCAAGACATTCTACATGGATTACTTGGAGCTAAAAATTTTCACACCTTAGATTTTTGTAGTGGATGCTGACAGATTGAGCTTGAAAATAAAGTGCAATCCATAGTTATCACTCACAATAGATTGCACTTAACTTGAATGATGTAGTTTGGCTAAGAGTATGTTGCTATATTATATTTGATGAATTTGGTGCTTAAAAGTGTAAATAGCCGAATTAAATTACTTGCTAAGACTTTGTCATTATATAATGCGTATTATTTGAGTAATGTTTGACGAATAAGTACATAAGACAAATTAAAGTAACATGATATGGCTGCACCAAATGGTAATACACTTAAAACATGTTATGAAGAGTACACCTGTCGGTTCAAACAAATGGGATTTAGCTAACAGACCATGGTGCAGTACGTTTGTGCAAATGGTATAGAGAGTTATTGAAAACCCATACATTTCCATGCAATAGCAAAAAATGTAACAAATGAAATACACAAATATAGATGCATGCAATGTTCTGAAATTGCTAATGATATCAACGATTACATTCCAGTTAAACTCGACCGATCTCAACACCATAGACCGGATGGACCATACCAAGCTCTGTTACAGTTGAATAAAATTTAATTCTGCTGTGTCAGAGGAGGATAATTGTGATTGTTTTTGACTTGTGCAAACAATAGTTTACTCTGGCATTTCCTCTGATTCACAACATTGAAGGTACAAGAAACTATCCAACTTGAGCAGACAGACATTGTTCCTGGGCTGATATCAAATTCTTCAACACTACAAGCACATTCCATAGCCGATTTCTTCGGCTTGAAAGCCATAGTTTGAAGGATGCAGTGGATTCAATATTTAACCCAGTTTCACCATTTCTTGGTTGTATAATTGAGTTAAAAAGTGCTCAAATTCTTTGCGGTACATAACAATATTCAGGCGACTCTGTTAGCAGACTAAAATGTAGTTGGATCTCATACAACAGTTCATGAGCGGTCTGATATTTGTGAGAGTTCTCTCTGGTCTCATTGGTCAATACTGAGTGAAGAATGCATCGGGTATGCCTGCACAGGTTTTGCTGTAACCCGAGTGGCCAGTATAAAGTGTAAACTTTTAACTTTCTTCACGTAAGTCGAGGGGTGTAACAGTAGTCATTCTGATAGGGTTCAGGAATATTGCTGGCCTAACAACCACAACCCCAGCACCACCACCTCCGAATCTCCTGTCTCCCCCTCCAGGTGTCCCAAAGGAAGGTTCCTGCAAGGCCAGAAATCCAAACTGAGCTGTTGGTATGTGTACAGCTGGTGAAAATATGCTGGTATTTCCCAAGGCCCAATGACAAGTGAGCCCCTCAGCCGATGTCTTAGAATCCAAGAAACCCTACAGTGTGGAAGCAGGCCGTTCAGCCTATTGAGTCCACACCAACCGTCCAAAAAGCTTCCCACCTAGACCCACCCCCTACCCTTTCCTTAACCTCTGCATTTCCCATGGCTAACACGCCTAATCTACACATCCTCTGGACACTATGGCTAATTTAGCCTGGTAAATCCACTTAATCTTCATATTTTTGGACTGTGGGAGGAAACTGGAGCATGCGGAGGAAACCGACGCAGACACAGGGAGTATGGACAAACTCCACACGGACAGCCGCCTGAGGGCGGAATTGAACCGGGGTCCCTAATAGTCTAGTAACAACGCCAATCATTACAGCATACAGTTTAAGAATAAGAAGTCCTACTTTTAAGACAGAGATGAGAAAAAAATTTTTTTAGTACTCATTCATCTATTGCATTCTCTTCCCCAGAAGGTAATGAAGGCTGAGTCACTGAATTTATTTAAGGTTGAGTTTGATAGATTTTGATAGATAATGGAGTTAAAGTTTGAATGGTTGACAGCAAGTTGGAGGTGAAAACGAAACCAGATTAGCCATGATCTTCCTGAATAGCAAAGCAAGCTTGAAGGACTAAGCACGCTACTGCTGTTTCTGATTCCTGTGTTGCCCCTAAGAGTTAGTACAGGTATCTTAATATTTTCTCAGCAGTGTGCAAGGCACTAACCAAACTGAAAAGATTCCACCCAATATTCTAGGTCAGTGATGAGCCAGAGAGCCATACAGCATGGAACAGACCCTTCAGTCTAACTAATCCACGTTGACCAAATTTCCCAAACTAAACTTGCTTCCTTTCCTATTCACGTACCCGCCCAAGTGTCTGTGACTGTGCCTACATGTACCACTTCTGGTGACAGTCCATTCCAGATATGAAACACCCTCTGCGGAAAAAGTTGCCCTTAAGGTCCCTTTTAAATCTTCCTTTGCTCACACCTTAAAAATATGCCCCCTAGTTTTGAACTCCCCCACCTTAGGGAGAAGACCTTTACTATTCACCTTCTGTATTCCCCTCACGATTTTATAAACCTCGATAAGGTCACCCGGCATCTCGATTATCTTATATTAATGGCCTTGTGGAACACCACTTCCACATTCTACCACTCTGAATAACTACCCTTTATTCCCATCTCTGCCTTCTGTCTTCAATCCAGCTCGCAAACCATTCTTCCACTTATCGATTGACTCAGCATTTGCCAGCCTTAGTCATTCGTTAGTCTATTTGAAGCATCTTATCAAATGCCTTCAGAAAGTCTGAATAAATTACATCACTTGCATTTTCAATGTGAGTATTCTTTAGTATATTCTCAGAAGAAGTAGCAAGAAACATTTCAAGCACGATTTTCTTTAAAATTTATTCTCCCCTTTACATGAGTTTGTGATGTTAACATTCAGACAACTATTTATCTTCTATGGATACGTTACATAGCTTATTTCCCCAAATCCTCCTTAAATTTGCCATCAGCTTGGAATGTCATGAACTAAAGTCAGAGAAGAAACAGCCCAACTATACTTAAAACAAAAAAAAATGTTGAGTTAGTGTTAGATTTCCTATTTCAATTCAAAATCTGCAATGTTTGATTGCTTGAAAATAAGTACCTTCTTTAACATGGATACGCCTGATTTAAACAGGAAGATAATTTTGTTTCTTGCAATGCAAGGTCAGTATTAAACCCCGATGTGTTCTTCCTGAAAGTTAATAAAAATATAAATGTTTGCGTTTGTGAACAATCCCTTGGAAAATATTCAATTTAAGAAATCTGGATTGGCTGAGACTGGGAGCATAGTCTGTTGAGAGTTGACCTTTTAAAATCACGAAGGGTATAGATTAGGTGAATGACAAGGGTCTTTTCCCAAGAGTGGGGGGTTTCAAAAAGAGGGGGCATATTTTTAAGGTGAGAAGAGAAAGATTTAAAAAGAACATGAGGGGCGACTTTTTTACTCGGAGGGTGGTTCGTATCTGTAGTGAACTGCCAGAGAAAGTGATGGATGCAGCTACAGTTACAAAAAAAGACATTTGGATAAGTACATGAATAGGAAAGGTAGGCATGTGGAGCTACTTTAGTTTGGGAACATGGACTGGTTGGAATGAAGAGTCTGCTTCCACTTTGTATGACTGTATGACTCCATGAAAGGAGTGCATTGTTCTGGTCTATTGGCAGGGCCGGGAGGTTGTGTTTTCAAGCTTACAACAATAGAAAGTGTTGAAAAGGACAATTGAGGGAGCATGTTTATCAATACTAAGAGTGCAAAGGACACCAAGTGCTGCCACAAAAATCACTGCAATATTTGTTTTCCTGCAGCAAAAAAAAAGGTCCTATGATGTCAGTTGGTATAATGATGCTCTGATTTGTTCTGACAGGAATGTAAGTCACCTATCAAAAAAATGGCAACATGGTGCAGAATGTCCATCCAAGATGTTCATTGTTATAACTTATCATTTTTAAAAAAAGCATTTAGATTGAAAATCGGTGCATACGAGAAACAATAATCACCCTTTTTCATTAATTGTATTTTGGTCAATTACCTTGTTTGAAGTATTTTTCTTGGGCAAGATGACACCTAATGTTGTATAAGACTGTTGGTACCTGAAGGGATTAACTGACCATCATGAGATTAGCTCTGACCATCAAGAGGTAAGCTCCAATCAGCCTATAAACTTTTCTTGGAGGAGGTAACCAGCTCTGTTTTTTTTTGCCAATGTGTGAGAATGTTTTAGTTGTAATGTGAACTTACATTTAAGTTGAGCCTAATGTCTTGCAAGAGACCATTGTGTACCTCAGATTTAATGTAACTAGATATTTAACAGTATAATTAGGAATAGAAGTAGGCTGTTCAGCCCTCAAGCCGTTCAATAGGATCTTAGCTGATCTGACATTCATCATGTACACTGTTCTGCCCTTTCCCCATAACCCTTGATTTCCCGACTGATCAAGAATCTGTCTATTTCCGTCTTAAATAGACACCAGGTCTCTGCACCCACAGCTCCCTCAGGCATGGAGTTCCAAAAGCACTCGAAGCCCTGAGAGAAGAAATTTGTCCTCGTCCTATAAGACAATTGTCATCTGTAACAGGCTCATCCTCGTGCATCTTTTCTGTACTGACTCCAATGAATTAATATTGTTGCTTAAATAAGGGGACAAAAACTATTCACAATGCTCCAGATGTGGTCTCAATGTGGTACAATTGCAGTAAGATGTCCTACTTTTATACTCCAACCCCATTGAAATAAGGGCCAACATTCCAATAGCCCCTGTGTGCTAGCTTTCTATGTTTCTTGCACAAGTACCCCCGAGTCTCTTTGTGTTGCAGTTTTCTGAAGTTTTTCTCTCTACTTAAGTAACATTCTGTTCTTTTGCTCTCCCTTCCAAAATGAACAAATTCACATTTTTCCATGTTACACTCCATTTGCCAACTTTTTGCCCATTTACTTAATCTGTCAGTGTCTCTCTGTAGACTGTTTGTATCACTCTCACAACTTGCCTTTCCACTTACTTTTATGTTGAATGCAAATTTGGCTACAGTACATGTGCTTCCTTCCTCCAAGTTATCAATATATATCTTACAAACATTTGTGGTCTCAGCATTGATCCCTGTGGAAGCCCACTCATTACAGATTACCAACCTGAAAAAAAAAATCCCCAATTGACCATTAGCCAATTTTATGTCCTTGCCAATATGCTGCCTCCAACATCGTGGGATCTTATGACTTAGTCTTACGTGAGGCACCTTATTAAATGCATTTCATAGAATCCGTATAGTGTGGAAACAGGCCCTTTGGTCCAACAAGTCCACACCGAACCACAGAGCATCCCACTCAGACCCATCCCCCTATAACCCACCTAACCTACACATCCCTGAACACTATGGGCAATTTAGCATGGCCAGTCCACCTAACCTGCACATCTTTGGACTGTGGGAGGAAACCGGAGCACCCGGAGGAAACCCACGCAGACACGGGGAGGATGTGCAGACTCCGCACAGACAGTCGCCCGAGGCTGGAATTGAACCCAGGTCCCTGGCGCGGTGAGGCAGCAGTGCTAACCACTGTGCCGCCCACATTCTTGAAGTCCAAATACAATACATCTAGTGGTTCTCCGCTATCTACTCTAGTTGCAGCTTAATTGAAAAACTCAAATAAATTAGTCAAACACAGTTTCACTTTCATGAAGTCATGCTGACTCTGAGATTATGATTTTCCAAATGTAATACATGTTTACTGTTTATCAATATTGAGTCCGTCTTCTGCCAAAGACTTAGTGTGGGTATCTCTCCCGACATGCTAACAATATCTTAGACTGACACCAACAAAAAGGATTGGTGGCAGTGAAACCACCATTATAATGCCTGGGAGTATCTGGAATCATGAAGTAAAACCCAGTAGAAAGTCTCTAAGGACTGGGTGCATTCATGAGTTTGATAAATAAGCTAGTTTTTTTTTCATTACATTATGCAGTAAAAATACTGGGTAACAAATCAGACTCTGAAATTACTGATAACTGTTGTTTACACATTTGAGTACACACGGCTTAATAATAGATGGTTTCACAAACATGAAAATACAAAATGGGATGTGGTTGAGCAGAATATAACATAGCTGTCAACTGCTCACATTTCTGTGATGTCCTACTTTATTAACTCAATCTCTTGAAACATCCAAGTGTTTACTGTAGGCTCGTCATTACTAATCTGTTATACATCTGTGCCATTTAGGAGTATTTTGCCTTTCACAGGAAAGAAAAGTTAACTGCGGAAACTTATCTTGTGCCATGCATTTGTAGAACGTTAGAATCTTAGCGTAAAAGAAGGTCTTTCAGCCTACTCTGTCCATACCAGCCCTCTGCAACAGTCATTCTTCCAGTGTGACTTCCAACCTTTTTCCCATAGCCCAGCAAAGTTTACTTGTTTAAATAATTACCATATCCTACTTTGAAAGTCATGATTGACTTTAATTAAGACAGATTCAGTTAAATTCCCCGAATGATTTTGCAGAAAATCCAATGATCTACTAAAGGTAATCTTGCAGCTGAATTTGGAATATTTGTGGGTTTACAGTCATGTATGTGCAAAAGCCTAAAATCAAGTTCCCAAAGAAATCTAGCTGCAAAATTGCATCAAAATTTGGGTCTTGAGCCTTGTGGAGAGACAGAGACAGACAGAGTTCCAACAAGTTTTTTATAAGCAAGTTATAATATTGTTTTGTAAATTATGTTGTTGTTACATTCGTTTTTAGAAATGCTGGTTTGAAGTATTTTTTTTTTTCCATATGGTTGAGGAAATTTGAATAAATTGACTGGACAAAGGCCTGCACTGCATGTTATATGTGACAAAGTAATCAACCCATATTTAAAGAAGAACTATACAAGGTATCTTCCACTGTGGACATCTTTCACCCTTGGTGACTTCACTTTGGGGTAGTTGATGAATCTTGACTGCTTGCAGTGGGAACAGAATGGACAACTTGATTGGTATGAGTTGATGCTTCCTGATTGGTAACTGAGTCTTCTAGTTGTTTGTCTCATTACTTTAAACTTCCCAGATACTATCTGATGTTTGAGCAATTCGGCATGTTGGTGATTTATCAAACCAATTAGAATGTTGATGAAAGAAGAAAGATGTATCACTATCGCACCTTTCCCAAAAAATGTGGGAGATCAGGGAGCAGTCGAGTGTCTCTGGCAACTGTATCTGCAGGAAGTGTGTCAGGCTGCAGCTCCTCTCAGACCACATGGATAAGTTGGAGTGGATGTTGGACATACTAAGGAGCATACAGGAGGCAGAGAGTGTGGTAGATAGCAGCATTAGGGAGGTGGTCACACCACAGGTACAGTCAGGTAGGTAGGTGACCACCAGGAGAGGTGGCCCGGTAGTGCAGGAGTCTCCTGTGGCTACCCCCCTCTCAAGCAAGTATACGCTTTTGCATGCTGTTGTGGAGGGATAGCCTTTCAGGGGAAAGTAGCAACAGCAGCCAGGCCTTTGGTACCATGACTGGCTCTGCTGTAAAGTAGGGTTTGGCGAAGTCCAAGAAAGCAATTATAATAGGGGACTGTATAGTCAGGGCCAGACAGGCGTTTATGCAGCCCCGAACGAGCCACCAGGATGGTGTGTCGCCTGCTAGTGCCAGGGTCAAGGACGTCTCGGAGCAGTTGCAGCAAATTCTAAGAGAGGAGCATGAACAGCCAGAGCTCGCTATACACATCAGTGCCAAAGACATAGATAGAAAAAGGAATGAGGTCCTACAGAGTGAATGTAGGGAGTTAGGCAGGAGGTTGAAAAGCAAGACCTCAAGGATAGTAATCTCTGGATTACTCCCAGTGCCATGTGCTAGTGAAAGTAGGAATTGGAGGATAGGGCAGATGAATGCATGGTTGGGGAGCTGGTGCAGGAAGCAGGGATTCGGAATTTTGGATCATTGTGATGTCTTCTGGGTTAGAAGTGACCTGTGCAAGGGGGATGAGTTGTACTTGAACTGGAAGGGGACCAATATCCTGGTGGGGGCATTCACCAGAGCCACTTGAGAGGGTTTAAACTAGTCTGGCAGGGGATCGAACCCTAAGCAGTAGTGAGACTAAAGTGAAGGTTGAGGCTGGTGCAAAAGTTAAAAAGAGCAAGTTCAATAGGCATGCAGGCAAGAGCACAACAGGGAACAAGGGAATACTGATGAATTAAACTACATTTGTTTCAAACCAGAGGCCTGACAGGTAAGGCAAGTGCGACCTGTACAAACTGGATGAGTTACATGTGGTCAGGACCAGGACTGATGTCTTGAGGGTGGGGGGTACTTGGTTGAGTGGATGGAGAGGGTTTAAATTAGTGTGGCAGGGAGATGGGAACCAGAGAAGAAGGGTAGTAGGTGCAGAAATTGAGGGAGAGGTAGAAACAAAGCAAACATGACTAAGAACAAGAACAGGCTGGGAAATTCTGCTGAAAAGAGCAGGGGACGTGGTCTGAAACGCATGTGTTTCAATGTGAGAGGTATTAATAGGCACGGTAGATGAACTTAGGGCTTTGGTTAGTACTTGGAACTATGATACTATTGTGATTACGGAGACTTGGCTGAAATAGGACAGGACTGGCAGTTGAATTTGCCCGGTTTTAGATGTTTCAGGTGTAATAGAAGGGGATGTAAAAGGGATGGGGGAGATACATTACTGGTAAAGGAGTATCTTACGGCTGTACTGAAGGAGGATATATCAGAGGGGTCGTGCAGTGAGGCAATATGGGTATGACTCAGCAATAGAAAAGGTGAATTCACAATGCTGGCAGTATACTATAGGCCTCTCAACAGCCAGCAGGTGAGAGAAGAAAGAATATGTAGACAGAGTTTGGAAAAATGTAAGAAAAGACAGAGTTGTTTTGGGGATGATTTCAATTTCCTCGATATTGACTGGGATTCACTTTGTGCTGGGAGCTTGGATGGGGCAGAGTTTGTAAGGACCATTTGGGAGGGTTTTTTGAGACAGTATGTAAACAGTCCAACTAGAGAAGGAGTTATACTGAACATGGTTTTGGGAAATGACTCCAGCCAGGTGAGTGAAGTTTCAGTAGGGGAGCATTTTGGAGTAGTGACCAT
Source organism: Ginglymostoma cirratum (assembly GCA_024137785.1). Classification (NCBI taxonomy): domain Eukaryota; kingdom Metazoa; phylum Chordata; class Chondrichthyes; order Orectolobiformes; family Ginglymostomatidae; genus Ginglymostoma; species Ginglymostoma cirratum. The sequence continues at coordinate 16,171,449 of JAHRHZ010000264.1, forward strand.
AATGTTATGAGTTTTAAGATACTCATGGGTAAGGATAACAGCAGTCCTCAGATGAAGGTGTTAGATTGGGTAAGGTGAAGTACAACAAAATTAAGCAGGAACTGGAGAATTCTGGTGAGAGGCAACTGTTTGAGGGGAAATCCACATCGGCTATGTGGGAATATTTCAAACAACAGTTTATAGGAGTTCTGGAGCAGTAGATTCCTGTGAAAATGAAATGAAGGATAGGTATGGCGAGTTACATGAACTTTGGATGACCAGGGTTGTTATGACCTTGGTCAGAAAGAAAGAGGAAGCCTACTTAAGATCTAGGAGGATGGGAACTGATGAAATCCTTCAAGCATATAAGGAAAGTAGGAAAGAACTTAAACAAGGAATTAGAACGGTTAAAAGGGGTCATGAAAAATTGTTAGTGAACAGGATTAAGGAGAATCCCAAGGCTTTTTATACATACATAAAAAGCAAGAGGATAGCAAAGGAAAAGGTTGGCCCACTCAAGAACAAAGGAGGGGAATCTATGTGTGGAGCCAGAAGAGGTACATGAGGTCTGAAACAAATACTTTGTATCGGTCTTCACCAAAGAGAAGGAATTGGTGGAGGATGATCTCTGGGAAGGGAGTGTCAAATTTCTGAACCTAGTTGCTCGTGAAAAGACAGGGTATTGTGTGTCTCAAAAAGCATTAATGTCGATAAGTTCTGATGGGATCTATCCCAGAATATTGAGGGAGGCAAGAGAATAAATTACTGGAGCATTGATTGACATCTTTGTATCCTCTTTGGCCATAGGTGTTGTTCCAGGGGACTGGAGAATTGTCAATGTTGTCCCATTGTTTAAAAAGGGTAGCATGGATATTCCAGGAAATTACAGGCCCGTGAGACTCACTTTGGTGGTAGGGAAATTATTGAAAAAGCTTCTCAGGGGCAAGATCTGTATGCATTTAGAAGCAAATGGACTTATTAGTGATAGACAGCATGTTTTGTGCCGGGAAGGTCGTGCCTCACTAATTTGAGTGAGTGTTTTGAGGAGTTGACAAAGATGATTGATGAGCGAAAAGGCGTTGATGTAGTCTACATGGACTTCAGTAAAGCCTTTGACAAGGTCCGTCATGGCAGACTGGTACTAAAGGTAAAGTCAAATGGTACCGGGGTGAGCTGGCAAGATGGATACAGAGCTGGCTTGTCATTGGAGAGAAAGGGTCGTGATAAAAAGATGCTTTCCAGAATGGAGGGTTGTGAATAGTGGTGTTCCACAGTGATCTGTGCTGGGACCTCTGCTGTTCATGGTCTACATAAATGAACTGGAGGAAAACGTAGCTGGTCTTATTACTGAGTTTGCGGATAGTGAGGAGGATTGTCAGGATACAGCATGATATGATACAGCATGATATAGGCCAGTTGGAGGCATGAGCAGAAAAATGGCAGATGGATGTTAATCCGGACAAATGTGAGGTGATGCATTTTGGAAGGCTAAGTACAAGTAGAAATTATACAGTGAATGGCAGAACCCTTAGGAGTATTGATATGCGGAGGGATCTGAGGGTGAAGGTACACAGATCACTGAAGGTGGCAACGCAGGTAGATAAAGGCGTTTGGCATGTTTGCCTTCATTGGAAGGGGCATTGAGTGTAAGCATAGGCAAGTTATGCTGCAGCTTTATAAAACTTTAGTTAGACCATACTTGGAATATTGCATACAGTTCTGGTCACCACACTAGAAGACATGGGTGCTTTGGAGAGGGTACCAGGATGTTTGCCTGGTATGGGTGATTTTAGCTATGAAGAAAGGTTGGATAGACTTGGTTTGTTTCCACTGGAAGGCAGGAGGTTGAGGGGCAACCTGTTAGAAGTTTATAAGATTGTGAATGGCATGGATAGAGTGGAAAGTATGAGGCTTTTTTTCAAGGGTAGAGAGGTCAATTACTAGAGGACACAAATTCAAGGTGTGGGCTGGGGGAGTAGTGTTTAAAAGAGATGTGTGAGGCACGTTTTTCACACAAAGGATAGTGTGTGCCTGGAATACACTACCAAAGGAGGTGATGGAAGCAGACACAATAACAGCATTCAATAAGCACTTGGATGAATACACGAATAGGAATGGAATAGAGGGATACAGGATCCTGTGGGTAAAGACAATTTCAGTATGAAAGAACAAAATGTGTTGGCGTAGGCTTGGAAGGCCGAAGGGCCTGTTCCTGTGCTGTGTTGTTCTTTGTTCTTATTCTATGAACTCAGGGCACGGATAGGAACATGGGACAGGAATATCTTAGCTATTACGGAAATATGGCTGAGGGAGGCACAGGACTGGGTCTTTGTTTCCCTGGAGCATTGGAGGCTGAGGGTTAACCTCATAGACGTTTTATAAAATCATGAGAGGCATAGATAGGGTGGATAACCCAAGGTCTTTATTGCAGGGTCGGGGTGTCCAAAACTTAGAGGGCATAGGTTTAAGGTGAGAGAGGAGAGGTTTAAAAGGGATATGAGGGGCAACTTTTTCACACAGAGGGTGGTGCCTATATGGAATAAGCTACCAGAGGAACTGGTGGAGGTGTGTACAATTACAACATCTAAATGGCATTAGGAGACATACACGGACTTGCAAGGTTTAGAAGGATATGGTTCAAACGTAGACAAATGGGACTAGTTCACTTTAGGAAACCTGGTCCGCATGGACGAGTTGGGACGAAGGGTCTGCTTCGTGCAATATGACTCTGTGACAAAGAGGACATTTAAAAGCCCTTTACAGCCCTTATGTGCTGTAATATTTCACTATAATGGCATTGGAACCTAGTAATGGATTACAGTTATATGCTTTTTTTGTGATATGTATTAGACTGTATATTTTTAAAACACAAGCATTGCATTGTTTCATCTAAACTTTTCCATTTAGCTCAAGTTCTCTGTTCCTTTCAGTGTTAATTGAGTTTTGCTACACAGTCCTTGCCTCTTAGTTTTTAATGGTTGAGACAGTTAAGCAAAGTCCATTCGTAATTGAAAGATACCATTTGTGAAGATGGATTATGCCAAGATTGTTCTGGGCATTCACGTGAGAACAATTTGGGAAAGGTAATTTATATTTTTGGAATAGTAATAATCAATCATCATTCACAAAAGTAATACAAACAACATTAATCCCTGCAGTTGGATGAAACAGAAATGAAAAAAAAAAAGCAATTTGTTCCCTCATGGAGCTCTCATTTGCAGGTAAATGTATATGAAAGCTCTTACATGCTAACTACTGCATTGATAAAAATGCATCAGAATAAATTATGTCATGAAATCAACTTGTGGCTGAGTTATGACCAATACTTGAAAGTAAGGACTGTATATTTTCCTTCATTGTTTAGTCTGAGCAAAATTAAATGCAATAATGCACTTATCCAACCTCTACTTCATACAAGTACCGAGGTTTTGATTTACATTAGAATGAACGAAAAGTGGATGGAAATTTGCATGGAAAACAGCAATGTCTTCATGTTCACCTCTATTTAGAATCTAGTTATTCTGGACTAATCCATCTTGGAATGAATGAATGTAAATTACAACAAGTCGGTATACAAGCAATTATTATTGTGTCAAAACAGATTGTCTTGAAAATTATTACATATTCTAACTGTGCCACCCTAACCTAAATATAAATATAAAAATGTTTTCATCAGAGAACTTAAATTTTAAAAATGTAATCTCTTAGTAATTAAACAATAGGTTGGACCTCCTAATGGCTTTCCATGTGTTCATCACAGCTACCTGCATGAGTTTTCAGTAATTAAGCAATCTGAAACACTGACTGACCCAGAGAGATAGCTGTTACATAGTGTGGGTGTCCTTGAAATGTCTTCATCATCACACATTCTCTTCTCTTCATCTCAGTGAAAGCTGGTGTCAGCATTATTTTGGATCATTCGGAGCGAGAGCATTTATTGAAATCTTATAAGGGGATGTTGCAGCAATGAGTCTGCAAGGAAAACAGGGAGGTCAGCCAACAAACATTTTTTTTGAAAAAAGTGTCCTGTGTGGGTTTTTCCAGCATTGCAATTTTTTTCAGATGTTTCTTAAGGTCAAAATATGATTAGCATTTGAACAGGCACACAAGCTGAGCTACCCTCGGGATTGTTATGGCCGAATCCATGTCATTTAATGTCGGGCAACTATCAAAATTATGATAAAATTAATAGAACTCCAAGTGATTGATAACCTAGCTCATCTGCCATTCTACTAGGAAACTCCCAGTGGTCCAGCAGTTAGAAACAATGCTTAGATCATTTCTAAAAGTGCCCATTTGAAAGATGTGACTGTGTGCTTTAATTAGTTCCTGAAAGTTGTGACAGCCTTCTGCAACAAAAATACATGATTTGTTTACTAATGCGAGCAAGAAATGAAGATGATTTCGGCTGTAACGAGCAATACATGGGCCAGGAATACACTTTTCTTCTCGTGTCAAATCCAAGTTAGAGTAAACACTTCCTGTAGTTTTTGTGTTTCTGCACTCAAGTAAACTACAGGTACTCAGCCTGTGAATGAAGTGTGAGTCCAAGTGCCTTTGCTTCTTGGTAATTGTGTGAAAAATATAAAATTTGACTTGCATGGTTATTAATGGTTGTTTATTCAGTGGGAACAAAAGGGAATGGCCTGAGGATAACAAATAATATGAGCATTTTAAAGTTTGGATTGAGTTAATATTAAGTCACTTTATAATAGTGATGCAAAAATGAATGGGATGGTTCATGTTTATTGCAGTTTGTGTTTTGGCTGCATTTATTTTGGCACTAGACAGAGTGCTATCATCAGTTTCAAGATTTTATCACACATGCATGATGAGGGTGGCATAAAATAAGTCTGTAAAAGTTGAAAACTGTACTACTTTCCAGGATTCTACCTATCCACTTGATAAACATTCTTACTTCGCAAGATTTGCTGTTTCTTAAAGGTTAACAGACTATTGGAAATGTTTGATGCTTTGCTACATCAGGATGGTCTCCACAATGCAACAGACAAAAATAATTCCTGCAAGTTCGGGTCAAGACTTCAAAGGACACACAAGGTCTTGTTGACAAGTGGCGCATCTTAAGGGGTTAAATTACTGAAGTGCTCCAGTGTCTTCTGGAATGAACATTTATTGCAAGATAAATTTAGCTAGAACTATGATTCATGTCACAATGGTAGAAATTGTATTAGATGTAGTGGAATCACAGAAAGACGACATTCTCAAGTATTTCCACGTAACTTGCTGGAATATCAATTACATTGAGATTGGCAACGTCACACTCCTTTCATAATACTCATTTTGTGTTGTGTGAAACAAAAATTGACAACATTGATATTGAATTGATCTTACTGCTCTGAAAAGTCTCCTTTGTTATGTGCTTGTTATGTTATTTCCTGCGTGGACAGTTTTTTTTAAACTTTGAATGTTTATATTTTTATACATCATGTATCGGCATTATGTTTTCGTTTAGTACCTGAGGTAAAATCAGATTTTGTATGAAGGTGTGCACTTAGGCTGGTATTGTAAAATTTTGGAGCTAATTAGCCTATCTGCACTTGATTCACATTCAGTAGGCCCATGAGTTTAATGGAATGCCTCATCTTCGTTGAACGGATGTTGTGTATTAATCCAAATACTTCATACCCCAAACCAAATTTGACCATTGTGCATGTCTTTGTCATAATTAAAAATCAATGTCCTAACCCTCACTGATACTTTATTGGCTGATGCATTCAAATATCACACACTATCATGAACATTTTACAAATATTAAACTAAAATAAATGAAGTTAGCTGTACACAGATTATCTTAAATGTGAACAAAAATTCCAGTGGAACTCCTACTGATTAAATAAACAGATGTAATATATGCTTAATAAAATGCTCAGCTTGACATTAATTGAATGAGTTAAACATTTCCTGAAACCTTGTCAGAAAACAGAAAATATAGCATCCTAAGACACCTACCATATTCAGCTGCCTACTCCATAAACTGATATCAAGCAACGCTGCATGTTTTGATATAAGATAGGGATACAGCCTGGTCTTTACAAGATAGCTATTTAAATCAAGTAATAACTGTTACAGTCAGTAAGATGTCTCTGTAAACACACAAAGCTAATTCCTACATCATTTGGGAATTGAAGCTATGTTCTACACTTAGACACTAGTTAATCAGAATATTTTTAAGAAGTACCATTCAGTCTGTACAGTACAGATTTGCAATCATAGCATTGAGAGGAGTGGGTATTGAGAACTGCATTGAAAAATCTCACCATGAGGGTACATAGGAGGCAACCATTATTCAACAACTTTGTCTATACCGCCCTGAGCAAAGAGGGCAGTTGAACAAAATGCTTGGCTATTGCTTTATATTGCACTCTTTCTGACTTAAAAAATATCTCCTCCATTAAAATGTATGTATTTCCAATTTTTAAGACTTTGTTCATGGTATGTGGGCCAGCATATAGTGGCCTGTCCATAGTTGCACTTGAAGATGCTGGTGAGCTGTCTTCTTGAACTGCTGCAGTCCACTTGGTGTAGGTAGACCAACAATACTATTAGGGACAGAATTCCAGGACTTTGACATGGGTACACTGAGGGAATGGCAATATATTTCCAAATCAGGATGAATGTATTTACCGCCCTTATTCTTTTTGATGGTAGTGGTTGAGAATTTGGAAGATGCTTCTAGAGGAGCTGAACTGAATTTCTATGGCGTACCTTGTAGATGGCGCACACTGTTGTCACTGAGCGTCAGTGGTGCAGGAAGTGAATGCTTGTGGATGTAGCGCCAATCAAGTGACTGCTTTGTCCAGGATGGTTCTTAACACATTCTTATGTATTTTTTGACTGTATGAACAATATATTTGTTTCATCAGCGTGTATTTGACAGAAATATCATTGTTTTACTTAAAGTTATGAAAATAACACTTTTCTTCTCCCTTCTTACATACTTAACTATCAGATTTCTTTCTCCTTCCATCAGCTTCACTCTGTTATCTTAATGAGCTTAAGTTTCTTTAAAATTACCCCAGTCACCTACAATGCCTCATCACCCTGCTGGTGTTCACCATGAAATTCTGGTCAGCACTAAATTCTCTAAATGCCATAAACAAAAACAGAAGTTGCTGGAAATGCTGAGCAGGTCTGGCAGCGTCTGTGAAGAGAAATCAGAGTTAACATTTCGGGTCCAGTGACCCTCCCTCAGAACTCTAATCTGACGCAAAAACTCTTGTAACTCAAAAATTGTAAGCTAATGTCTCAAAGCCTCAGTACTCTTACCACATGTGCTTTTGGTCATTGACTCAAAATGTATCCATTTGTTACAGCTATCAACGAAAGCCAAGTAAACTTTCCCTTTCAGTTCAAAGAAATTGACATACACTTGTTCCCACAATTTTCTTGTGTTTGACCATAGACTGAAAGCAAACCTTTGTTGGATTATTTCTCATTATGAGACACTTCACAATTTTCATAAATCCTCCAATATCGCTATCAGTATTCAGATACTAAAAAGAACTCCTTGCTATCACTTTATAGAGACTATAATTGTGTACTCTTAATTAAGTTCCTCTAACAATCTCTCTCTAGATTTTAATGGAATAAAAACTCTTAAACCCCTTTGCAGAAGGGCTTGATCGACACTGCTGAATTCTACATATGTTCTGTTAGTGTTTTTTCAATGTCATATATTCGCTTCCTGATTTGCTACTACAAAATACTCAGCACGGTTTAATCTTACCATCATAAGTATAACTTCTTCTTATCAGGCAGAATTTCTCCCCTCTTACCTCTACCACTGGATACATCATCGTATTCCGTTTGAACACAAACTTCATCTCCAATGCTGAAATGTGCTATTGGAGCAACTTGGCTTTTAACAACAACTTCTACTCGGATTGCAAATACTATTGTCGCCCTATTACTCTCATTTTCCATATTGTGCTTATCTTGCTCCAATGAGTACAACTCTTGGTCTTCCTGCTCAGTAACATCAGTTTCTGTTTCTACATTGGCATTTGAGGATTTCCAGACTCTTGATCTATCATGACTGCAATCTGTGCTTTATAGTTTGGCTCACTCCTGCATGCCACTTGAATATGTCTGACTTTTTCAGGGCATTGTGCTTTGACTGGAAATGGGGGAATTTAAATGGTTGGAGCCGATTATGGCAATGGTAGCATCTGAAGTTCTAACTCTGAGACTGTGAACTAAATCCTCATGAAAAGAGCTCCTTTATATTTTGCAGCCTCTGTTTCTGTCATTCCCATTACTGTCACCTCATCGCAGACTTCCTACAACAGTTTATTGCTTTTGCTTGAGAACTTGGCCTGAATTTTATTGCTCCTTAGACCTCCTACAAATGTGTCTTTAATGTTGTTTGCTAAGTTCACACCTACCCGTAATGACAAGAGAATTTCTTGGATTCACAGCATTGGATTCACAACAGTTAGCTATTTTTGAATAACTTTATTTACAGCTCCCTGCAGACAGGGCCGTTTAACAAAATACTCAGGTTTTGCAATATATTACAGTGGAGTTCCCGTGTTTGCTGACTTCCATCCGGTTCTGGTCAAACAATACCTCAGTCTTAAAACTGTCATCTTGGCTTCCAGAGTTTTTCATGGCCTCATCCTATCACCGTAATTTCTTCTAGTTGCTCAACCTGCACTCCTTCAATTCTGGCCCCTTGCCTACCCTGATTTTCATCTGCCAAGGTTTAAGCTGTGAAATTTCCTCCATAAACTTCATAACCTTAATACTTCTCTTTCCCCCTCAAAGGTGCTGCTAAAGCCTACTTCTTTGATTAAGCTTTTGTTCATTCATCCTAGTGTCTCTTTGACTGACTGGGTTTACACAGACAATGATGGCCTTTTCCACTAGCCATAATATTGGAAATTGCCAAGATTGGCCACTTGGGAGCCCCAGCCTGATTTTCCGGTAGTAGTCAATTAAATGCCTACCGTTAGATCTCCTGCAACTTTGAGGGATAAAACACTGGCTCCGAGAACTGTTGGGCATTGAGATGACCATCAGCTTTTCAGCCTCTGGATCACTTAGGAACTACGACAAAAAAATGAAGGAGAATTAAGTTAATGAAAGTTGTTGACACTTGCAGCAGCAATAACTGAATGAACAACCTCCTTCCCAGGCAGGAATTTATATTTTTTGTCATTTACTGAACCCAAAAAAAAAAACACATTATTACACTTCAATGCCTTAATGATTTCTTGTTTGCTGTAGGATTGACAGTACATCCTAATGAGCATGTTGTTATTGCACAGTATAAAATGTGTGCTAACTTAGTTGTGCTCCAGGTACATCGACAAATACTACTACACCACACATCTGAATTTCTTCATAAGTAATCTGTAAGATTTGTTTAAGATCTACAATTAATTTTGTTGTGTTAAGACATTTGAAAGTAGAGTGGCACAGAACTCTGAACGAATGCAAATGCTCTTGAAGAAATTTCAGAACTTTAAATTGTTAAAATTGCAATATTTAATTAAAGTTATTAGCACAACAAATGTTTTCCACTGATTCCAGCCAGTGTTGTGCACAAGCTTTCAGAATGCTGTCAATAAGAATTGCAGTTTGAGACAGTACATTGGCACAGTGGCTAGCACTTCTCCCTCTCAGTGCACGGGACCTTGGTTCAATTCCAGCGTCAGGTGACTGCCTGTGTTTTCATAGGTTTCCTCCTACAGTCCAAAGATATGCAAGGTAGGTGGATTGGCCATGTTAAATTGCCCCTAATGTCCAGGGATATGCAGGCTAGGTGGATTATCCACAATAAATATGGTATTACGAGGATAGAGTCGTGGGTCTGAGTGAGATACTCTTCAGGGGTGCAGACTCGATGGGCCAATTAGTTTCTGTCTGCACTGTCCGAATTCTATGCTTCTAAGTCGTAATTGAGAGGATGCAGGTGGTATTGATTTATCAATTCTGCTGAAAATCAGGAAAACATAATTCTGTATCATTCAGAAAGTTTCATTTCCTACTGGATGTCCTCTTTTTGGGAAAAAAAGAAAGTTTACTATATTGTATAAATGAAAGATAAATCTTATCTTTTTTGCCTTCGAGATCTAGGACTTATTGGCTGAAGTTTTCTTTTCAGAGAAAAATAAATCTCTGGAGAGAGAAGTACTTTTTTTTTCCTTTGACTGGTTTGTGTTTTGGGACATCTGAAGATATAAATTATTGTACTTCCATATTCAAATTGTGTGTGTATGTGGGCAAATTTTGCATCATTGTTAAACAAGTTTAGTTTTATACGAGCAAATCGTTACTGTTTATTGAAGAAACCTGTTTTTTTTCCTAAAGCTAATATTGAGAAAGTATACGAATGTCATATTGAGAAGAGGGTAAAACAATTCATTTTATGCTGTCACCTGTGGAGTAGTGGGACTAGAGAAAGACATTGCGTTCCTCTCATCTCAGTTGCAACAAATGATGTATGCTGTACTGAGCCTTTGTGCCTAGTCAAAGATAATGATGTTAGTCCTGAAATACGAAATAACTTTACTGCATTCATTTTCCCACAATATCCCCGACCAGATAAAGCACAGCTCAGCGGAAAGTTGTTTTTTCCCTGGCCTTCTGTTGAAAGTTTCATAATAAAGCTCCCTCTGATTTGCTCCAAGTCCTAGAAGAAATCCCATCTGTACAAATATTATTTCCTTTTAAATACAGTGAATAAAGTTCAAAATTATAGCATTTTGTCCAGTCCTTTAAGCCCACTGAAACAAGGTTGAGAGTACCTTACCTCATTTGACCTTAGACCCAAACAGATAGATAGTGAGGAAACCTGCATCCAATTGAGCAGGCAGAATTTAACTAAAGTACACAGAGATCTAAATGTACTGCCTAATCCACTGTAGCACAATTCAACATTAAGCTGCAGTTTTATGATATCATTGGAACTGCCATTATCGCTGAGTTTGAGCAGTTTAATAATAGTGTTCTGTTCTCGCATCAATGACGTAAAACTTCATCACAAGTAGCCTTACTCGGGAACTAGACACCTCATACTCTTTTACAGGAAAATAGATGTTTTGGCTTGTGTTTTTCCATCAAAAACCATGCACCATTTTTCTGAAGTTTTTAATCAGCAAAATGAAGATAATTGCTTATTGTATGGTGCCCTCTGAGATGACCTAACAAGCCAATCAACTGTATCTTAGTGTTAGAAAGTCTCAAAAAAGGAAGCAGACTGGATGGACTATCTGGCACTGACATAGGCACTGGAAACAACAGTGGCAAATCGAGCCCTTTTGACTCTATAAAGCCCTTACTACCTTTTGGGGACTGATGCCACAATTGAGAGAGCTGTCTCACAGACTAGTCAAGCATCAGCCTGAAATAATCATATTTACAGAATCATTCCTTACAGGCAATGCATTCGACAACATTCTATGCTTCTCGGCTATGTCCTGTCCCACTGACAAAATCAGCAGACGTGTTGGCACACGACAGGAGGGAGCTGCTGTGGCAATCCTCAACTCCAGAAACCATGATGCCCCATGGCATGGGCAAGGAAATTTCTAATCTCCCTGCCCCCAAAAAAAACCCCTCTGTTGATGAATCAGTTGAACACCACTTGGAGAAGATACTAAGGGTGGCAAGGGCACAGAATGTATTCTGGGTGAATGAGAGACTTCAATGCCTATTACAATGATTTGTTCTCTATTACCACTGCTGACTTTATCTGTCAAGTCCCAAACAACACACCCGCTAGACTTGGTCTGCGGCACGTGGTGAAAGAACAAATAAGAAGGTGAAGCACATTTGACTGCATCCTCTTAAATTTACCTAGGTGCCACAGATGTATCTATCTATGATAGTAATGGTAGAAGTGACCACTGCACAATCCCTGTGAAGACCAATCCTGTCACATGAAAGATATTGTGTACTGTGATGTGTGGTCCTACCACCATGCTGAATGGGATAGATCCGATCTAGTAACTCAAGATTAGGCATCCAGTAGGCACTGTGCGCCAACAGCAGCAGCACAATTATACTCTAACACAGTCGATAACTTGACGTGGCAGGACTGCAGAGCTTAGATTGGACCTGTTAATTGTGGAATCAAGTAGCTTTGTCTATCACTCACTGTTTATACTGTCCAGCACACAAGCAGTCTTGTGTTATAGCTTCACAAGATTGACACCTTATTTCTGGGCATGCCTCAAGCAACTCCTGGCATGCCCTCTTTGGGAAAAGCAACCCATTCTGCAACCTCAATGCCTAGCATATTCCCTACCCGAATATTACCACCTGACAAGAAAGCTCATTCAATTCAATTTAATTCAAGCCAGGGCATCAACTCTTCTTCAATGAAAAGTGTAGGAAAGCATGCCAGGAGCAGCACTGGGTATACCTGAAAAGAAAGTACCAATCCTATGAAGCTACAATATAGGACTACTTCCATGCCAGTAGTGGGCTGGTTAGCTCAGTTGGCTGGATGGCTGGTCCACAATACAGAGTGATGCTAACAGTGTGTATTTAATTCCCTTACTGGCTAATGTTAGCATGAAGCACTGTCCTCGGTCTCTTCCCTCTGTGGCATGGTGACTATCAGGTTAAACCACTACCAGTCATCTCTCTCTAATGAGAGTGCGGCCCTATGATGACTTTAACTTTGCTTCCATGCCAAACAGCATACACGCTGAGTGATGGAGTTACTTGATTCCACAATAATGGATCATAGTTAAGCTCTGGAGTGCCGCTAAATCTTGTTATGAATGGTGGTAGACAATTAAGCACCTCCATTGGAGGAGGAGGAGGCTCCACAAATATCACCATCCTCAATGATGGGAAACCAGCACTTCATTGTGCAAGGCTGAAGCATTTGCAACAATCTTCAGCCAAAGTGCTTGAATAGATGATCATCTCAGCCTCCACCAGAGATTCCCCAACATTGCAGATGCCCAACTTCAACCAATACAAATCACTCCTCATGATAGCAAGAAAATGCCGAAGATCGAATACTGCAAAGGCTGTGGGCCCTGACGGCATTCCGGAAGTATTACTGAAGATTTGTACTCCAGAAATAGCTGCATTCAAAGCCAGCCTGTTCCAGTACAACAATGACACTGTCATCTACTTGACAATATGGAATCTTGCCCAAATGGGTCCACAAAATTGATACAAATCCTTTATGGCTAATTACTGTCCCAACTGTCTATTCTCAATCCTCAGTGAAGCAATGGAAGGTGTAACCAACAGGGCTATCAAAGAGCATTTGCCTTACAATAACTTGTTAATTACTGCTCAGTTTGGATTCTGCCAGGGCCACTCAGTTCCTGACCTTATTTAGCTTTGATACAAAAAAATGGACAAAAGAGCTGAATTCCAGAGGGGAAATGAGTGTGATTATACTTGACTTCAAGGCCACATTTAGCAAGGGTATGGCATCAAGGAGCCCTAGTAAAACAGGAGTCTGAGAATCCAGTTGGAGCAAGCAGGTCTTTTCCTGTTGAAATGATACCAAGATTGTTGGAGGTCAGTCATCTGAGTTCCAGGACGCCTCTACAGAAGATCCTCAATGTAGTTTCCTCAGGCTGACCATCTTCATCTGACCTTCCCTTCTCCATAAAATTGGAAATCGGAATATTTGCTGATGACGCACAATGTTCACCATTTGTGACGACTCGGACACTGGAACAGTCTGTGTTAAAATGCAGCAAGACATAGCCAGTATCCAGGCTCTGGCTAACAAGTGACCAGTATCACTCATACCATACAGATGTTAGAGAATAACCTGTCTTTGACACTCAATGACATGAGCATCGCTGAATTCCCCCATTATCAACAGCCTGGGGTTACTATTGCAAAGGAACTGAACTGGACTACCCATAGTCTCTACTGACTGGATACTGATTTAAGTCTGTAAATACAGCTTCAATGCTTTACAGATATAATGTGCGGGAGCAGGCCAGTGGTAAGAGAATCACCTGAGTGCATTTCATGCTCAAACTATTTTTTGGCCTTTAAAAATAATGAGACTGACAGATTCCTTGAGAAATCAGCCAGAGCCAAAACTGAGGCGCAGCAGGTGGTTCATCTGCTGGTGGAGGAGGCAGAAGTGCAGAAGGACAGTGTTGGGAGGGGTTTCATTAGTGAGCTGAGTAGACAGGCACTTTTGCAGCTCTAGACATGACTCCAGGATAGTATGTTGTCTTGTAGATGCTAGGCTCAGGGACGTCACAGAATAGCTGGAGGACACTCTGAAGGGAGATGGTGAAGAGTCAGTGGTCATAGTCATTTTGCTCATGATATTGGAAGAAAGAAATGATGTCCTGCAAGCAGATTTTAGGGAGTTAGGTCAGAAATTGAAAAGCAGGGCTTCAAAGTTAGTAATCTCTCGATTGCACACCGTAATGATTGTAGGAATAGAATAATGCAGCTGATGTCCAGACATATGGTGCAGGATGGAGGGTTTTAGATTCCTGAGGTATTGGGATTGTTTCTGGGGAAGGTGGGACCTGTACATGCTAGACTGGTTACATCGAATGGGAACTGGATCAGCACCCCCATGGGGAGATTTGCTATTGCTTTTGAGGTAGATTGAAAGGCAAGGGGACAGGAGCCTGACAAGTATTTCAGGGTAAGAGAAGTTAAAAAACTATTTGAAGTTGAAACAGCGGAGAGTTCAGAAGATACAGGAGAAATAAGCTAGAGAAGAATGAAGCCAGTTTAGCAAGGCTAAATGGTCTATTGTAATGCAAGTAGCCTGAGGAAGAGGACTGATAAATTGACAGCACAGGTAGGCATGTGGGAATATGATATCAGGCTAAGTCTGAGAATTCACTGAAAGATGGGCAGGATTGGCAGCTCAACTTTCCTGGTTGTAGGATATTGAAATGTGATAGAGAGGGGAATAGAAAACAAGGAAGGATACGCAATAATGATGAAGGAACCAACTATAACTGAGAGGAGAGATAATATCTCAAGAGAATCATCAGAAGAGCTTATGGTTGGCAGTAAAAAACACACAAGCGGAAATGTGGATATCATTGCTGAAAGAAGCTCAGGCAAGAAGAATACACATTAGGGGAACATTGTAGTGATGATTACTCAGTCGGGATATTCATGGGAAAGGATAAGATTAAGCAGGAATAAAATTCCTAAACTGGGGAAAGGCTAACTTTATGCATATTGGACACAATTGAGAACTTGGTCTGGCAGAATCCCAAGAGGAGTTTAAAACAAAATTCAGGAGGGAACTTAAAGGAAATTAGGAGAACTAAGAGAGTGCATGCAGAAGCTTCGGTGGGCAGACTAAAAGGACAATCCAAAAGAGTTGCTTAATTATACAAAGAGCAAGAGAATAATTTGGGGAAAGAGTAGGACCCATGGAACTGGAAAACATGGGCTCAATCCTCACTGATTACATTGTTGTCTGTTCCCATTGTGACGGCCAATGCAATGATAGAAACATGAGGGTGGAAGATAGTATATTACGAGAAGAAATTAATTCAGACAGGGAGGAGGTACTAGCTTAGCTCAGTTGGTTGGAGTACTGGAGCAGTGTGATGCTGACAGTGTGGGCTCAGTATTTACATTGGCTGAGGTTACCACGAAGGACTCTCCTTCTCAACCTGTCCACTCACCTGAGGCGTGGTGGCCCTCAGATTTAATCACCAAGAGTCATCTCTCTCTCTCTCTAATGAGCGAGCAGCCTTATGGTAAGACTATGGTGACACAACAATAACTAACAGTTTTAGCATCATTAGAAGTGTATAAATGTATAGGTCTGGATGAGATGTATCTCGCACAGTTGAGAGAGGCAAGGTAAGAGTTATTTGGGGGCCCTGAGAGTAATTTTCAGATCCTTTATGGTAACAGTTGAGGAGCACTAATGTGGTCTCATTATTGATAAAAGGGAGGAAGGGAGTAGATGAGGAAATTACAGAATAGTTGTTCTAAAATTAGCACAAAGAATTCAGAGGGACAGATACATCTGCATTTGGAGAAACTTAGCTTTGTTAAGGTAAAGTCATGCTTTTTGGTTTTGATCTGTATGGGTTTGCATATGGGGTCCAATGCATTATGGAGGAGAACCAGGCCTCAAGGAATTTACGTGCGTGTCTGTGTTTGGTTTGGGCTACCATGGTTACCTTGTCCCAGTTAAACTGATGGCCTTCATTGTCGGAGTGTACCGATATTAAGTAAAGCTCATCATGCCGTTTTGCTGCTATGAACATGTTCATGTATTCTGATGGCTAGTGTCCTTCCTGTCTATCTGATGTAATGTTTGTGGCGCTCATTTCATGGTTGTAAACCACGTTGGTTCTGCATGTTATGGGAACGAAACATCTGAACGAGAACAAGCCAGTTCGGCAAGCAAGTCAACAACTTCACCCACAACCCGAGCTACAGATCTTTGCCAAAACTTTGAGCAGGTGCTATTTGATAGTACAGTTGATGACACCATCCATTACTTCACTGATTGAGAGTAGACTGATGGAGCAGTAATTGACTGATTTGGATTTGTCTCACTTTTCTGTACAGGACGTACCTGGGCAATTTTCCAAGTTGTCGGGTAGATGCCAGTATTGTAACTGTACTGGAAGCGTTTGGCTGGGGAAGCTGCAAGTCCTGGGCCATAAGTTTTCAGGACTATTGCCGGCATGTTATCAGGGTCCTTAGCCTTTTCGTTATCCAGTGTCTCTACCCGTTTCTTGATATCAAATGGAGTGAATTGAAGTGGCTGAAGACTGATCTCTGTGCTGCTGGGGACCATTGGAGAACGCTGAGATGCATCATCCACTTGGCATTTCTAGCTGAAGATTGCTTGCAAATCCTTCAGCCTTATCTTTTGCACTTACGTACTTGGCTCTTCCATCATAGAGGATGGGGAGACTTTTCCTGCACTGAGATGTTTAATTGTCCACTACCATTCATGACTAGATGTGGCTGGATTGCAGATCATAGATCTAATCCATTGGTTGTGGGCTCACTTGGCTCTATCACTTGCTGTTTATGCTAGAAGTCCTGTTTAGCAGCTTCACTAGGTTGACTCCTCATTTTTAGGTCTGCCTGGTGCTGCTCCTGGCATGTTCTCCTGTGCTGTCCGTTGACCAGGGTTAGGGTTAGGGTTAGGGTTAGGGTTGATGGATAATGGTGGAGTGGGAGATATACCAGGCCACGAGATTGCAGTTTGTGGAGTACAATTCTGCTGCTGTTGATGGTCCACAGTGCCTCACAGATGTCATGAATTGTTATGTCTATTCGAAGTCTGTCATGGATAGACGCTTCTGTAGCTGGCAGATTGGTAAGGATGAGATCAAGTGTGTTCCCTTGTATTAATTCCCTCACGATCTGTCACAAGCCTAGTCTAGCAGCTATGTCCTTTCAGTCCTAACCAGCTCGATCAGTAGTGCTGCTGCTAGGCCACTGTTGTTGGTGGACACGGATAACTCTCACCCAGAGTACGTTTGCACCATTAGCACGCTCAGTGCTTCCTTCAAGGGTTGCTCAACATGGAGGAGTACTGACTCATCAATTGAGGGAGGACCATATCTGATAATCAGGAGGTTTCCTTATGCATGTTTAACCCAAAGCCATGAGACATCATGGGGTTAAATGTAACTGTTATGACCAGGGAGCTTGCAGATCACACGAATATTTGGCGGGTGATAAATATTAAGGAGAGCATAACCTGCAGAAGGATATCAATGGACTGGACAGATGGGCAGAAAAGTGACAAATGGAATTCCTCCCAGAAAAGTGAGAGAGAATGCATTCAGAGAGGGCTAACAAGGAATATACTGAGTGGCAGACCCTGGAAGGTAATGAAGATCAAAGGAACCTTGACATGCATCACCATAGATCTGTAAAATGTCATAGGGCAGGAAGATAAGATGGTTAAAAAGGTACATGGGATGCTAGCCTTTAGTAACCATGGCATAAAATACAAGAGCAGGGAGGTTATTACAGGAGCTTTATAAATTGCCTCACCTTCTAACTCAAACGCTTTAGTCTAAGTAGCATCCTAGTAAATATTTTTCTGCATTCTTTCTAGTTTAATAATATCCTTTCTATAGTAGGCAACCACAGTTCCATGCTCCAGATGTGGCCTTACTAACGTCTAGTACAGCTGCAACAAGATGTCCCAGCTCCTGAACTCAGTGCTCTGGCCAATGAAAGCCACCTTCACAATCCTGTCCAGCTGTGACTCCAGAACCAGAGGTCAAAGTTTAAACATGCAGGGTAGGCTATTTAAAACTGAGAGAAGGAGAAATGTTTTCATCCAGAGAGTGGTGAACCTGTGGAATCCTCTGGCACAGAAAGTAGTTGAGGCCGAAACTTTGAATGTTTTCACGAAGTAGTTCTTAGGTCTAAAGTGATCAAGGGGTATGGGGTGACAGTAGGGACAGCATCCTGAGTTGGGTAATCAGCCACGATTGTAATGAATGGCAGAGCAGGTTCGAAGGGCCGAATGGCCTATTCCGTGATGCTATGTTCTATGTTTATGTGATAGAGGTATCTTTGATTATGAAACATGATGTGAATGAAAGCACTTTTTCCATTAGTGGATGAGGTCAATAATGAGGGAGCGTAGATTTAAGTTAGGTAGAAGGCAAAGAGGAAATTTTAGAAGAAATGTTTTTACCCTGAGGGCAGTGGGAGTCTGGAATGCAGCCTGAAATAGTAATTAAGGCAGTAGCTCTCATGACATTTGAGCAGTATTTAGGTATTCAATTGTGTTTCCATACCCTCCAGGGCAGCACCAGTGTATGCCATCTAGAAGATGCGGTGCAAAAATTCACCAAGGCACTTTAGATAGCACTTTCTAAACCCACAAACACTTCCATCAAAAAGTACAAGGACAGTGGATACGTGGGAGCGCCACTCACCATTCTGACTTGGAAATGTATCGTTGTTGCTTCATTTCACTGGACCAAAATCCAGGATCTTCCTGCTGAATAGCATTGTCAATTTACCTCCACCAACTGGACCGCAGTGGTTCAAGAAAGCTGCCCACTGCCACCTTCTCATGGGCAACATGAGATGGGCGATAGATGCTGTTCCATCCAGCAATGGTCTCATCCATTGATGTAATTTTTTAAAAAATACTCTAGTTTGAGTCCTGAATGTATGTTAAACAATAAATAGTCAAATGATAAGAGAACGTGTCGAAATAAAATAACATTGAGTGAGAAGAGAGTAGATGGCAGTGATTAAGTGGAGCCATTTCTTACATCTCTGCCTGCAGTGGTCTGCAGCTTGTAAAAGACAATGATGTGAATAACATTTCTCTAAATGAAAACTAAGAGAATGGCTGGTTCCACACAATTAATGACCTGCTAACCAAATGGCACACTTAGAAATTGCATATTTCAAGAAATGTGTTCCTGCAATTTCAATAACACTACTAAGAAAAAGTTAAAGCTTCACTTCTATTTTGTAACTTAGGACTCTGAATAGTGAGATGACAAATATTTAACCAAAGGGTATGATAAATGCTAAATGAAATAAACAACACATGGATCCCATTTTTGTTTGTACTCCTTATTCCTTTAGTTACCCTGGAATGCAGCACCTTTATTCTAATCCAGGTTAAATATTTGTTCGGTAATATCAGTTCCACTGTTTTGATGCAGGAATGTCATTTTAATTCAAGGTAGGCTGGCACTATCATTATTTAAATTTGATATGGGATCCAACAAACATCACAAAGGTGGGCCCAAAATGTCAGCTATACATTGGATCACATCATTGTTTCTGTATGCGAATTTAATAAAACTGTCTAGTGACTGCAGAGTCAGCAGTTCTGCACCACATTACTACACAATATAATGGTGGGGAGCAAAATGTGAGCTTTATAAATATGGTTGTTTAAAGATTTACAACAAAACAGAAAGTAGTTAAAATGTATCTTGTATATGTAACAAAAGGGTCCATTCATTTAAAGAAAACAGAAAATATTATAACATTATTGACGTTAGCCCTAGATATTTCTGTTGATGTGCCATTAATATTGGTGGTTGTTTCAGAAGCTATTGTTTAGAACAAATTCCATGTGATATCACTAGAGGGCTCTGTGACAATGGTTGTAGGTTGGCCGCTCTCAAAGGTAACAAAAGGTATTTTAGCTCACACAATACAGCGGTCTGATTGGTGGACAGGTATCTGATCTTTTACCACTGATGTACTGTGCCACAGTAAAAATGTACAGCTTACACATTTATTTTAGATTCTTACTTGATTTAAAATTTGAAATATGGTTACACTTAGGAAATAAAAGGATGGGAGATGTTAAGCGTGTTCTTGTTTAATAGCAAATTAGTCCTAAATTCATAATAACAGAAAGAATAAAACTGATGTGTTTTGTACATTATCCTAATTTTAAGCACTGATTCTTCCATTTAGGTCAAGTGGGCTGAACAACAAGATATCCATGAAGTGGAAAAAAGAGACAAAG
Source organism: Ginglymostoma cirratum (assembly GCA_024137785.1). Taxonomy (NCBI): domain Eukaryota; kingdom Metazoa; phylum Chordata; class Chondrichthyes; order Orectolobiformes; family Ginglymostomatidae; genus Ginglymostoma; species Ginglymostoma cirratum. The sequence goes on from JAHRHZ010000264.1 coordinate 16,191,871, forward strand.
CTCTTTTGCCTGACCTTCCATTCCTTTCCAAAGAGTATACCCTCAGCTCATTCTTTGAAACACTAGGTAAGTAATAAATACCCAAACTCTGACATACAGATGATATACATTAAGACTTTGCCATCATAAGAGCCATAAAGGTTCATTAAATATATATCTAAAGAAAAGAAAAAAGCAAAGAGTTTTTTCACAATGGTGAAGAAGGAGAGATTTCTTTTTTCCAACAGAGGTTCTTTTTCAATGGAGTTTATGTCTGTTGTTTCAATCCACAGAGTGATTTTTTTCACTAAAAAAATTACATTTAAAAAAACTGTGAAGGAGAGATTGTTCATATATGGAGCTTGTGGCAAGGCCTACAGGTGGGCAGCTCTGGAGTGAGTTTTTTTTTATGATCTGGAGATTGAAAGCTGAATGTTGGATTATTTGAGGACAAGTCTTTTTTTTCATTCAGCTACGTGTTTGATTTCTTTTTAATATTTAAATTTTTCCTTTTTTTTGCATGCTTGATTTTAAATCTGTGGATAAGGAAAGGTAGCTTATTCTATATATAAGGTGCTATTGAGATTTTCTTTTTAGGCTTAATGTCACTGCATACAGAGACACTGAGTGCAATGACTAGTAGATTTAGAGAAGCAATTGCACAGCAATTTGTCAAGATTTAAAAGAATGTTTATTGTAGGGGCTCTCCTGTCAGGGGCACGGATAGGAGATTCTGTGGCGGTGAGCATGAATCTAGGATAGTATGTTGCTTTTCTACTGCAAGGGTTGATGATGTCTCAAAACAGCTGAAGCATATTGTCAAAGGAGAGAGTGAGAAGCTGGAAGTTGTCCCACACATTGGTAGGAATGATATTGTTTGGGGAAAAACTTAAGGCTTTGCAGAGTTAATATAAGAGGTTAGGTAGAAGGTTAAAAAACAGGACATCAAAAGTAGGAATGTATCAGAGATAATAGGAAGTGCAGATGCTGGAGAATCCGAGATAACAAGGTATGGAGCTGGATGAACACAGCAGGCCAAGCAGCATCATAGGACCGGGA
>JAHRHZ010000264.1:16193308-16244417 GCA_024137785.1 Ginglymostoma cirratum
TCCCGGTCCTATGATGCTGCTTGGCCTGCTGTGTTCATCCAGCTCCACACCTTATTATCGAAAGTAGGAATCTCTGGTTTACTTCCAGTGCCAAGTTCTAATGAAGGAAGGAATAAAAGGACAGGGGAGCTGAATCAGTGACTGAAGAGGTGCTGCAGTGTACAGGGATTCAGTTCTTGGAGCATTTGGGATCTCTTCTGGAGTAGAAAAGATCTGTTCAAAAAGGATGGGTTTCACCTGAACCAGAAAGGGACCAATATCCTGGCGGGTAGACTTGCTAGTTCTGTTTGAGGAGCCTGTAACTTTTAGAGACCAGGGTGGGAGCTTCCTCAGTAACAGTGAAAATAGAAAGAAAGGTGAAGGTGGTTCAAATTCAGAAAAGAGCGAGTTAATTGAAAAGACAGACAAGAGCAATACGGAAAATGAAGAAACTCTGAAGAATTAAACTGTATCTGTTTCAATGCAAGAGGTCTTACAGGTGAGGCTGAAAACCTCAGAGTGTGTTTGGATACATGGGACTGAGATGTCTTAGCTATTACAGAAACTTGGCTGACGGAAGGAGAGGCCCGGCAGCTCAATGTTCCAGATTTTAGAAGCTATAGGAAGGGTAGAAAAAGAGGCATGAGAGGAGGGGGAGTGGCCTTTTTGATTAAGGAAAGCATTACTACTGTAATTGGAGAAGGTATTTCTGAGGAATCATTTAGTGAAAATATATGGGCTTAAATTAGAAGTAAGAAAGGGATGATCTCCTTGATGAGATTGTCTGGTGGGGGGACCTAAAGCACAGAGGAAAATTGAGAAGCAAATATGTAGAGAGAGCCCAAATATATGTAAGAATAATAAGGTTGTAACAGTAGGGCATTTTAATTTTCCAAACATTAACTGGGACTTCCACAGTATTAAAGGTTTGGATGGTGAAGGATTGTTAAATGTGTTCAAGATTTTTTTTTTCAATATATAAATATTCCTACAAGAGAAGGAGCAAAACTTAACCTGGGAAATAAAGCCGGGCAAGTGACTAAAGTGTTTGTAGGGGAACAGTTTGGAACTAGTGATCATAATACTATTAGTTTTGAAATAGTTACTGGAAAGTTACAAGTACTTAATTGCAATAAGGCAAAGTTAAAGGGTACAAAGCAAGAACTTCCAAAAGTTGATTGGAGTAGACTGTTCACAGGTAAAGGCACGACTGATAAGTGGGAGGCCTTCAAAAGTGTGATAATGAGAGTTCGGAGGCATTATGTTCCTGCTAGAGTGAAGGGTAAGACTGGTAAGATGAGGGAACAGTGAATGAATAAAGGATATTGAGGTTCTGGTCAAGACCAAAAATGAATTGTACATTAAATATAGACACGTGGGATCAAGTGAATCTCTTGAAGAGTGTTGAGTGTAGGGGCATCCTGAAGGAAATCAGGAAGCTAGAGAGGGGCTATGCAATTGCCAAGGAAGATCAGGTTAAAGATAATTTAAAAATTCTACAAATACATTAAGAACGAGAGAGTAGCTAGAGACATCAGGACTCCTTAAAGATCAATGAGGTTATCTTTGTGTTGAACCTCAGGAGATGGAAGAGTTATTAAATGAATATTTCACGTCAGTTTTTACTGTTGAGAAAGAAACGGAGGCTAGAGAGTGCATGAAAATATTGATGTTTTGAAAGCAGCTCACATTACAGAAGAGGACATGCTGGAGGTCTTAGAAAACATAAAGATAGATAAATCTCCAAGACCTGATGAGTGTATTTCAGGACTTTGTAGGAAGTTAGGGAGGAAATTGCGGTGTCCCTAGCAGAAATATTTTTATCATCCATAAACATGGGTGAAGTAATGGAGGACTGGAGGGTGACTAATCTCATTCCATTGTTTAAGTAAGGCTATAAGAAGAAGCCTGGAAACTATTGACCTGTGAGTCTGACATGAGTGGTGGCTAAGTGGTTGGAGGCATTTCTTAAAAATAGGATTTATATGCATTTGGAGAGGCAAGGATTGATTAAGGGTAGTCTGCATGACTCTGTGTGAGGAAAATCATGTCTGTCAAACTTGATTAAGTTTTTTAACCAAAAAGATTGAAGAGGGCAGAACAGTAGATGTTGTTTGCTTGGACTTCAGTAAAGCCTTTGACAAGGTTGGATCACATGGGATTCAGAGTGAGCTTACTAATTGGATGCAAGATTGGCTTGACAGTAGGAGACAGAGAGTAATGGTGGAGAGTTGTTTTTCAGGCTAGATACCTGTGAACAGCAGTGTTCCACAGGTATTGATATTGGGTCCACTTTTGTTTCTCATCCAAATCATTTATATAAATGACAATATAAGAGGCTTGATTAGTAAGTTTGCAGATGAAACCAAAATTGGTGATATAGTGGACAACGAAGAAGGTTGTCTAAGAGTACAAAGAGCTCTTGATCAATTGGGTCAGTGGGCTGAGGCGTGGTAGATGGAGTTTAATTTGGATAATATGAGGTATTGCATTTTGGTAATACAAACAAAGCCAGGACTTACACAATTAATGATTGGGCCCTGAATAGTGTTGTACAACAGAGAGACCTACGGGTTTAGGCACATAATTCTTTGAAGTTTGCATCACAAGTAGACAGGCTGCTTACAAAGGCATTTAGCACGTTTGCCTTCATTGCTGAGACTTTTGAGCAGAGGAGTAGGGATGCTATGTTGAGGTACAGGATGTTGGTGAGACCTGTTCTTAAGTATTGTATGCAATTCTGGTTGTCCTGTTCCAGAAGGATATTATTAAACTGGAGAAGGTTCAGAAAAGATTTACCAGGATGTTAGTGGGAATGGAGGGTTTGAGATATAAAAATAGACTGGAAAGGCTGGGACTATTTTCAGTGGAGTGTAGGAGGTTGAGGGGTGACCTTATGGAAGCTTATAAAATCATGAGGGGCGTAGATAATGTGCACGACAAGGATCTTTTCCCTAGAGTAGGGGATTTCAAAACTAGGGGGCATTTTTTAAGGTGAGAGGAGAAAGTTTTTAAGGTGAGAGGAGAAAGATTTTAAAAAGTCAAGAGGGGCAACTTTTTATTTTACACAGAGAGTGGTTTATGTGTGGAATGAGCTGCCAGAGAAAGTAGTAGGTGCAGGTACAGTTACAGTGTTTAAAACACATCTGTATAAATTCATGAATTGGAAAGGTTTGGAGGGATATGGGCCAAGCATAGACAGGTGGAGCTAGTTTAGTTTTGGAACATGATTGGTATGGACTAGTTGGACCAAAGGGCCTGTTTCTGTGCTGTATGATTCTATGATTCTATCTTACATTTTTAAATCTAGCCTCTGTTACAGTTTTTCAATGGTGCTGTTATTGTAACACTGATCTGGTTCCAGTTTCACATTGTTCTTGATGTACTTGCAAATTCTTAGGGACAGTTGATGCCTGTCCATTTTCACTCAGTGATCCTCATCTTGAATGTAGCTTCGATGAGTGTCAAATAATTCTCGAGTTTGTACCCAAAACTTTGTTCTTCCATTTTCTATAGTGTCTGGAATTGCACATTTTAACCAGTGCATTTTCACCAGAATTTCAGAATATCGGCTATGTTTTAAATCTTCGTACATAAAATCAGGAATTCCTTTCTTGTGGTTAGCGCATGTTGACTTATACTTCTTTGACATAGTATTTTTAAACTTAATATATTCTCCTCAGATAGCCCTATACTCATTGGAATTTACGAAGATGAGAAGTGATCTGATTGAAACTTCTAAGCTCTTGAGGGGATTAAAAAGAATAAATGCTGGGATGATGTTTTCTCTCATAAGGGATCCTAGAACTGGAGGATACAAATTAAAAATGAGGCTTTGGCTATTTAAGATGGGTTGAGAAGGAATATCTTTTTTAGAGCATTGCTAGCCTTGGAATTCACTTTGACAGAGAGGAGTGGAAGGCTGTAAAATTTACTAATTTGGTATTAATGAAGTCGAAATCCAGCACAAGGTCATAGAGTCTAAGGATAACTTTTTCCACGCAGAGGGTGATGCGTGTATGGAATGAAACGCCAGAGGAAGTGGTGGAAGCTGGTACAATTACAACATTTAAAAGTTTGGGTATTTGAATAGGAAGGGTTTAGAGTGATCTGGGCCAAATGCTGGCAAATGTGACTAGATTAATTTAAGGTATCAGGTAAGCGTGGACAAGTTGGACTGGGGAATGTTTCCATGCTGTACAGTTCTATGGATCATTGAATAGACTGAAGTCTGAGATAGTCAGATTCTTGATCAAGACAGAGTTTAGGGACATGGGGGGATAGAGAAGAAAATGGAGTTAAAGCCACCACCAGGCCAGGCATAATCTTATCAAATGGTGGAACAAACTTGAAGGGCCAAATAGCCAACTCCTTTCTTTTTGTTATCGTCAATAAACAATTGCCTCATTCAGAAAAATATAACAGTTAATTTGTACAACTAATGTACATGAGTTAGATTTTGAGTGTTGTTGTAAGGCTGTTTTCTATGGATGAAAACTTTCTGGATAACCAGTGACTGAGAAGATGGAGAAAGAGCTACAGACACCTGTGATGTTCTGCATTTTGTTGAAGTAGAGGCTCTTTCCACAGTACACAAATCACATATCACTCTTCCCTGAGGTGGGATCTCCCATCAAGCAATCCAGCTGGTTCCTGGCAAAGCTCATATCGCGCGTATTGAAAAGTCTATTGTCAGCCAGGTCTAGGACTGAGAAACCACAGTAACTGAACTGTGACATGAGCATCTTAACTACTGAATATTCTTGGGATGTATAACTGATTTTTTTTTTTTTACCCTGGGACCCATTTCTCTCTCGCACTATTTTTAATGCCCCGGTTAATCCAGATACCACTGGTGATCTGCCTGTTTGATTTTAATATATTCTGCTCTTCGGTTTAAAACAACAACTTCCAGTAATTTATGGAAGCATTTTGGCCCTCCCTGCTACTATGGAAGATGTTATGAAACTTGAAGGAGTTCAGAAAAGATTTACAAGGATGTTGCTGTGTTTGGAGGGTTTGAGCTTGAGGAAGAGGCTGAATAGGCGGGCGCTGTTTTCCCTGGAGTATCGGAGGCTGAGGGGTGACCTTATACAAGTTCATAAAATCATGAGGGACATAAATAGAGTGAATAGCCAATGTCTTTTTCTTAGGGTAGGGGAGTGCAAAACCAGAGGTCATAGGTTTAAGGTGAGAGGGGACAGATTTCAAAAGCAGCTAAGGGGCAAGTTTTTCACACGGAGGGTGGTGCGAGTATGGAATGAGCTGCCAGAGGAAGTGGTGGAGGCTGGTACAATTACAACATTTAAAAGCTATCTGGCTGGGTATATGAATAGACAGGCTTTAGAGGGATATGGGCCAAATGTTGGCAAATGGCACTAGGTTAATTTAGGATATCTGGTCAGCATGGATGAGTTGGACCGAAGGGTCGTCTTCTGTGCTGTACAGCTGACTCTATTTTAACTGAAGCTTTGAAAACAAATGGCAGAGAAGACTAACCCACTAATGTTTTAACTTGAGAACATGAGAAACAGAAGTAAGAATATACCGTTCAACCCTCCAAGCTTGTTCCACCTTTCAATGAGATCGTGACTGAGCTTGTACTTTAACTGCATCTTCCCAGAATATCCATGTATTTCTTCATACTGTTAGCATCCAAAATTCTGTTAGTCTCTGTCATGAATTGAGTATCTGATGAATTTATGTTGCAATCCTTCTAAGGCAAATGTATTTATTTCCCAGTCTGTCAATTTTTTTAAAAAAACTGCTTTGCAGATTTTTTTTTTCTTAACAAGTTAATAACTTTGTTTCATGTTCCATCCATATGTACTTGTCATGTCCTTGTCTAGTTATTTGTCCCCATCACACCTTACTTTTCCACTTAACATTGTGTCATCAGCAAATTTGGATTAAGTAAACATGATTCCCTCATCTTGATGTAGATTGTAAAAAGCTCAGCCCAAGGTATTGATCCTTGTGGTAAGCCACTGATTACAGCCTGCCAACTCATATTTTACCTATGTTTTTCAGTCTGTTAACTAATCCTCAACACTTATATAACTAATTCAATAAACTCGAAAATTATGCAGCATCCTTTTTTGTAACAAATTAGCAATTTTTGTTTTTGAAAATCCAAATATGCTACAAACGATGGTTTTTGCCTTGTCTACCCTTCTAATTACAACCTCAAAAAAACTAACAGGTTTATCAAGTACAATTTCTCTCACAGAAATCATACAAATTACTGAGTTCCCTGATATCACATAGTTTAAAATAAACATGGCGTCTCCTGCTCTGTCTAATTTACATACAGCAGCAATGCTTCTATGCTGAAGAGCAAGTTGACATACTCAGGCCCAGTGTTTTATTTTAGTTTGCCTCTGGTTGCCATACTATGTTCGTGTTGCGGCAGACTATAATCTTGCTGCAGTGCAAACATTTATAATGTTGTTCATAACCTGAATTACCTCAACTGGGTACTCGCATGCTGCTGCCATCGTGAAGGAGATCAGTTTGATTACAGTATTTAAAAGATGATATCAATCCCCTTAAATCTTAGGCCTTGCTGGGAAGAAAAGGAGGCTCTTAGAAATGGTTGCTGATCAATTAAAGTCAAATTGGTTTAGATCTAGGTGGTTTATCTAAAACAGACTGCAGGTCCTCAAAGAACCGGACCAAACTAAAGGAAAATAAACACAAGTTTTGTTTTAAAGAAAGGTATGCAAATTCTGTGTGCAAATTGACTAATGGAATTCCTAATTTATAACACGTTTCAATTTGTTTGTGTTTTGGGCATCACTGGCAAGGCAAATATTTCTTACCCATTCCTAATTGTTTTTAAGAGCAGTTAAGAGTCAACACATTGCTGTGGCTCTGAAGTTACATGTATGCAATGATGCAAGACTTCCTTGCTTAAATATCTGCAGCAATCAATCATGGGTTCATGGTCAACTTTATTCAGTCTAACTTTCAAATCCAGACTTTTAAGAAATAATTGAATTTAAATTCTGTTGGCTGCAGTGGTCCGATTGAACCAGCACCCCCAAACATTATCCTGGACCAATGGATTACTAGTCCAGTGATGACATCACAGTGCTACCAGTTCCCCATCTTCAAAATGAGCTCATTGGCTGCAAAGCACTTTAGGCCCCTGAGGTTATAGAAGATGCTATCGAAATTCACATATGTTTTCTTTTAAAACCGGGAATGATCTACCAAGTTCGAAAGTAAAATTGGCATGAATTTAAAAAAGGGAACAAGACAGAAGAAAGAAGGACCAGACAAAAATTTACAGTGAAAGCACAGCGCTGCAGATACCGGAAATCTGAAATAAGAACAAAACATTCTGGAGGAACTCAGCAGATCGGGCAGCATCTATGGAGAAGGGAACAGAGTTAATACTTCAAGTCTGATATGGCTCGTTGTCAGATGTAGTACTTACAATATCATACTAGATAATAACTACTGTTAATTTACGGTGATAATTATACACGTAACATATAAGAAACCTTACAACTAAAATTTGAGAGTTGTTTTTGAAATAGCCAGCCTAAGAAGACTGATATTCACTGGGAGTGGGTGACACATTTTCTTATTCTCAACTGAATGTAAAATTAAACTCCAGGAGCTTGATGCAGTCACTTAAGGGAATGACCTCATCGTGTTGTCGATCGGCACTATGTATAGACATAAGACATGTGCATACCATGGCAACAACATCCTTTTAGATGGCAAGAAATTTTCCTTGTCTGATTTATAGTGATGTAGTAAAAGTGTCAGTGTTGCAATGCATAAAACATTACTGGAAATAGAATTATGATATGCTAACATCTGAGTCGCTCACAATACTTTAAACCCCAAAATAAATTCAATTAGGCTTTAGACACGTTTAACTTGGTTTGGATCTTTAAGTAAGATTCTGATTCTCCAGTGGCCAGTTATCCACAGAGTCCTCGCAGAGTCAGCTTTGTCTTCAGAGCTGATAAATGTGCTCCACTGTGCGGCTTTCAAACTTTTGACTGGAAGCCAAAAATTTGGATTTTGATGCAGCTTGCATTTCTCTCGTGTGGTGCGAAAGTATTTTGCCAAGTTTAATGATCATGTTTGAAATCTGTTACCTCATCCCCAAGAATCTACAGCCACGTTTGTTAATGTTTGACAAGAAGAACCATGAAACATTGTGTCTTTACTGAAGTGTGAAAATCACAGAAGCAGAGCAAGCCAATAAAAGGAAAACAAAATGAGAGAAAGGAACAATGAATAAGGAAGGCTAAAGCTCTGTAAATGCAAAGAACAACATTTCAATACAATTAATGTCAATGGTCAATGCACCACTTGAAGAATTGATCATCTTATTTGACTTTTTATTTTTAGAACAGTCTTCTCACCTCCAAGTTGATTTTTAACTTTTATCACCTAGTGTCAAGGGAGTAGTAATGGCCTTTGATGGGTTCTGTGGCCTTCCTTCCCAGTTAACCCCATAATGATCTACAGCATCATTTTCAAAGAGGTCCACCACAGGGTGCCTGAATGCAGAAACAGAGCTATTTCAAGATTCAGATCAGGGCTTTAAGTAAACAATTGCCATTTTAATTTTTAATGGTTTGTGCATAATGCATGCTCTAATGTGAGGAGGCACTGCAAGGACAGGTTTGATATTTTTGTGGGATAAGGAACAGGCATGCTATTTCAGGCACCAAAAAATAATCTGGGCTATTGTCATTTTCCACCCACCATCACTTGCTGAATTCTTTCTGTGAGCCAGAACGGCATGGTATTGGTAAGGTTTCAATCTGGAAAGCTGCATTGGGATGTTCAGTTGGCACACCACAGCTTGTCGGCCTCATGCTGAAAAGTTGACCAATCAGAACCAGATTAATTGAGTAGATAATAGAGTTGGTGGTCTTGGAAAATGGTTAGTATGGTGGGAGAATGCTTACATGTAGCAAACAGTTGTTAAAAGAAAAATGCACCACATAAACACCATACGCAATGATGTACCAGTTTTGAGAACAGAATGGGGAAAACACCCCAGCAACTACACGTGCATACATGCTGCAGAAATTGTTAGGGAGAGCTAAGTAATACCCCTTCCAGTAAATGTATGATAAAGATAGATAACAGAAGGACATTTCCTCTCGACATGTTGATAGCAAAATCATTGCAGTACATGCTTTCCAAATACCTTCTTTTTTTTTTAGAAATACTGCATAGCAGAAGTTTTCACAAAGGCATTTACTATGTCTCTAACATAGCAGTGAGAGGAATTTATTTCCTTGCAATTTAGGTTTCAGAATTATACAGTCATATTGTGTGGAAACAGACCCTTCAGCCCAACTTGTCCGTGCCAACCAGCTTTCCTAAACTGAACTATTCCAATGTGCCTGCATTTAGCCCATATCCCTCTAAACATTTCCTATCCATGTACCTCTCCAAATATCGTTCAAATGTTGTAATTGTACCCACCTCTACCATTTTGTCTGGCAGCTCATTTCACATATGCATCACTGCCTGTGTGAAAAAAGATGCCCCTCAGTCACTTTTAAATCTCTCTCACCTTAAGCCTATGTCTTCTAGTTTTGGACTCCTCTACCCTGGGAAAAGAACTTTAATATTCACGTTATCTATGCCCCTTCTGATTTTATAAACCAGTGTAAGGTCACCCCTCAGCCTCTGACACTCCAGGGGAAAAAGCCCCAGTCTAACCAGCCTCGCCTTTATACCTCAAACCCTCCAGTTTCAGGAACATCCTTGTAAATCATTTTTATACTGTCTCCAGTTTAATGACATTTTTTCTATAGCAGGGTGACCAGAATTGTACGCAGTACTCCAAATGTACATTTTCAAGAGAAAATGGTTTTGCACATTTTGTGTTTATCCTGAAAATATTCATTCCATATTCAGAATAGTGCATAAGGTGTCAGTAGCTGTGATTTGATAATTTAGTTGTAGAACGAGCTAATTCCACCTACCCACCACAACCTCTGCCTCTGCATGTACCTCAGGGTGAATGTACCTGCAGGGTATTGAGTAGTTGAATGCTTTACAAGCTTTCCAGCATATTTTCATTTGAGAGATGACATTCTCATTTCTGTGTAATGACTTAGAATTTATATATATGTTACAATTTGAGTTTCCCCAGTACATCACCTTCACATTGACAGCAGTGAGACAGTCTCATAGATCCAAACCTCCCATGCACCAAAACATTTAACCTTAGGCAAGGGGTAAATGGATTAACATGGCACCTGATTAACAATTACCCTTTGACTGAAAATTTTCACCTGGGAATAATAGGCTGTCCACTGTGCATTTTGATCAGCAAGAAACTAAACCCCTACTGGGCGCAAAATGAAGAAGTGCGCCCTGGCTCAGTCCCACAGTCTGCCTTCCTTCACTCCCTACTCCTGCTCTCTCGCAACTCCTTTCTCGTTCCCTTGTCTTTTCTTTATTAATCTATCGATCTAGCTATCTGCCTATCTCTCTGTCTGCCCACCCCCACTTTACTCTTTATGTACCTCCATTCCTCCATTATGTCTAGGATTCTAAATAAGGTGAACATTGGACATGGTCGTAGCTTTTCATGTGCAGTGCGAGTAAATGCTGATTCCTCCACTGCATCATGGTGAGTCAGAGGATGTGGTATTTTACAGCATGCTGGATTACTCAGACAGTAACCCTCCCTTGACATGGAAATGAGGGCTCATCATGCTTTAAATTCCAACTTTTCTATATTATAGAGCAAAACTAGTAAAATTAAACTAATTTCTATTAAATTCTTTACCAAAGGGATTCTGATTCTCTGAGGGTGCAGAAGGTTATGATGATTATAACAAGTAGGGCAAGTGGGGTTGAACCATGTTTAAAACACATCTTAAACAGTATCTCTTTGAATATTATTTAGGACACTCCTTGTAATAGCTTCTGCTTAGCGTTCCTTGTTCCCTTTCACCTCATTGAAGTGCCTTTTGGTTTTTTTTTCTCTCCACTGTTATTATAATATTGCATAATGCAAGGTTTCAATAAATTTTCAACATTATATCACAGGAGTGAGGCACTAGTGACTTCGTTCTTTCTCCAGTGGTTTATTATATGTCGGAAAGATGTTTTATAAAATCTATTCTGGGGAAACAAATGGCGCCAATAACAATTATTCAAAAGAAGGGCCAAACTGTAATTTAGCCAAAATCATCAATAATGTTCACTTGTCCATTTGACATTTCATTAATTTGTTCGGATTCTTATGCCCCGGACTGCTTATTTCTACCACTTTCCATGTAAGAGAGCATGTGATGTAACTAATAAACTGGCCTACTGTAGAGCCATAGAGTCGTACAGCGCAGAAGTAGATCCTTTGGTCCAACTCGTCCATGCCAACCAGATAAACTAAATTAATCGGGTCCCATTTTCCAGCGTTTGGCCCATATTCCTCTCAACCCTTCCTATTCATGTACCCATTAAGATGCCTTTTAAAGAGTCATAGAGTTGTACAATAACAGGCAATTCTTGGATGATAGTGTAAGGTCTGGGTGGAGGTTAGATAGACCTTAGGATTAGGGTAAAAGTTCGGCACAACATCATGGGCCGAAGGGCCTGTACTGTGCTGTATTGTTCTATGTTCTATGTTCTATGTTCTATGTTCTATCATTGGATTACTCTTTGTATAACAGTGTTGTATAATGTTTACAGCCCAAAACCAGTGAAGGCAAATATTCTTTCTAAATTCAGTATTTCACCTCCACTGCCTTAGTATCATAGCTAGAAAATTCTGAAAAGGAAAAGCGAGGACAGTGCTGAGATATTTAGCTGTGGAGTGGGATCAATGATGGTGGTAGTTGGGACAGGGGAGGATGGGAGGTTGATAGCATTGTTGGTAGACTTAAGCAGGAAACGTCTCACGCCGCATCTCCACTCTCTGTTGATGGACTGGATATCTGAAGACTATACTGCCACTCATAACAGAATTTTGGGACCAGGAGTCTTGGCACATCAGCATACAACTGAAACAAGAAAGCAGAGACAATCTGCTTGCCTAATATATCTAATTACCTATATGAGTGCTCTTCTTATTGAAAAAAGTACTGCAATTTCAGGTGTGTGTTGCTGTCAAGCTTGGAGTGAAATTAATAATTGTCCATTACTGGCTTTGGCTCTCTGCTCATTACAGCAGAGAATTGAAAAAGCACGTTAAAATGGTTACATCACGGTACTGCTTGCTGAGGATTTAATGCAACTCAATAACAGTGGGCAGGTGCATCCATGTGATTCCCAGTCTGCAAATTAACCCTTTCCCTCATCATTGTAGGAGAGATTAAAGACTCCATGCCCTATATCAGAGGTTGGTTGAAGAACCATCCGAAGCTGTAGTTGTACAAAACCCTACGGCAAGTTTCTCCTTGGTTGGGAGCCCTATTTATACAACCACCCACTCAGCAAGGGTCAGCGTGTAGCACAGCAAGATCTGGCTTAGGAGAAAAAGAAGAAAAAAAAATGCCCTTACAACCACTGCTTTCAGATCGGAGTGTGCTTCACAGCCAATGGATTTCTTTTCAAATACAGTCACTGTTGTACTGTGAGCAAACACTGGCAACCACTTGCACTCAGCAAGCATCCACAAACACCAAATGAGAAAAATGATGGTGTGTTTGAGGAATAAATATTGGTTTTGAATGGTGCGACATCTATTACATCCACCTGAACAGACATATGGGGCTTTGGTTTGACATCTCATCTAAAAGTCACTTCCCTCATTGCAGTGTACCCAACCAACGTGGCATTTAAACATTGTTATTCAGAAATCTGTGTGATATCATCAGTCAAACAGAACATTGAGAAATAATTTTGAAGGAAGAAAACATTTGCTATAACATTAAGATTTTTGTAAGCCATCACTACTGCATTTCATGCACTCATTAAACCAAGCTGCCACACCAGCAGCTTCTGAGAATGAAACACTTAATTCAAATGATATGCCATTTCAGATTTTAAAAAGAACGACAAAATACAATCAAAATTAGTACATTATTTCCTCTAGTTTTCTTTATCAATAATGTACGTTGATGCAGAAATTATAGAATAAACACATCATGCCAATTGCCACGATAGCAGCTCTTGGCATCAGCCATCTCTGCCAGCATGTAATTAAGAGCAAGAATTAGTTGAGGTAGTTTCCTTTGTTCATTCTTTGACTATGCCCTGTCTAATAACTAGTGGTAGAGGATACGCTATTGGACAGTTTTTACTTTTACAGATGAGGCACTACTTTAAGTTAAAAGTTCATTGTTTATTGCATCACAGCACTAAGTACAACTAAATTACTCATCAGAAATAATTACTCGGACCCTCAGGAGCTGTTCAGAATACATTTCGAACCTGCAAAGACTTGTGTAGAACACTTCTAACACTAGCTAATAGCTGCTTAAATGTCCCTAATGAGGCCGACTCCACTACCCTCTCTGGCAATGCATTCCACGCCCTGACCACTCTGAGTAAAGAACCTACCTCTGATGTTTCCCCTATATCTACCTCCACTCACTTTAAAACTATGCCCCCTCATAATAGCTACCTCCACCCGAGGAAAAAGTCTCTGGCTGTCCACTCTATCTGTACCTCTGACCATTTTGTACACCTCCATCAAGTCACCTCTCATCCTTCGTCGTTCTAAAGAGAAAAGCCCTAGCTCTCTCAACCTTTCCTCGTAAGACCTTCCCTCCATTCCAGGCAACATGCTGGTAAATCTCCCCTGCACCTTTGCCAACACTTCCGCATCTTTCCTGTAATGAGGTGACCAGAACTGGACACAATAGTCCAGATGTGGCCAAACCAGGGTTTTGTATAGCTGGACAGCTTCACAGCTCTTGAACTCAATTCTTCTATTAATGAAAGCTAACACACCATTATGCCTTCTTAACAGCTCTGTCCACCTGGGTGGCAGCTTTCAGATAGAACAGAAGAACGGTACAGCACAGGAACGAGCCCTTCGCCCCACGATGTTGTGCCGAACATGAAGCTAAATGAAGCAGATACTATTATGACTTTTAAAGGACATCTTGACAAATACATCAATAGGATGGGAATAGAGGGATACGGTCCCTGGAAGGATAGGGGGTTTTAGTTGTCAGGCAGCATGTCAGTGCAGGCTTGGAGGGCCGAAGGGCCTCTTCCGGTGCTGTAATTTTCTTTGTTCTTTGTTCCTTGTTCTAATCGCTCCTGCCTGCCCTTGGTCCAAATCCCTCCATCCCTTGCATATTCACGTGCTTATCTCTCAGTCCCTTAAATGCCCTTATTGTATCTGCTTCCACCACCACCCCTGGCAGTGCATTCCAGACTCCTACCACACTCTGTGGGGGGAAAAGAACCTTGATCTTCAAGTCTCCTTTGAACTTTCCTTCTATTATTAAACATTTCAACTTTGCGAAGAAGATTCTGACCGTCAACCATGTGTATGCATCTCATAACTTTATAGATTTCTATCAAGTCTCCTTTCAGCCTCCCGCACTCTAGAGAAAACAACCAGAGTTTTTCCTGGCCTCTCCTTCTGGCTCATATCATCTAATCCAGGCAGCATCCTGGTAAACCTCTTCTGCACCCTCTCTAAAGCCTCCGCATCCTTCCTGTAATGTGGTGACCAGAATTTAATGCAATACTCTAAGTGTGGCCTAACCAAAGTCCTATAAAGCTGCAACATGACATCTTGACTCTTCTACTCAATTCCCCTACCAATAAAGGCAAGCGTGTGATACGCTTTCTTTACCACCCTATTTACTTGTGTGGCCACTTTCAGATACATGTACTTGAACCCCAAGATCTTTCTGTACATCAGTGCTGTTCAGAGTCTTGCCCTTAACTGTATACTTTTCATTAACATTTGATCTCCCAAGACGCAGCACCTCATACTTACCCGGATTAAACTCCACCTGCCATTTCTCCGCCCACATCTGCAACTGATCTATATCCCTCAGTCTCCTTTGATAACCTTCTACACAATCCACAACTCCACTGATCCTTGTATCGTCTGCAAACTTACTAACCCACCCATCTACATTTTTATCGATCCCATTTATATATAATCACAAACAGAGGAGGTCCCAGTATGGATCCCTGCAGAACACCACTAGTCACGCACCTGCAGCCTGAAAAACACCCTTCCACCATTGCCCTGTCTTCTACAGGCAAGCCAGTTCTGAATCCACGTGGCCAAATCACTATGGATCCCATGCATCTTAATCTTCTGGATGAGCCTACCATGAGGGGCCTTGTCGAAAGCCTTACTAAAATCCATGTAAACAACATCCATTGTTCTACCCTCATTGATTACCTTTGTCACCTCCTCAAAAAATTCAATCAGGTTAGTAATACATGACCTGTCCTGCACAAATCCATGCTGACTGTTCCTAATTAGGACGTGCTTTTCCAAATGCCCATAAATCCTATCCCTAAGAATTCTCTCTAATAACTTCCCAACCACTGACGTGAGATCCAACAACACTTCTCTCTTGATCTCAAAATGCCCTAACGTGTTAGCACACTCCACACAAATCTTACTATCCTCAATATCCTTCTCCTGGGTGAATACTCCTTCAGGATCTCACCCACATCCTCTGCCTTCAAGCACAAGTTCCCTCCTTTATCCTTGAGTGGTGTCATCACTAATTTTTAAATTAAAATTATGGTGTCAACTGATACAACGATAAATATTACAGAAAGGACAGCATTAAGTAAAACCTCACCTTGCATACACAAAACAAATTAAGGGGAAGTGTATGCAAAAGTGAAAGGCATTACTTACCTCTAACTGCATGCAATTGTGGTAGATGTTCAGGGAAAAAAATTGTTATTCAGTTACAAATAATAAATTTTCTATTATAAGGTAGCGGTGGAGGTTAGATAGACCTTAGGCTTAGGGTAAAAGTTCGGCACGTCGTGGGCCGAAGGGCCTGTACTGTTCTATGTTCTAAATAAATTACTTTGAAAAGATTTTAATACGAAGGCAGTTTGTCATGTTCTGCAGACAAAATATAGAAACCGTTTTCCCTTCCAAAGTTTAAAACTGATTTTGTAAGAAACTGACAATGTGCAATAGTTTGCACTTCCAAAATTCACAGGAACATCTCCAGAAATTGTGACAGACTCACTGTGTAACATTGACTTCTTTTTAAAACGATGCACTGCAAAATGTATGTGTAACTTAAATAAAAGTAAGCTTTGCAAATAGCAAAGTGCAATCTCAATAGCTTTTAAAAACACTAGTCTGCAGCTGAAAATAAAAATATATACCTGTATCAAATTCAATTATTTTTGTTTAATTCTTTTTTACCATTATTTCTTTATGGGTGATAGTTGCATCCTTTGAGAGCATTGCATTTCTGCACAGTATTAAAATCTATTTTATGTTTAATATCTAAATGTATGTTTAATGCATTTTCTCTCTCTAACCATAATTCATCTGGGTCTTTTCCTTGTACATACTATAAGAAACTGGCCTTGGGAATACTCTAAGCTACAAAAAGCCTCTATTAGAGTTTTGGGCACAGGAGAGAAGCAGAGATCTCTTCATATTCATCAACTACAGATTCATAGTGCTTTCTGTTTGTGTTGCCATTTCCTAGTGGAACAGTGATATTTTATTTGGCTGGTTCACGATTTGTGTGCAATTGGGAACATTTTTCTTATTGGAATGGAACTGAGGAAAGAATTTTTGTGTTTATTTTTCTGTGTTCTCTATTTGAAAGACTGGATGTCAAAACCACATTAGTTATTTATGATTGTACAGCAGAAATAATTCATGGCACACATGGACACATATCAACAATATGTCCCCTCCCTTCCCTTACTGTAAACTGTTTGATCGTTACCTGATAGGTTTTAATATTTCGTCTTTGCAAAATACATTGTTTAAAAATCAGGTTTCTGGCTACAGTGTGCAAGCTCCTTTTTCACAGAAAAGAACATATTTTTAGTAATTTATCTGTACCTCGACAAGACCTCTTTGATCAGCAATTGCTGAAGAAAAATATATGTGAATTCTATTTAATTTGAAACTCTGCATGTTCTGGCCAACTTGTTTCTGATTCTTAATTTGATGACAGTATTTCTTAAACTTTGATCATGGTCCTTTCATCTCTGAGATTATTACTTTTTATTCTAATATAATGCACATATCAATCACATTATACAGTTGTTCATTGATTTTTTTTTTTCATTAATGTTTCACAAACTATATACCTATTAAGTCCTGTTTTCGCTAGCTGAGGAATGTTACAGTTGTTAAAAAACGAAATTTATGTTCCAAGATGTCTTTTGTTTATTGAATGACATCCAAAAGAACCTGTACTAGTAGACAACTTGAAAAGGTGATTCACTTAAGTAGGAAAGGTTTTGTAAATGTCACCGTTGTTTAGTTGGTAAAGACGTGACTACATTTGCCATAGAATCAGGCTGGTTTGCAGTTTGTTGTACACATTTTGCTAAGTTGGCTGATCTGAACTTGGATATTGGAATTGCCATCAGATCCAAATAGAACACATGGCAAGGTGTATAGACTGGAGCTTAAATGTACAAGGAAACAGTGGTGGATTGTGTGCGGGTAAAACTGATACAGGTAGATTTTAGCGCATGGGGGATGAGAGGTCATCCATTTTGGACTAAAGAATTGAACTGAATATTTCTTTCTAAATTTCAAGAAGTTGCAAATGGTGTATATTAGGGGTTCCTGTATACCAGTCATCAAAATGTAGTTGTCAAGTATGAAAATTAATCAAATGATAATGCATTGTCAGTTTTCATTTACAGAGTGCTAGAATGTAAAGAGGGAGGAAGTGTGACCAGAGCTATACATCTGAGTTATGTGTGCAATTCTAGGCATCACATGTTAGAGAGCATATATAGAGTATAATATATTGACAAGAATGCTATCTGTGATTCAAAAGGTTAAATTATGTCAAGATTTGACTTCAAACTCAGCCTGTAATCCCCAAGATATAGAAGATTAAGGCATGCTTTGCTTGAGATTTTAAAGATTTAAAGAGTTCTTAAGATACAGCATTATTACAGCACTGCAGAACGAGGTCTGTTTTGCCCATTGTGTATTCACTGTCTGTCCAAATGAGCTATTGACTTAATGCCATTCTCCTGTACTTTCCCTACAACCCTATACACGGTCCCTTTTGAAATAACAGTCTAACTCGCTTTTGAATGCATCAATTGTTTCTGCCTCTACCACACACTCAGACAGTGCATTCCAGACTCTAACCACCCTCTGCATGAAAAAAAGCTTTTTCTCATATCACTTTGCAGATGCGTTTAATCTGCGATCTCTTGTTCTGAACCCTTTCATGAGTAACAAGTATTTTTCCCCCCATCTACTCTGTCCAGACCTCTTTACGATTTTGAATAATTCTATGAAATGTCCTCTTAGCCTTCTCTTCTCCAAGGGAAACAGTCTTAATTTCTCCAATATATCTTCATAATTGAAGTCCCCAGTGGGTTTTACAATTGATAAAGATGAGTACGGGGATTCCTGATCTAAAAACATTTGACTTATGAAAGCTCATACTTATAAATGTGATATGAGATTGGAGTAATTTTAAAGATCCAACATTAGAACACTTCCTGTAATTAGGAACAGCTCCCTTGTATTTTCATGCATCATGTTCAGACTTGCATACAAGTTGATTGCCAACGGACTCAAGAACAGAATCCATTCGCAACCCAGCAATATTTGGCTGTCTGTGCACAACACCAGGACAGATGGACTGCATCATAAATCCCTTCTGCATTCTCCAACTCTTCACTCTCTTCACATCCTTCCTCAAGTGTAGTGCCCCAAAATGGATACAATACTCTGGCTGAAACCGAACTAGCATTTTGTACAAATTCAACATAACTACCTTACTTTGGTATTTTATGCTCCTATTAACAAATCCTAAGTCGTCGCTTGCTTTATTAATCGCTTACTGAAAATACCCTGCCATTTTAATGATTTAGGTATGTGTATATATATTTTCTGGATCCCCCCCCCCTTTAAATTTGTGCCCTGTATTTTACGTCATATTTCCATGTGCTTTCTTACAAATTGAATTACTTCACATTTCTCTGCATTGAAGTTGTTCTGTTAGATGGCCACCCATTCCACCGAGTTGTTTTTGTCCTGTTGAAGCTCTACACTGTCCTTCTTTTAGTTTAAAATGCTTACAAGTTTTGTATCATTCACAAATTTTGAAATCGTGTCTTTTCCTGGCTTCCTTTTTTTTTTATTGACTACCAGTATCATTTTGTGCCTCCTCTATGCTTCTTTAATTTGCCTTTTTGCCTCCCATCTGAACCTTCTATATTCAATGTAGATCTTCATTGCATTTTCTGTTTAATATCTGTCACAAACTCACTTTTCTTCTTCATTTCAATTTCTGTCTCTTTTGTCATCTGGGAAACTTTGGATTTGGCTGCAGTTTCTTTCCATTTGAGAGGATTTTGACTACACCAAGACCATCTCCTTGTCAGTATCCCATTGTTCAGCTACTGTTTCTCCTGCCAAACATTAGCTTCAGTTTAATCAGCCCTGATCCATTCTTCCCCATTTGATGTTGTCTTTCTTCCAGTTTATTGTTCCTGCTGTACATTGTTCAATGTCATTATGCATAATCAGCCTAAATCTAATGATATGACCACTCTACTCTAAATTATTTCTTGACACCTGATCAGTTTGGTCCACTCATCCCCAGGAACCAGGTCCAGCAACATCTGCCTTTTTTTTGTTGGATTGACGTATACTGCAGCCAAAAATTTCCCTGAAGCACTCCAGGCACTATTGCCTTTCTCTGTTCTTACACTACTCTTACTTCAGTGTATATATGGCTAATTAAAGTTCCCATTGTGGCTACTGCATAATTTTTGCATTTCTCTGTAATTTCTTTGTGAATTTGTTCATCTACATCTCGAATTGGCCTCGAATTGACTACACCAAGCAATGTAATTGTATCCATTTTGCTCCTTAGCTCTTGTCAAATAGATTCTGTCCTTTGGCCCTCTGGGACATATCTCTTTCTCCAACATTGTATTGCTCACCTTAACCAATATTGTCAACTCTCCCTGTTTACTTCATTTCCTAAACATCCTGTATCTGGGACTATTCAATACCCCTTTAAGCCAGGCTTTTTGATGTTGTTACAAAATCACATTTCCACATGACAATTTCTGCCTCAACTGGTGAATCATCTTTACACACTCCATGCATTCACATGCAAGCAGTGTAACTCTGATTTATTATGTTCTCCTTTATTCTGACCCCACCTATTAATTTAGGTAGCTCAATAATAATTTCTCTCCCTGCATTCAGTGTGTAAAAATATTTCTGTTTGGTATTAGTTTGTAAGTCTTTAACTCCTCCCAATTGCATTAGCAAATCACCCAAAAGGAATTCTGCCCTGATTCTATTCATGTGCACACCATCTTGCCCCCAGCCAGTCCCAATATTCCAAGAATCTGAAGTGCCCCTCCACCCCAATTCCCCTGACACGCCGTTTTTTCTGGCCATTCACTCATCTGCTTTATTGTTCTAATGCCATGGTCACATGTGCCTTGAACTGGGAGCAATCTGGAGATTTCTACTTTGGCTGTGTTGCTTACTAATTTCTTACCTACTCCCAGATGTCTGACTGCAGCACCACATCCCTCTTTCTGCTAATGTCAATGAAGCCAATATGCATCATCACTGTTGATTGATATTCATGTTATACCCCACCCAGGGTCCTGTGCAGTTACTCAGTGACATCCTTGATCCAAATAAGGAAAGCTGTACACCATCCTGGATTCATGTCTGCAGGAATACTCCTCTATCACCTTAACTGATGAATTACCTGTCATGTTGCTCCTGCAATATTCCTTGTCCCCATCGAGAGAGCTGAACCGTTCATGATGCCATACCCTTGACTCCAGCTGCAGTCGACAAATGAACCATCACTCGTATCAGAATACTGGTTGGACTGCGGTTGTACTCGTCGGACTGCTACACCTCTTCCCTATTCTTTTAGACTTTTTGGTGGTCACTCATACCCCATCTCTCTGTAAGCTGTTGCGCTGCAAGGTGGTCACATTTTTGAACATGTTATCCATGAAGTTCTCAATTTCATGGATGCATCATAGTAAATGCCAACTGCTGTGGAATTGCTGAAAGCCAGAGCTTGATTTGTTGCAAGTGACCATGTTTCTTGCAGAAATGGTTATCCAAGACGTAAAAGTATCCTTGAATCTCTGTATAGACATGATGCACACATTCAAAATTGTGTGCATTGATCTGTGAATGCATATTACTTTACACATATTAATGAAGGTTTACCAACACTAATAAACCCTACTACTATGAATACACCTTAATAATGCTTAATGCATCTTATTAGTAATAATAAATTTGAAGTAAAAATACAAAATAGGACTCGACTGTTATTCACACTGTCTTTAAAGTTTATAAGACAGAATGAATAGTAAACAATCACCAACAAATTAACCCATCCCCCTCCCAACACCGTGCATCCATGTTATGTTGCACTTTGATATATATTTCTAAATGTGGACTCTAAATGTGAACCTGCAAATTAGAGAAGCAACCAGAGCTGTAAGGCTGCCTTGAACTCTCATTCTGACCTCTCCTGTTTGACCCTGAACACACTGTCAGAGAGGAAACTATTAAAGCGTATGGAACAATGGAAGGTGAATGGTGTCAGTAGGCTAACCTGATCTTGGTGAGCAATACAGACTGGCATGGCTAACAGGTGAATTACTATATACCAATGTAGTTAGACTAGAAAAGGTAAAATTCTTCAATACTTCTATTCCTGTTTTTGGATTCTGGTTCGGGAAAGCATACGTGTAGATGTTGGTGAGGCCAGAAGCTGACTTGTGTCTGTACAGTAAGATTGTTAACTGACATGGAGAATGACCATTAAGATCATGGAAGACTTTCTAGATCAATACACATGTAATACAGCATGAATCCGTGTATTCTGGCATGGATGAAAAAAATTGAAAGGAGAAAGAAATTAAGATCCTATCATTTTATGTGATCTAGGTTTCAATAAATGCTCAGCATTTTCAGAAAAATTTAGAAGTCTAGGATTACTTTGGCAAAGGTACATGTGTGCATGTACCTTTTGTGTCACAAGCAGTTAATTTATGTAAATTTTAAATGGTTTTGTGAACTGCCACCTTCAGCTATTTGTGCCTGTCTACCCCAGCTCTCCCTGGTCCTGCACCCCCTGTAGAATCACACTGTTTATCTCATACTGTTTTGGGTCTTCCATCATTCAGAAATTTATTTCCGGTTTCTGTGCATGAAATTTCAGCTACCATATGTCCACCTATTCCACCAGCCTGTGATCAATCCTGTTGGAATACATGACCTCCTTAGTGTTCAGTTGTTCCTCAATACCATTTCCACAGATTATCTTTTTTTCGTAAATTGCTTCCAAGAGTCCTAGCAGAAGGACCATACCTCCTTCAGCATCCCACCAATGGGCCTTCAGCTCACAAACTGCTTTCCTTCTGATTTTATTTCTCGTCCGATGTGACAATGTCAAGGCTGTGATTTGCTTTCTGGTTGGCAGGGACATAGCCCATGTCCAATTATGAACTTTTAGTCTTACACTGATCAAGTGGTTTAGACTCTTTTGAGAGAGTTAGCACGCCCGGACAATGTACTCTTATGTTCTGCCATTTTTCACAATGACTATGAGATCTGTCGTCTTCAATCTGATTTTTCTTTTCCTTGCTTTCAACCTTCGACTTTTAGATGACCATATTCACAACATGTTTTATTCCTGCAAGTCAGTAAGTGAAGTTTGGAACAGCAGTCAACTTCCACAGGCGTACACTTCCTGACCCAACAGCCATTGCTTTAATTTGTGTATTTTTTTACATGTGGGTTCAACTGAAACACCAGTTAATATGCATATTTTTGTCATCTACAAATATTGAAATGGAGCCACATGCACCCAAATCCAAGTTCTTGGACCCCTAGAAATATCAGTTCATAAAGCATCCAATCAATCCTGCACTCTGTCTCCTTTAGCCAATTTCATATCCATACTGCCAGTGTCTCTCTTTTACCCATGGGCTTCAAGCTTGCTGACATGCCTACTGTGGCAATTTATGTAAACAATTTTGGAAGACCATATACACCATGTCCATTCTCCCAGTCCTCTCATCGTTAATCTCAGTTGTTAGTTAACCACAACTTGCTTAACAAATCAATGGTGGCTTTCCTTAGTAATCCATTCTCACCTAAATGACACTGATTTTTTTTCTCAGAACTTTTTATAGTGAAAGTACTTTACTGTCCATTTTAAAACAAAAAGTGCTGGTAGGGAATCGATACCAGCATGTTCAACATTTGTATGGTAATAGGACACTGTCCTTTCTAGTTTATATGATTAAAGAAAAATATTTTGTTTGCCCAGTGGGAAAGTTGTGAATTTTTAAAATTCTGGGACATTTTAATAGCAACAGAAATGTGTCAGTTCATTAAAATATTTTTAACGTTATTTGGGAAATCCTTTTTTTTTGCTAAATTTGAATCCCAAGAAGAGAGAAATGACTAATATTTCTGTGTGGTTTCCAGATCGAGAAAAGCATGATACTATTCCCGCAGCAATCTTCAATGTGTTGAACTCCGAACATAAAGATCAAAATGCACTGCAGTTCAATGATCCAATGTGGCCTGCACAATGGGAACTGGTAGGTACTTTATCACCAGTTCATTCATTTCTTCTTGAAATAAAATCTAATAATGAGTTGGTAGGATGTGATGAGTGGTGTCTCATAGGGCCTGTGCTGTGGCCTCAACATTTTACAATTTATATCAGTGACTTAGCTAAGTGTAGTGAAGGCTTGGTACCTAAATCTGCAGAAAACACAGGACTTAGTAGGAAAGTATGGACTGAAGAAGAGATAAGGAAGTGGTAGATGGATGTAGGTAAGTTGAGTGACTAAGCAAAAATCTCTCAGATGCAGTATTATTTGGAATTGTTCTCTTTGGAAGAATGTAAAAGTAGAATTTTACCTTAACAGAAAACTACAGTAAATTTTTGAGGTGCAGAGTGATCTAGGTATTAGAGTGCCTGAGTGGCAAAGTTAGTGTACAGGTCCAGCATGTTATCAAAAAGGCTAATGGAATGCTGTCCTTTATTACAAGAGGAATTAAACATAAATGTAAGCATGTTCAGTTATACAGGGTATTGATGAGACTATATCTTGAGTACTGTGTGCAATTTGGTCTCCTTATTAAGGAAGGATAGAAATGCATTGGGAGGGCACTTGTAGCACAGTGGCTAATGTCTCTGCCTCTGGATCAGACAGTCCAGGTTCAAGTCCCATCTGTTCCAGATGTGTGCCTGAACAGGTTGATTAATGCACTGGGGATAGTTTAAGGGAGGTTTACTGGATTGATACCTGGAATGAGCGGTATAAGATGGAGGTGGAAAAGATATTTCCTGTGAGTCCAGAAATAGGGCGCAACTGTTTTAAAATTAGAGAATGCCTTTTTAGGATTGAGATGAAGGTAATTTATTTTCTCTTGGAAAGTTCTGTGTCTTTGTAACCTTCTGCCTGGGAAGGTAATGGAAATCAGGTCACTGAATATTTTTAAGGTGGAGGTAGAAAAATTGTTGGTGGGAATGGAAATTAAAGGTTGTCAGGGATAGATGGAATTTGAAGCTCAAACAGATCTGCCGTGGTTTTATTGAATGGCGGAGCAGGCTTAAAGGGCTGTAAGGTCTACATGCTCCTGTTTCATATATTTGTACATTCACATGTTTCTGAGTATGGCAGAATGCTCACGCGTACAAATGCAGATTAAAAGGGATTAAACATGCTGGCCACATACAGATGTGCATGTACATGCTCTCAAGTGCTTAAGTTCAGGATGGATGCATCTCATAAAATCAAACTGTATTATGACAGCAAATAAAGGTAAGATTAACTTTTCTACAGTTTTTACATGTTCTACCTAGGTATCTATCCTTACTAAGCAGGCAAAAATAATTGTAAGATAAGCCTATAGAATATAGGAGCAGATCAGCTATGATCTGACCAGTGCCTTGTATGGTTTTAGCAAAACCTCCCCATTTTTACACTCCATTTACTTTGAAATGAAAGCCAACAGTCATTCACCTTCCCTATTATCCACCAAACTTGGACTTCTTGTGACTCTTGCTGATCAGTTGTTATACCTGCATACTAAAGTTCTGCGATTCATGCACGAGGACACCAAGATTTCTCTGCATTTCAGAGCTCTGCAATCTCTTACCATTTAGATAATATGTTCTTTTTAAAGTATTTTTGTCAAAATGGACAACTCCACACTTTACTACATTGTAATCCAGATTTTCAATTCTTTGTCCGCTCAATTAACTTATCTATATCCCTTTCGATGATCCTTAAGCCCACTTCACCAGCATAAATCCTATCTAATCTTTTTGTGAATCAAAGATAAAAGGTACTGCAGATGCTGGAGAATCCGAGATAACAAGCATGGGGCTGGATGAACACAGCAGGTCAAGCAGCATCATAGGAGCAGGAAAACTTGACGTTTCGGGCCTAAACCCTTCATCAGAAATGGGGGAGGGGAAGAGGGCTCTGAAATAAATAGGGAGAGAGGGGGAGGCAGATAGAGGATGGATAGAGGAGAGGATAGGTGGAGAGGAGGCAGACAAGTCGAAGAGGCGGGGATGGAGCCAGTAAAGGTGAGTGTAACCAGCCCAGCTCATCTCCACCTCCCTAACCTGTTTTTCCTCTCGCCTCAAGCCACACCCCCATCTCCTATCTACTAACATCATCCCGCCCCCTTGACCTGTCCGTCCTCCCTGGACTGACCTATCTCCTCCCTACCCCCCTACCTACACTCACCTTTACTGGTGATTTTTTTTTTCTGATGAAGGGTTTAGGCCCGAAACGTCAAGTTTTCCTGCTCCTATGACGCTGCTTGACCTGCTGTGTTCATCCAGCCCCATGCTTGTTATCTCGGATTCTCCGGCATCTGCAGTACCTTTTATCTCTTGACTTTCTTCTTACAGTGTTGAATAGTTCTCCAAGGGTGCTTTAACCCAGGTAGCAACCTCAGAACATTGTCTGGCATAGTGGCCTCCACTACTGGTCTCACGCTGGCACCATCCCGTCCAACAGGACTTCCTGGACCCTGCCCAGCATGCAGCGTACCAATTTCCACCTGGCTGTCAAGTCCGGAGCAAAGGTGAAGGGAGCTTGTAGACTGATAGTGCTTGTCTGCGTGCACAATTGGTTTTTTAAAGATGGAACAATCACACAGGATGCTGATGAATTCTGAGATACCTGCTGAGTGGCGAGTTGTTCCGGGAATGGCACGTGATAAAATGGGGGAAGAAATTGTGAGGGATGCTGTTGGTACATATTAGATAATTAATGAGGTATGTTTGGCAAGCCAGGGTATTAGAACTCAGTAGGCCTCACAGTGACAAACCCTCCAGAATCTTGGCTCAACTCCAACTTGGCTAAAAGAATGTGAGGTTCATACTGAGGTTCCAGATCTTTAGTTTTAAAAAAGCTGTTTTCTCATTAATCTAATACATTACCTCATCTAAATGACAAGGAAGTTGTGAATTCAGTAATGCACATTATTTTACCACCACCCAGATTGTTCTGTCCTTTTGAACATTGTGCCTGCGCTCAGCATTAAGTATTTTTTTAAAAATCTGAGTTCAAAACCACCGATAGGGGGCATTAATACTTTTTTTATATTTTAAGGCGAAAACTTTAAATGAAAGGTGTAGGTTTCTTTGTCCTAACTTTCAATATTCTCCTTCATCCGTTCTTCACCTGACTGCCATTACAAATGCAGCTTAATTTTTATTCAGACAGGGAAAGGATGCCTGGTATATGCTACTGCATACCAGAGCTTCATTATTTCTTGATACCAAACATTTTAAGCTGCAATGAGACAGTAAAGGAAGGTGTCACCCTGACATTTAATATTTTAAATGAATATAATTCTGCAAGCATTGTTTAAACCAACTATCGAGGAAGAAGAGAGATAACAAGGTGTACAGCTGGATGAACACAGCAGGCCAAGCAGCATTAGAGGAGCAGGAAGGCTGACATTTCGGGCCTAGACCCTTCTTCAGACCCTTTCGAGGAAGAACTATTGAAATAAGTTAAAATTCCTGAAATATTATGCAATTAGTTTTGATTAACAAATTTTGTTCTGAAAATCCAAACTTATTATTTAACTAATATTTGAAATCTGGATGGGTGATTTTTTGATTAATTAATAATGACTGCACTACTCCGCTCCATAGCCATGGATGGCAGTGCAATGAAAGCCTGAAACTCTGAAAATGTGAACTGGACAACTTGACTCTATGACACTATTCCAGCGTGGTCTGAATGATGTGATAGGTTTGTAAGAGTGCCAGCATGGGCCTGTTATACAAGCACTGGAATATGCCCAGTGGGCAGATTTTAAAATCAAACACTACCAATGCTGATTTAACCGTGCACAAGTTGCCATTTTGAACTATGCTGTTCCTGTTGATGCCCTTCATTAGTCTCTATCAGTTGACCATGTGCTCAGCTGCATGACTGACATGTTCCTCACCCCAAACTAACATTATTAAGAGGCATTAGCATTATATTTCATTTTGGTGCAGTGAACACTTTTCAAACTTTTTGTCTCCTGAGGGCGCATCCTTTGCCAGCTAGTCTTCAGAGGAGACCTTTAGCGGAGAAGAAGGTGAAGGAAGATGATGTCCAGGAGCCCTTTCACTCCAGATTGGCTATCCACGAGCACCTACTTAGATTCCAGTTCCCTTGAAATTTCTCTCCTCTATCACTATTGTTTTACAACTCCTACCTTTCCATTCCTTTGTTATAGAGCATCAAGTGTCCTGTTGGCTAAAATCCTGAAACAAAACCTTTTAAAACCCATGACTTCTACCATCTAGAAGGACAAGGGTAGCAGATACATGGGAACCCCACCACCTACAAGTTCCCCTCTAAGCCACTCACTGTTCTGACTTAGAAATATATTGTTTCTTCAGTGTCATTCGTTCAAAATCCTGGAGCTTCAGCACCATTGTGCGTGTACTCACATTAGATTGACTGCAGCGTTCAAGAAGGCAACCTGTTACCATGATCTTGAGGACAACGAGGAATGTGCAACAAATTCTGGCCTTACTGGTAATGCTTACAAACCATAAAACAAAAACAAAGCATTGCCAACTGGTCTGACCAGTGCAGCAGCATCATGAAAGGTGCAAACAACAGTAGGCTTCTGATTAAGAAGCACCATCACTTGATCTGACAACTGCAGCAACCAGCTAAGATACTGGCTCTGCATGTACATTCGGTGTAGCGTCGGAATCGGCATATTTTGCCTGACTGGGAAATCTGGACAAGAGGAGGATAGCAAGTTCACTGACGTGCAAAATTACTCATGAGTTCTGTGGCAGAAAATTTAGTTGCCAGCCTCATTGGGCAGCATACAAGAGAATGCTGATGGTCATGTACATATGGATTCTTAGTCCATTAGCAAGCCAAGTTATTTTGGGGTTAGCAGGATGTGTTACTCCACTCGGATCAGTGCTGGAGCTGCAACATTTTTCAAACCGTTCCAAAAACTTGGACTGAGTGTCCGGGCTTGCTGCATTTCCAGATGATACAGAGACCAGTCAGAAAATAAACTGTGAAGAAGACGTAAGGAATGAATACAGGATATAAATAAGTTAAGTAAGTGTGTAATTGTTTTTGCAGTTGAAACACAATGTGGGTATGTGTGAACTTGTCCATTCTGGCAGGAAGAATTTCTTTAGAAGCATATTATTTTAAAACATTAAATATTATTTAAATAGGTTGCAGAATTCTGAGGTACAGAGGGATTAGGATGTCCCAGAACATGAATCTTGAAGTTAGAATCCAGATTTAGCAAGTGATTATGAAGACAAAAGGAATGGATTATGCTGTGTTTTTACAGGGCATTAGTGAGTCCTCATTCAGAATACTGTGAACACTTCTGGTTTTCTTATTCAAGAAAGCACATAACTGTATTAAAAGCAGTTCAGAGAAGATTCACTTGACTGATCCCTGCGAGGGTGGGTCATCATATGAGGAAGCGTTGATCAGATTTGGGCCTGGATATTTTGGAACTTCAAGGAATAACCTTCTGGTGATCTTACTGAAGCATACAAGATCCTGAGGGGTCTTGACAAATTGGATGCTGAAAGGATGTTATGGGAGAGAATTCAACAAGGGACCACAGTTTTTTTAAAAAGGGAGTCTCACATTTGAGGTGATATGAGAATTTTTTGTCATAGTGGATCGTGAGTCTGGGAAATTTTTTCTCCAGAGACTGTTGGAGGCAGAATCAATGAATATTTTTAAGACAGAGAAGGATTCTTGACACAACAAAGGAGTTAAAGAGCGCTGGGGCATGTGGAAATGTGGAGTCGAGGCTACAGTTCAATCAGATGTCAGTAAATCGCATGGTGGATTGGACTAATGGGATTGGCTGGCTTACTACTACTAATTCATATGTTTGCATATTCCCATTTCCACTCTGCTTGACTTTGACAGAGTCTGGTTTCAATGGGGCAGACAGCTTTGTGCAGAGTTTGGAGGCTATCTTTTCCAGTGTGACTAACTCCATGACATTGCTTGCAGACTTAGCCATACTTGATGTCTCGGTTTCTATTGCGGCATGGATAGAAAGAGTAACTGTGGCCCCAGCACTGATCCCTATGGCACTCTACCAGTTACAAGTTGTCATCCTCAAAATGCCATACTGAAAATGGCTCCTTTATCCCAACTCTTTGTCTTCTATTCCATAGCTGTTTCTTTGAGACATCATTGCCTTCATTAAGTAAAATAGCTTACTTTTTTTCCTCTGTGTTCTGGAGTTGCATGTGTTATATTATCACTGAGGCATGTTTGTGCAATGGTAAAGTCAATCTTACGATTTTAGTAATCCATTGTTTAAAACATAGTCACAATGTTTTGATAATCTGAGGATCATAGAAACTGAAAAGAGTAATCTGTAAACCTGCAGCTCACTCCATTTCTTAAAAAAAAACTATTGGTGGCTTGTTTACCCTCAGTCGGCTAGATGGCTAGAGTGTGATGCCAACAGTGTGACACCATCAGCACAGATTAAGTCCTGTACTGGTTTATCACGATCATGAGATGTGCCCCCTTGACTTGGTCCACACTTTTATGTTGCTGTTCAAGCCATATTGAGCTAATTAACACAGGATCACAGGAACAGGAGTGGGCCATTCAGCCCCTCAAGCCTGTTCAACCATTCAATGCAACCATGGCTGATCTCTGGCCTAATTCCATATACCTGCCTTTGGCCTATATCCCTTAATACCTTTGCCTGTCGAAAATTTATCTATCTTGGATTTAAAATTAACAACAGGTCCATAGCTGTTTGTGGAAAGAGTTTTTCAAAACATCCAGCATCCTTTGTGTGTAGAAGTGCTTCCTTATGTCTCTCCTGAATGTTCTGGCTCAAGTTCTCAGGCTATGTTCCAGCTCAAGAATCTCCAACCAGTGGAAATATTTTATCTTTATCTACCATGTCTTTTCCTGTTAATATAAAGAAGACTTCAATCAAGCTACCCCTTAATCTTCCTAAGAAATTCCAGAGAAACCTACATTGAACTCCCTCCAAGCCAATATATCCTTCCTGAGGTGTGGTGCCCACATCTTCTCATAGTACTCCAAGTGGGATCTAACCAGGATTTTGAATAACTCCAGCGTACTTTCTACATTCTTGTACTGCAGTTTTATAGCTATAAAGGCCAGCATTCCATTAGCATTCTTATTTGTGACATTTTATGCACGTGAACACCCAAGTCTCTTTGGGCTATCACTGTATTTAGCTTCACACGATCTAGGAAGTACCCTGATCTATTATTTTTTGGTCAAAAACAGATAACCTCACGCTTCCAAATTTGCACTCCATTTGCCAGTTTTGCCCATTCACTTAGCATAAAATTACAAAGGAATATTGATAGGCTATCATCTACACTGTCTAGAATGCTACTTGTGTCCCTGTTTAAAGGAGAGAGGTGCCTGTGGTTAATTATCTGAACACAACGTCAAAATGGCAAGGAGCTTTGAGATTGCATTTCAGCTAACAACAGCAACATTAGAGGCCTAAAATCACAATGTATTTTATTATAGAAAACTTCTTATAAATGTACCATATTTCCTTAAAGTATCAAATTTACTTTCAACAAGAAATGTCCAGCGACATCCTTACTGTTTTTAAAGACTGTTTCCTTTGACTAACAATGAGTAACATCACAGAAGAGCTGTTGACTATATATTAAAAGTCTTGTGTGTAGGACATATTTCCTTTAAGTATCACGTTTAAATTATGTAGCACTTTGTGTGTCATGCTTTGTTGATAACATCATTACTGTAAGTCAGTGTGTCCTCCAGTTCATTGTAAACAATACTACAGGCAGTCTGCTAATTAATATAAAAAATAACATGCATGGGAGAAAATCTACAGATCTCTTGCAAATTTAGAGGCATAACTGAGCATAAGCTAACATCTCCCCAAACCCAAGCCATTAATACACAAGTTCATTATCACTATAATAGATTATCTACAGTCATCTCCACTACCCTCTGCCAATTAAATCATTTTTATCACATGGGAGTTCCCCTCATTATGTATATTTTTCAAATCTCACCAATAACAACATTTCAGCGGTACCATCCACTATTCCACCTTCTCTAGATAAGAATTTCTTTCAAATGTTTGATTATTTTTATTGCCTGTTGTTCAGAAAATTATTTAAAAAGTGGTCAGAATTTTGTTTGATACGTAATTGATTACAGCTGTAGTCAGTTCCAAATGTTATCACTGTGTAGTTGCTCAGTGACATTTTGGGCAACACAGACTGTTATGATACATCATTTCAACAATTCAGATCCTTTAAGACTTGTACAGTCGAAATACCAATGTCTAAGTATTTATCAAGCACCTGGTCAAAATTAAGCAAAATTATACTGTATATGTTGTTGAAATTAATAAACAGTGGATAGACCTGGGAGCAAGATAATTGCATCTTAATTACTGCATCATTAATCAATAGCAGTTCTTGATTATTTTAGTGCAACAATATATAATCATTTCATTTTAATTATCATTTGTTGAAAAACTACCAACATGTTCTCAAATCTGTAAAGAAGAAAGATCTTAGTTTCTTCTTAATAAACGCTTTAATATTCTTGCGATGATGACTCCAATTAATCCACTTTATTTCATTCGCAAATAGAAAAAAACTCATGTGAAACCAAGTTAAACACAGCAATGAGGAAATTAGATTGATTTGGAAAGCTACAAACAAAAAAAAACCTGGCAGAAGCCAAGTTCAATTCCTGCTGGGGACAAGTAGGTTCTACTAATACTAAACAGATACTTCCAGTCAACACAGTACATCTGGAATGTCCTTGGAGAGACTCGATTTTTTTGTTTGCTACCATTTGTCATCTCCTGTTCCCAGGAATCAACAATTTTCAGCATACAGATCAATATTCTCTTAGCTCAAACCTAATCTAAAGAGAGTTTCCCTGTGTTTCACCTTGGCTTACACCTAAAGACAGGCTTGCCCTTTTCTACAATAATTTTGCCGGTATGTGACAGCAATTTTTCATCCTTTGGTCAAAATTGGTGACAAAAGAGGGAATTATGGCTGCTGACATATCAAATGATAGATTTGACACATGGCATGCTGAGCTGGGAGTATTCACGTGCCAAAGCAAAAAGACGGATAAGCAGCCTAATAGCTCTCCTGACATTGCTTTTTCTAAAAAAAAACAAAACAAGCAACTCTGAATGGTTTACCTGTAACTTCTGCAGGAAAGCAAAGAAAATTCTGGCCTTTTAGGTGAAAATGAATGTTTTCTTCAGCTCGAAATAGCAAATATGACTCTTCTGTCAAGGTGGCATGGTAATCAATGAAGCTGGTTAAGCCATATTAACAAATAAAATCAGCAAGAGGGAAACAGATGGGAATTGGAAATGAAGTGGGCAATTTCTGAACAACATCACTGAATATGGCTTCAATGACTGAAAAAATCATATCTAAATAGATCTTAATGCATTATCATGATCAGCGGTGTTCAGTCATTCTTATTAAATAAACAAAGTGCAATGGCACAAAGGATTTTTTAAAATCACCGTGGTTAAAGTAAATTATTTCTTCCACAAGTTGTTGTCAGGCTGGAGATACAAGGCTTGTTAGCTTCTTTCACACTGGTACTGGGATAGAAAAAGTGGCCTGTGTACCACAGGGCATAGCTCCAGGCCTGGACTCAAGTTACATCTTTACACACAAAAGCTTCTTTCAGAATCTAAACTAACAAAACAAGGAAGTTTTTTTTTAATTCCTGCATGGCTTCCTTCATAGCATGTGTTCACATTTAAAATCCTGACCTCTGCTATAACGGCTTTCCACGAAAAGTTCATTTTAAAAATGTACAGTTTTTATGAATGCTCTCAAGGATTTAAATTTTATATCATGTGGGGTAAAGATTACAAATATGAATTGCAGCATAACACTGACAGAGTTTTTCTACTACTTTTAGTTTGAAGTTGTACATTTCACATATATGTGGAGTGTGTAGCCTTATTTTGAATGACAGTGCTTCTTTTAAGGACCAACATTACAAAACAAAATTTTGCGATTTTTTTTTTTTTTGTTGTTTTTTTTAAACTGATAAATTTAGCTCTGCACAAACTGAATGTAAATCCCATTTTCCACTGGGGTATGATACCCAACTAATGACTACAGCTTTGCATTTGATAATATTATGGTTTCAACTGATAATTTTAACATTATCAGGAAATGTATGAATTAAATTATTTACCACAATCTCTCTTAAATACTGTAAAGGGAGAATTTCAATTTAGCAATTATGATTAATTGAAATTTAAATGGTATTGGTAATTACATGCAGTCAAACTGATTAACTGTTCTGATATTGTGCCCCTTTAAGCATGAGCACCCCAAGCTACCTCCCTGTGTCCTTTGGACTGAACAGATATTTCACACCTACTTCCCGTATAAAAACTCAGCAGAGCCATGGGGGAGGGGGGATTTTAGGCCATTAAAGCCTCCTACAGATTATATGTCAGCATTTGTCACATCATTCCATGAGAATGTTTGATACTACTTGCTGATTTATTAAGTTAGTGGCTGTCTATTTGTAACTGCAATAATAGAATCAGTACATTTTTAAAAACTCCTTGACAGACAATTTTATTTCAGAGTTGGGGGTGGGGAAATGACCCTGAGGTTATACCTTCATACAGCTTTTAATAACTAGCGTGGATTGAAAGTAATTGTTGATATTAACCAATAATGTGCTGGCACTTTTGAGAAATAATAATGTGCCTCATGTCTTAAATTTAAGCGAATGCAAACTGTGGTGAAAATTACCAATGTGACTGCAATAGAACAGCAAATATTATAATCTACTTTATTAATGTAATACTATACATGTGAAAATAAATACCTAATACACAGTTTAACCAAACAAAAGTCATGCCTTGTCTTAATTTTTCCACTTGTTTTATTTTAAACAGAATAATTTTTTTTCTACTTAATTTGATTCACATATTTCAATTTGTCCTAATGTTAACAGTAAATTTTCAACATCACGAGTAACCATTTTCTTTTCTTCTGAATTCCATGATTTAATTGAAAACGGAAAACATTGTAAAATTTTGGACTAAAATTTCTCAGTGACAATGCATGGAATTTAACTGCAACCAGGCTCCACGAAGCTTGGAGGTAGGGGTCTGGGGGATTTGTGTAATTGGTCAGGAGAGTGCAGGCTGGACATATTACTGCCTTCCCAACAACATCCCCCTCACCTCACCCTTCCCAACCTCCTGCCCCTACTTCCTCCCCATTCAGCAGTCAAACTCTGAGAGGGAAGTGTGGAAGGTTACCTTCTGAGCTGCAGGGCAATCGAAGTCTCAATATAGTTGGTATGGAGAGCCCCGGATGAATGTGCAACTCTTGGGGATTTGGATTTCTGTCCAGCTCAGGGCCTAATCTGATGTGAGGCTGTCCAAGCAGGTGCCCTGCCTGTCTTGGGGAAAAAAAGCAGTGGGCCTCCCAGAGAAATATAATGTGGGGTTTGCGCTAGTTTTACAGCAGTGGAGTAGCCCCATCATTAAATCCCTTCCTGTTGCTTAACATTTGATGTCCACTGACCATTGGTTTAACAGAGGCATAGGTTGTTTTACATCTGCTGGTGCCTCTGTTAAATTGGCAGATGTCATTCTATTGCAGATACTTGGCAGTTTAAATCTAAATATCCCATAAATGATATGTGAAGCTGACAAACTGGCTTCAATTTACATATTTGATCTGGTCTTGCATAATTCAGTATATACTTTCTTTTTATTGCAGAATAAATTCTTTAACCTCCCTTTAGATTATTGTTAAAACTTCTTATTGCGTCCAGCCTACACTACTGGCCCTCTGGTAACATGATTCTACATCATTAATCCATGAAGAGTACATTTCCTTGTTTAACTAATGAATTGGGTAAGTTTTTTTAGGATCCAGTACCTTTTAATCCTAGTTTCTGATTTTAGAATACAGTTTCAGACTGTGTTTCTCAATTACAGTCCTTCCTTGTAAATACTACAGGCTTCTGTTACACATATTGCATATTGAGTTAATTTGGACTTGATGCCATTGTTTGCCAGAACACCCTGTGTTTACATCTTTAATAGATCTTACCCTCATTTGGTTTAGATTTGCTAACTTCCTTCACTTTTGGGCTGAATCTGTTTCTGGCAACATTACAAATGAAGGGATGGCTTAACTGATGTGATATTCTGAAAAGAGTATGGAATACTATAACTGTCTCCAAAATAAGGAAGCATTTCCCTTAATCAGCGCAAAAGGAAACATTCAAAGGAAAATTTCAACTTCGGCCCAGCTAGCTTTTTTATTGTGTTTTGATCTGGCTCTGCGGTATAAATTTTTATATACTCTTAAAATCTAAAACATGCGTTGATCAACTTTATTAGCTGCAAGCATTGCAGTAGGACTTCTATAACTCTGTGATTAATGTTCTTTCTGTCCACCTGCCTTTAAAGGTTTGTGGTCTATTTTAATAATCATCCTCAGACAACAGCGTGTCTTGAGCTATATTCCAGAATATTAACAGATAACATAGTGGGTTTATTTCCATTCTGACCATTAGTGTAGTGTGTCAAAATTTGCAGATGACACCAAGGTGAGTGGTAGAGCAAAGTCTGCAGAGGGATATAGATAGTCTAAGTGAGTGGGCAAAGGTCTGGCAGATGGAGTACAGTGTTGATAAGTTGAGGTCATCCATTTTGGTAGGAATAACAGCAAAATGGACTATGTTTTAAATGGTAAAAATTGCAGCACGCTGCTGTGCAGAGGGACTTGGGTGTCCTTGTGCATGAATCGCTAAAAGTAGGATTGCAGGTGTAGCAGGTAATTAAAAAGGCAAATGGAATTTTGCCTGTCATTGCTAGAGGGATGGAGTTTAAAAACAGGGAGTCTATGCTGCAGCTGTACAGGGTCCTGATGAGGCCACACTTGGAGTACTGTGTGCAGTTTTGGTCTCCTTACATGAGAAGAGATATGCTAGCACTGGAGAGAGTGCAGAGGAGATTCACTCGGTTGATTCCAGAGTTGAGAGGGTTGGATTATGAGCAGAGACTGAGTAGACTGGGATTATACTCATTGGAATTCAGAAGAATGAGGGGCGATCCTATAGAAACATATAAGCTTATGAAGGGATTAGATCAGGTGGAGTCAGGGAGGTTGTTTCCGCTTGCAGGTGAAACTAGGACTCGAGGGCATTGCCTCAAAATAAAGGAAAGCAGATGTAGGACTGAGGTCAGGAGGAACTTCTTCACCCAAAGGGTTGTGAATCTGTGGAATTCCCTGCCCAGTTAAGCGGTTGAAGACACCTCGCTGAATGTTTTTAAGGCAAGGCTAGATACATTTTTGAACAGTAAAGGAATTAAGGGTTATGGTGAGCGGGAGGGTAAGTGGAGCTGAGTCTCAAAAAGATCAGCCGTGATCTTATTAAATGGCGGGGCAGGCTCGAGGGGTTGGATGGCCTACTCCTGCTCCTAGTTCTTATGTTCTTATCTGTTTAAGGGCCAGAACCAAATAGTTAATTGAAGAACTTGGGAGGGATAAAATTAGTTCAGTCATCAGATGCGAAGGTCAGAATTTGTGATTACCCTGCATCTGGTCCCATTGCAGCAGGCAAAATACAAGCCTACGCTACCTTCTCATTCCATCGATTTTGGCATGCAGCCCAGTACCCAATATACTGTTGATGGTCTTCATTTTCAACAGAGGGCCAAGCAGTTTGTGTGACTAACTCATGTTTGAGCTACTTGGATAATCTTAAAGGAGAGCTGCATTACAAAAGCTGTCGTAGAACATTTGTGGTGGAATTATCTACAAGGAGAAGCACAAATGAAGGACCGATGGGTGAGAGAGAGGACTTTCCAAGGTTCTACAATATGGCGCTGGAGACATTAGCACGGAAAGTTAAAATAAAGAGTAGTTCTTTTGCCTTGCAGGTTGTCAAGACACCTGCAATGCCTACCTGGAGAAGGGAATGGGGACGGGTGGAACAATTTCTGAAGCCAGTCTGCAGTGCTGCAAGAAGCTAAGCAACTTCACAATGGTGGTCAAGATCAAATGTCCAAGAGCTGTTGCCTGGCAGACCATAGTAGCCTCATGAGGAAGAGTGAGGCTTTTTGGTGAAGAAGCATTGTCACTTGATGCAACTCTTGCAGCCACTCACTCAGATGATGGTACTTTCCATACAATTTCAAATATATATTGTCCCATACAGGGTGTGCTAAGTCAGCAGGATTGCCATTGGGCCTGTCACCACCCTTTAAGAGCTTGTGGGTGTCTGACTTCAACTGGGCACAGGGCTTCATTAGAGTTTAGAGGCCACTTTCACCAGTCTGAAACTAGTGATCCACTCTGTGGCTGTACTTGTGAACCCACTCGTGAGACAGTATCTGGTGGGTTCTGTCTTAGCTTACACTGCAACACAGGTTTATTTGCTTAGGATGAAGTCATCATAACGGTTGCCAGGATAGCATTCACCAACATGATGTTCTTGTTCACACATAACCGCATGTTGAATAGGGCCTTACCTACCTATCCTTATTAGTTCTAATCTCTACCTTCTATATATTGATCATCTCTCTCTATTGTCTTAATGTAATCCTTAATTAGCACAGCTACCCCACCCCTTTTACAATATTTCCTGTACTTCCAAATTTCACGTATTTGGATGTTCAGAGCCCATCTTTAGCATTGGAGAGACTTGGCTGTAAATTGACATTCAGGTCAGACATACTTTTTTTCTGCAGCAGTTATCAACGTGTCAATTTTGTTGCAAATACTATGTGTGTTTAGATATTGAGCCTCTAATAATATATTTCATGACTTCTAATCTTATCTGCTAGCGCTGTCTTAAATTTGTGTGCTCTCTTCTTTCTTTCATGTTCTGATTATCTTTTTCCTTGTTCCTACCTTGCAGTCTTGCCTTGTTTTGTCTCTAATTGACCACATCTTTCCTCATTTGATGCCTGCCCCCACAATTTAGGCTGAAGCCCTTTCAACTGCTCTAGGTATATGACTTACCAGAGCACAGATCCCAATGTGGCCTAACTAAAGGCCATCACAATAGTAGAGCCCACACTTTTCCAGTGCTGGTACCAGTGCCCATGAATCAAAACTCGTTTCTTCCTTGTGAATCTTTCAGCCATGCATTTAGTTCTCTAATTCTGACTATCCTACACCAATTTACTTGAGTCAACTATTAATCCAGATATTATTATTACGTTTGAGTGTCTGCTTTTTAATTTAGTTCCTGGTGGCTCATAGTCCTCAAGTAAAACCAACTTGCTCATCCTACCTACATCTCACATGGAGCACCACAAGTTCCTCTTTACCCTGAGCCTATGCCCTGAGCCTATGCCCTGAACCCTGGCACTGGTGCCTCATTGCACATTAACAAATCTAGATGAACCTGCTATCTGGATGGCTATAGAATATGTTACTCTCAGAAAATGTCCCAAAACCGCACTGTAAAATCATCTTTCAGGCTGCTTTGCCAATCTGATTTGCCCAATCTGTATGTAGATTAAAATTACCCATGATCATTACTGTACATATCTTACATCCTTCCATTATTTCTCCCCGAATACTCCATCCTACAGTATTCTTACTGTTACGTAAAAACATAATATAAGAACTAGAAGCAAAAGTAGTTAGTTCACCATCCTTCTCCCCCCCCCGGGGTCTGCTCACCATCCATATATTCATGGTTGATCTCATCTTGGCCTCAAACTCCACTTTCTTGCTGTTGGCAAATGATTTCTTCATAATCCTTCAACCAACTACTCACTAAACATTGGTCTGCCTCCACCTTAGGTTTACACAATGTCCCCAGAACAAGTATATTCAGGTAGTGAATTCCACAAATTCACCACCCTTTCTGAAATGGGGACAATTATAAGGGTATGAAGACAGCAAACCTGGGAACTTGTCTTGAGAAAGGCCAGTAGAGATGCAGTGCTAAACATTTAAAGAGACATTTTGAAACAATCAGCAAAATGCATTCTAGTGAGAAGGAAAGCAGACTATATTTCACTTGGCTAAGGAAGGGGAAAAATTGGAAGCAAATTGAACATTAAGGTGCACAAATCTGTGACGATTAGTGCTAGATCAAAAGATTGGACAGAAAACAAGAAACAGAAAAAATGACTAAAAGAAGAATAAAAAGGTAGGAATTAGAGCATGAGAGCAAATAAATTGAAATATAAAAGCACATAATGAATTTCAACAGGAATTTAGAAAGAAAAAGAATAAATTAAGTGAATTTTTTTACCGACGGATTAAGTCTGGTGAATTAGTAATGGAAGAAAAAGGAACGTTGAACAAATTGAACAGATATTTTGCATCTGTGTTCACTGTAAGACGACGGAAATAACATCCAAGAATTAACTTTGAATTGAGAGTTGAAAGCAAGAGAGGAAATTAAAACAATTACGATCGCCAAGGATAGGATGCAGAGAAAATTAGTTCTGACAAGTCCCCAGGACCTCTTGGATATTATCCTAAGGTCTTGTACAAACGGCTTGCTGAGTGAGTGGGTGTGTTAGTTTTAGTTTTCCGAGATGTAGAGAGATGTCACCAGACTGGAAAACAGTGAATGTTATTCCTCTATTCAAGCATGGGAGGAGACAGAAATCAGGGAACTCTCAGGAGGGTTGTGAGTCTGAGGAACTCTGTTCTCCAGAGAGCAGTGGAGGCAGGATCACTGAATATTTTTGAGGTAGAGATAGATTTTTAATTATCAAGGGAGGCAGAGAGTGCTGGCAGTAGGCCGGAAGTGGAGACTACAGTGAGATGAACCATGGACATATTGAATAGCAGAGCAAGCTTGAGGGGCTGATTGGCCCAATCCCACTCCAATTTCTCATGTTTGCATAGATGTTCATAGGTGGGTCTCCACCTCTTTTGGCTATTTTGCCTGATCCCGCCCGGAAGAATGTTGAAATCTGGCAATATCATCCTCAACATGCTGGCAGCTGTAGGCCTTGTTGAAAGAGATGGAACAGATCAGTGACCTCCTCATTCCTGAATTATAGTGCCTCAGCCATCATTCCTGGCTTTCATGAAGAAATGCTCTCTGAAGTCTCTCGGTGGTTAGAGGCTTCTCCAGAGAGTCCTACACCTCTGTGCACTCAGTTTCCCCTCAGTGCTCATTTTGTGTCATGTTACAACCCAAGAGGATTTGTAAAGATATACCCTATATCTCGCTGAAACGTAGAACAGTACAGCACAGTACAGGCCCTTTGGCCCACGATGTTGAGCCGACCTATTATCCCACTAAGATCAAACTACCCTGCATACCCTACATTATACTATCATCCATTTGAAAAGCCTTTCTGCACAAAGGAGAGGAAACTCTTCTAAGCACCTTGTTAGAATGCCGCAACGCCGCCTTCAAAACCTCACAAGTCGTCAAAACTCCCCTAATTGAGTATGACAGGGCTTCCACAAATATTGCAACAGCAAGATAGGTCAAAACCATTTGAAAGTTGTGTGGCTAGTTCATGTTGGCAGAATGTGTGTCCAATCAGCCTTACAGAAATTGACATCAAGATGCATCCACCCAGCAATTCTGATGCAAGACTGGCACCCTGATGCTGGTTTCCTTATAAACACGGGGCACGGCACAGTTTGCCCCACAAGTGACCAATATCAATAGACCCACCATTTCAAAATGCTCCCAGTTGCAATCTAATTTTGGCTATGTTTGAGCAGCCAAAATAATCATGATTAATTATGATATTCAGATGTGTTACCGCTCAAAGCAAGTTTATCGGCAGTCAAGTTCAGCCGAATTTAATCTCCCTTGTTAGTATTTCACTAACAGAGATTCAAAGGCACTTATAGAATCTTCCTAGAAATAACCATCAATGAATGTTTTGTGCTGTTCTAGACATTCTAAATAACATACCATTCCTTTTAGAATCATCATGATTACTACTGTAGTTTTAGCCTGACAACCAGACAACAGCAAATTTGTGTGTAATCTGATTAGAAAGGGAGTTTGTTTAAGTTATAAAAGGCTAAAATTTGCAGTTGTGACTAGTCAAATATATGTCAGGGCTCAGGTCTAAGAGTAATTATTAAATCTTATAAGGAGTGGGTTGCATCAGAGTTGAGCAGGTCAGTGCATTCCCAATAGGAGTTCCTGTATTTCAGCATGGTGGCATATCAGCAAGTTGGTACAAAGCAGCAAAGTGAGGACAGCAAACTTTTTATTAACCAGCACCTATGGGACCAGAAGTGTGCTAGTTGATCAAATATTCTGGTTGATCAAGAGGTCCACGTAATCAATATAAAGACACACACTAGGTTATAGAAACATAATGCAAGGGATGTACATATTTACTTTATTTAGTATATAAAATATAATGGTTATACTTCATTTACTGCGTAAGTCACTTTAATCGTGCGACTTTACCATAAATAAAACTTTAACGGCAGAGAGCCTTCTCACTCGCGCCCTCAACTGACTGCTTAGACATTGCAGAGATCCTTACAAAACAGCAAACTTCTGATATTTGAGGTGTGTGTGTATGTGTGTATATTATATATATATTTTTTTTTTGGTGGTTTATCAAGAGTGCCGGTTCACAAGATGCCAGTTAAAACATAGTTCGCTGTATTACATTCCAACAAGAGTTGTAAATGGAGTTCACCTGAGGAGCTAGATGTGGAGCCCATCATCAAAGAATATTTTTATATTGGATTGAATTAAAATTATTGTCACATGTACTTAACGCAAGTGCAGTGAAAAATTTACTAGTCACCACTTACGGTGCCATGTTAGGTACAAGGGTACCCAGATACAAAATCTTAGTTACAGAGCAGAAAAATAAGGAAAGCAAAGTTTAAAAAGTTAATTACAGTCGTTCTTACTAAAACGTAGAAAAACAAAGAAATGTAGTTAACAGTTCGGCACCACAGTCCATAAGCACCTGGCCGTGCTGAGCTCACACTCCTCACACTGAGTGGACCTCCCTCACTTCGGGTTCAGGCTCGCCCCCTGCCCTCGGCTGCCTTCTCCTGCTCTGTCCGCTGGGTGCCCCGGACTGCCGCCTCCCGCACACCCACTGGATCCTGCAACGGGTCAACAGCCACATCCATGCCGCTGACCGTCCGAATTCTGCCCAGGAACACCAGCTGGGTTCGTGGCTCACCGCCAAAGCATCCTGCTGCTGGTGTCACCACAGATCAATCCATGACTGAGGTCTGTCCAGAAGGTAATTAGAGAAAGTTAAAACTTTGTAAAGAAGGAAAAAGTGAGAAAAGAAGAAAGGAAAGCGGTTGAAGAGGATAAGCTCAGGCTCAGGAACCCTCCTCTGCCATCCTCTTGGAAGGACATTTTCATTGAGGAGGACCTCTTCTGTCATGACATCAGGCCATAATGGTCCACTGGGATTCCTAGCCTCTTTCCATGGCAGTTCCATGAGGTGATCCCTTCCCCAGGCTGCACAAACCTTGGCAAGACTGACTGGATTTACATTTCACTGGGGTAAAATGCTGAAAATCAAGCCCCCGCTGTTCCCACAGTTGTGACAAAAGTAAGACAAAAAGTTAACTTATGCAGAATTCCCCAATTTCCCTGTCTTTCAGACCCATATTGACAGAAAGTACAGACCAGGTTTCAGTTACTTAAAAAAAAATTGAAAGAGGTAAATAAATTCTAGCTACATAACTCTACTAGTCAAACTCTAGCCCACTTACAAACTATCTCTCCACCATCACCCCTCTGTCACATGCATGCAGATAGACATGGACATGAGAAAAACGTGGCTGTTATGGATGGAGGGAAAGACTGGAAAGTTAGTTCGGAGGTTCATGTTCACAGGTTCTGCTGAGAAGTTCCCTGTTCTGATCAGCATACTGATTCATGACGTTCCTTCTCCAGATACTTTTACTTATTTGCAGGAAGCACAGGGTGACTAGTTTGCACTTATAAAGGTTGTTGACATATTGATTTTAAAAATGCTAGCTCACAACAACTGGAAAGAGGAAATCAAATGGCTGTTTCAGACTTGAGATACTTTTTACAGGGGAGCAAAAAGAGCTCCTCCTTCTCC
Organism: Ginglymostoma cirratum; assembly: GCA_024137785.1. Lineage (NCBI taxonomy): Eukaryota > Metazoa > Chordata > Chondrichthyes > Orectolobiformes > Ginglymostomatidae > Ginglymostoma > Ginglymostoma cirratum. The sequence continues at coordinate 16,237,038 of JAHRHZ010000264.1, forward strand.
AGAGGTCCAATGGCTTCTGCTTGAGCATTCAAGCCCCCAAGCTGTTCAGCCAATCACATAGTTGATGGTCGGCAGAATGCTTTTAAAATCACTAACTGATTACCCATCCAAAGACCAATCAGCTACTTGTAGCCAGCCTAATGTCCACTTGTACACAGTAGGCGGAGTAGGTGATGGCCTAGTGGTATTACCACTAGTCTATTGATCCAGAGGCCCAGGTAATGTTCTGGGGACCTGGGTTCAAATCCCGCTGTGAAAGATGGTGGAATTTGAATTCAATAATAACCTGGAATTAAGAGTCTGATGATGACCATGAAGCCATTGCCAATTGTCAGGAAAAACCCATCTGGTTCACTAATGCCCTTTAGGGAGGACCCTTACCTGGTCTGGCCTACGTGTGTCTCCAGACCCACAGCAATGTGGTTGACTCTTATTGCCTATCCCTAACTGCTGAGTTGAATGCTGGTCCAGCCAACGGTGCCCGCATCCCATGAATGAATAAAAAAAAATTCTGGATCCATCTCAGTTGCAAACTGGTCTTCCTCTACTGTCTGAACAAGCAACTCTGTTCCTTGCTTTTTCTCAAAATTGCAGCTAACAACTTTTTTTTTTTTTGGAACAGTTCTTTTTCCGCTGCAATCCAAATAACAAAAAGGAGAGAAATAAAACCATGCAGTCTTTAGCACAAATGGATCCAGATTTATTCCAGACTCAAGGGCCCACATAGTTACTATTCCTTGTAGGTTCCACCTCTTTAATGTTACTAATTCTTTTACGGGAATAAGCTGGTACTCTGAATAAAAGCGTCTGCCAAAGGCCTGTCAATGTCTTTATTATGTTCCCTTTAATATAATTAAAAGGAACGTAATAAAGATGCATTACTGCTGAAACAATCCTTAGGTCGGCTGGTAATGCAGTAATTTGATGCATCAACACACCAAACCACAGAATGGTAGATAGTTTATCCTCTTGGGATTTCTTTGTGACGTTTTGACACAGCTGGAGTGAAGGGCTTTCTAATTGTTATACTCTGAAGGAAATTTAATGAATGCTGATTATGCCTTTTCTTTTACCACTGGGCATACATTTATTGCACAGCTGTAAATTGTACCTTACGGCCTTGAAATTCATAGAGAGCTCTCCGGGGGTGGAGTTTTCATTCCTGGGTCACAATCTCACCATCTGGATGAAAGCTGGAGTCTCGGAGATTTTAACAGGATTCCACTCCAATTAAGGACATAGGGAAAGCTCCTGGACTTGAGAGCCAACAGGAGGCTGTCCAGTGTTAGATAATGGGCTGTCCCACTGTTAGAGATGCAGGTAGGAGATAATTGCTGAGAGAACTCACTCAATTGCTCACCAGTTGCTGCATCATGGACATGTCTCTCAGCCCTCCCAGTTGCTTGACAATGCTGGCTAATTAGCTTCTGGCTCGGAAAGACCACTGGGCCGACGAGCAACTGGCACCAACTGGAAGTAATTCATGTCATTTTATTGTGGGATCCGAGGTGTGAGAAGAAGGTTGTTGAAGGCCAGGGCAGGGGGATTGCTTTTAAATGCTAGCCCCCTTCCCCACCTGTGCCTAGAGTGGGAAAAATGGAGCCAGTCTCCATAACCACACCCGCCCCCGAATACTACCACCACCACATACACCAATCTTCTCTAGTTTCACAGACGCTAGCCAGCCTTCTCACCCACAGGAAAGGCAGACATTCACGGAGGTGTGCATCTACACCCTTACATGACCCTGGAGGTCTTTAATTGGTGGCGGGTCGAGAAAGTTCTCAATGACTTCATTGGAGAGATGGCAAGAACTAGGGTACCTCTCCGATGCCAGGCAACAGAAAATTCCACCTATTGTGGAAACATTTTTTAAAAATGTGTTTCATATAGGAAACCAAAATGCTGAAGAAATGCAGCAGATCCAGCAGCACCTGTGGAGAGAAGAACAGAGTTAAATTTTGAGTCCAATGACCTTCTCTCAGACGAAGGATCTTCATTCTGATTAAGGATCACCGAACTCAAAACTTGAACTCTGTTTCTCTCGACACAGATGCTAGCAGATCGCGGCATTTCCCCGACACTTTGTGTTTTTGTTTCAGATCTCCAGCACGTGCTATTCTTTGTTTCACTCGGGTTTCATATGGTTAGTAACCAGTAGGCTAGGATTCCAGAGCAAACATAAACTTTGATACTTCTGAGAAAACTATTTGATTTTCACTCAGGCTTTGCCATCCTCTGCTGAGACATAACTCTAGGTGTTAGTGACCTACCAATATCTTCTTCATGTACTTCCTCCAACTCTATAAGCTTGTGCTGATGGATATACTGTGGCCACCTCTTCACTTTTAAGTTCTAGAAAGCACCAGGAACAAGAATTCTGGCATGTTCTCTCTTCCCTATTCCGGAGTTATTGCAAGTGAATTGTAATCCTGATGCTACCCCTGCTTAGATAAATCAAGTTAGCAATCCAGTGGTTGAATCTTTCTGTTTTCACTAGTTCAGTTTGAGTATGGACTCCAACTCTGTAAGCTGTGCAAAGGTTAATGGGAGACTCACTAAACATATCTTTGCTCAAAAATAAGTGAGTAAAATTATCCATAGCCACTCATGCTACTTGATACGTCTATTAATGATGTGTTGGAGACCATGAGGACAGTCATGATTTGCCTATTCCATAAGCTTCCGAAAGACTGGGTGTGCCTCATTTTGTAGATAGTTTTATGTTGATGGCGTTGTTTTGAGAATTAGTGTATTTAATTTGGTGGTCAAGAAGTTGGACCATCTCAGTTATTTGGAGTCAAAATAACTTTCAGACCTCCACAATTTGGACCTACCCTTGACACTTGTTATATGCAGTACCTCCATAAATGATTCTCTGTGCAGATTGTCAGCTCCACACTCTGCTTGCTCATAGGACCACATAGCACCCTTTCTTCAGGAACTAAATGGTTCCCCAAATCTTAGATATGGCCATCAAGAATTGCACCGGAGATACAAGTATGCCACTTGCCAACTGGTACTGGTTAAAAAAGAAACTCACTTGGTCTTAGATACTTTGCATTTGAAGTAAAGGGACTACTGCTGTTTAAATCTTCCACTGCAAATTGGATAGTCCTGAGGTAATTGGCACTGGATGAAATCACAAAACTGTGGTCTATATATTGGTGGTTCAGGTAATATTTAAAAAGTAATTGCCTTAACGACCTTAGAACACAAATGCTCCTTCCAACCCCATATTAAGGTGAACTAGACTATTGCCAGCTAATCACTTCTGTCATTATCGCAATTGACGTCTATCCTACCTAACATCGCCAGTCACTAGCAACTGCTATCCTCCCAGCCATTGATAATCTTCCAACCCAATCTCCGTCTGTTTTGACGCAATGGTCAACTTCCCTCCTTCCCATTCTTAGTCTACCCCCTTCCGAAGAGTTCTCCTTCTCAGTTGCCCAACTTCTCACTCGCCTCTCATGCCTAACTTGAGGATTGAGGTTGATTTCATGACCAGACTTTTGCTTTCTTTTCCCTGGCAAGCTGCTTGGGGATGCCTGTTAGTTGTCTGCTACTCACCAATTCCATCATCAGGAGGCCTCATGAGGACTGATATGCTTTTTTTTTTGACATGCTGATATTTCTACACTGGTACCTAAACATCAGCATCCATTTCTGTCAGAAAACAGGCTGTGGTAGGGGGTTGACAGAGATTCAGATTTTTGCAGCGATGAGCCCTTAATTGATATGGAGATCAATCTTCTGTCCTATTAAATCTGCTGGTGGCAGATACAGTGTTGGGTTTTTAGACAGCCAATGCAGCCATGTCTTAAGCGGCAGGTTTTCCGAAGGGAAGAGGGTTTGTGCCACAGCCTGCCATTGCCCCAAAGGTATGTTGCAGAACACCAGGAGCCCCCCAACAGGAGGAAAGCAGGAGGATTCTGTTCCTAGTGGATGGTAGGAAGAGGCCACCTCATTGTGCAGCAGAGGTGTCTGCATTTAGTGTTATCCTACTGTGCCTGCAGTAATTCCTGTCTTACCTCCTGCCCTCGCAGTTCATCTGGTGACCATTTCCATGACAGGGTTTCACAGTCCTCATGGCCCTCAGTTCCCTGGAGGGCCATTTCGTAGAGAGCACAGCAGAGCATTGAAATGACCAGGACTCTTGCCAGAGGTTATTATAGGGAACACCTGACTACTCCCATTACCTCTCGAGACTACGATGCCCCAACAGTTGTGAATCTGATGTCTTGTCGAGCCTCAACGAAGACAGCATCTGTCGCTTGGGTAAGGTACTGGTGTGTAGCCATCTGTATGATGCTGCCGAGATCTGTCCTGATGAAAGCACAGATAGCTTGTCTAGAAAATCGCAGTCTCCTTCAGCCCAAGTCTCAATTCTCAATTCGAAGTTTCTTTGCCTTTTCCTTTAGATTGTGTGCTCAGGATCATGCCTTCCTCTTCTTTGTGAGAATGTGGGCCAGGCCGTCCACGGAAGTGAAAAAAGGCTTGAGGGGTCAGGTTTCGCATACACCTTTGAGGATGTAAATTGGTGTGTTTAGGAGCCTGGATGAGATCAAATGCCCTGTTCCACCCACTCTTGTGAAGGTTGAAGGTGCTGCACCATGTCACCACCATTTTTTTAGACCACCCACCCCCTTGCCAACCCAAGTCAAGCTATCTGAAGAATGGTCACTGGATTTGAAATGTTAACTCTCCACAGATGCTGCAAGACCTGCTGAGCAATTTCTGATTTTGTTTCAGATTTCTGCAGTTCTTTGTTTGCATTATACTGAATTCCAGGCCTGGATTTGTGTTGTGTTGTTGGGTAACCTTGTGCCTTACTATAGAGCTTAAAAACTGTGGAAGAATCTTGTTGATATTTGTGGTATCTACTTTGGCCATTTATTCCTGCTTTTGCTACATTTGTTAAACAGAATGCCTGTGAGTGCAAACATCTGTATGAAAACAGGCAAACAGCACACTGCTCTTTCCTGTCTTTGAGAAATTTTGAGTCTATGTTGACCCTTATATGGCAAATCAGTTTGATGTTGGATGCAACCTTGTTCAGGTGAGAGGGATCATCAGAACAATTGATAATGATTAACTCAGGCGCTGAATCTTAGATTTGACAACTGCCATTGCATCTCATATCTCTTAAGGATTCATACCCACATGTATAAATATTTAAAGTCGAGTTAATGACTTTGGTATACCACAATAAAGAGGTTAGGCAGCTAAAATTTACTAGGTATCTCTTTGCTCAAGATATTTGAATGATCTCCCCCAAGTTCTGACCACAAGTGCCTTCCCATTTTACCATCAACCAATACCGGTCCTGAATTCAAATCAAATCCTGTATTCATTTGGGACTATATTGACTATTTTGTTCACATCTTTGTTTCATTGAAGTTATAAATATTCCCCTGAAACCATCAAAATTTAGAGTACTGTGTATTTTCAATATTCATGTGTCTTTGATATTGAAAAATTAACACCAGAAAAGTGCAACAATTTGTTGACTGCTTCAATCAATATTGTTTCAATAGTTTTACGGGCACTCATTATTTTGTTCGTATTCCGATTCTCTCTGACACCCTTTTAATGTTTTAATGTACATTTAACGGATCTATCTTTTAATTTGAATTTACTGTGTTGAGCAAAATGGAATACCTGATTATTATTTTTGTTATGGATAGAGGTACAAAATGTGCATGGGTTTTGTGAAAAGCTGGTGTACTATTTCATTATTACTGACAGCACACAGTAGAATATTCGATAAATTTTGTGATGGCAGGCTGGGTTAGATTTAATTCATGCACTTTGAAATCTCCTGATTGCCTTGGGGAGATTTTCAAAAATATGTTTGCACTTCTTGGCATCTCCTTCTCAGAACTTCCTGGGCTCTGGTGCTACAAAACATCTGTAAACCTCATAGTTAATATTTTTCTTTACAGTTTAACACTGGCCAGACGAATGGGCCAAAGGGATTTGACATCAATGTGATGCCAGCATGGAAGAAAAATATAACTGGCTCTGGGGTTGTCGTGACAATCATAGACGATGGTGAGTAATCCTCGTTCTTTAGAGCAGCCACTTAAGTTCATGCTTTTTCTCCAGACAAAAGTTCCTGGAGCTCAGTCATGGATTAAAGCAAGACATGCTAAATGGCAGTATTTGAATGAGCAATCTCTTTCAATCCAGGGAGGGAAAAAATGTTTTTTATACGTGCCTAGCAATGTTTAACCCAACAGGTGACCCTGCTCCAAAGCATAATTTATAATTCAAGACTGCTGTTTGTCAAACAAATTAAATCTCATCCTTTGGAAAATAGTTACCCATTTTGAACATATGAATATTTGGAAATTACTTTATAACACCTTCGGGTGTAATGGACATAAGGTACATGTCTGTTCAATAAAACTTAGATATTGTGCAAGCTGTTCATTGCCATTGTTAGCTTTTCTTACAAGTTCATAAACACTTCCTTTGCCAAATGCCTACAGTATCTGTTACAAAATATGAAATGGAATAAATGGCAGTACCTAAAATAAAAAGTGGAAATGTAGTTCAGAAAACCATGTGGCCATGTACTTAACCCCTTACATCCCCTGTCCTCATTGACCTCAACTTTCAAAATACAAAGTTCAAAGAAAGATTTGCATTATATGTCTGTCATGATCTTGGGACATCCCAAAGCATTTTACTGCAACTAACTTGTTCTTGAAATGTAGTCGGCAGACAATTTGCAGAGCATGGATGCACAAGCAACGCTGTGATTACAACTAACTAACCATCAATTTTAATAACATTGTTTGAGGAATAAATAGTGCTGAAGACAGTGGAGAGAACTACTAAGACGCTGCTGGCACCTATACAGGTCTACCATACATAATAAATGACTATTTTAATCAAGAATGGAGGTTCACAATGAAATTATTTCTTTCAAAGTCACACAAAGGTCAATGCAATTTAGGAAGGTATTTAGTTTTGAAACTGAGAATGCTGGATAATTTTGATAACATTCATTTATTTGTGCGTTATGGTCAACTATGTAAGTAAGCATACGATCATGTTTTATTGCTAATTATTATGCTTTATAACAGTAAAGAGTAATTCTGTTTTCAAATATTTTGGCTCTAAGATTCCTGGAGCTTGGTGATAAATTTTATTTCCAGACAGCAAAAGAAAGATGAATTTTTGAGATAGTAGCAACTGCAGATGCTGGAGAATCTGAGATAAGAAGGTGTAGAGCTGGATGAACGCAGCAGGCCAAGCAGCATCAGAGGAGCAGGAAAGCTGACATTTCGGGCCTAGACCCTTCTTCAGATTTTTCTCATACTTGGGGGGAAGGGTAATTATAATTCTGTTAGGCAAGAACTGGGTAAC